>CM022301.1:533434066-533600366 GCA_011799875.1 Thinopyrum elongatum | reverse complement strand
GTGCACAGGATTTTCCCGCCGGCCAGTGCCCCTCCGGTCGGTTGGGGTGAGGGTATAGATGAGGAGCAGTGGGAGTAGGGTAGATGAGCGAGTGGGTCCAAACTTCTCGACCTTTCCCCCTTGCCAGTGGGGGCCATCCTTAGAGGCCGTCGTGTGTGTTGTCGAGGAGAAGACGCAATTCTAGAAATAGCGTCCCTAGATAAGGGGAAAACCATAGAAATAGAAGGAGCACTTCGGCCACTTGTGGCTTGATTCCATCCCCTCCCCCGCCGCGCCGCCCCCCACACAGCCCACCTCCCCTTGCACCGAAAATTATGAATTGTGCTGTGGTTAATATCAAAAAAGGTGATGTGGATAAGGAAAACCTGATGATGGTCTTCTAACTCCTACCGTTTGCAAGACTAAATCATGGCCCTGGCAAATTAGATGATATCCAATAAAACTTTCATGATGAGGTTTTCCCCAGGGAAGAAGGTAGAGGATCAGATTGAATTACCTAGGTTCTGCGTGCCCAAGAGTGTCTGTTAAGATGACGGAATGGAAAGGTGCCTGTTGAACCCTTTGGGGAGCTGACTTGAAGCATGGGTGTTGAGTGATTCGCTTCCCCATAAGTGGTGCGCCTTCGAAGTATTTGGACAAATTGCCTCATTGTTTGGTGTTGTGACTTGACAGACTGTGGACTGGAATGGCATGTTCAGAAACTTTCTTTGAAAATGTGGAATCAGATTGCCGCAGAGGGAACCCTACTAAAATCCCCTTTGAGAGGCTGATTGAGATGAAAAAGAAAACTATTTCTACTTGGGTTTACTGTGGAAAGGCTGTGAAAATTGGAGGTAAGGATTCTGTGATTGAGATTGATGATAGGAGAGGGATGAGATGCCAATGAAAGATTGTGGAGAACAAACATCATGAGATGCCTGAAAATGGTGATACTGATGACTTGATATGAGAAAACGGAGATTGATGGAGCTTAGGATAAGGCCAACTTGACTTCTAAAGGGAACCCTGGGTCTTCTAGATAAAAAAAGTTGTAGCCCAGTGGCTGGAGTGATGACCTATCATGGAAAACCTTGTGCTGGGATGCATCTCTGATAACCTAGAAAAGCAATCGAGGTCCCCAATGGTTGGGAGGCATTTGAAGAAGAGAGGAAGGTGTTGTCACCTCATGTGGATGAAACATCAAAGAGAAAAAAAATGGGGTTTATACCCCCAAGATGGACACTGAATGGGTGAAAGTGTGGATGGTAAACCTGGTAGTGTGAGAGAGTTACTGCTTTAAACCTACTAAGTCAATGATTTATTAGTCTCTATTGGATGATGAACAACGTGAAGAAGATGTGGAGTTGGGAGTTCTCACATCAGAAACGATTGAGGATAGTGGTCTTAAATGTTTCCCTGCTGCGAGCAGTCATTAAATCAAGTCCAAGATGATGACAAAAAAAGATGCCAAGGATGACAAAGTGGGGGCAGTTTTGGGCCCAGAAATAATGTATAGACAGCATGGAAATATGAACAGTGATTGAGAAAGAACAAAGATGCTACATATAAGGATGGAAGAAGAATTGGAAATCCCACAAGCCATTCAATGGTATTCTTGCCCCAATGTTTGACCCCATTTGTCTTGCTGATAAAGCTAATCAGTTTAATCTAAATTGGTAGGGATGCAATAGTATGTTTGAATAATTGAGGATATGGTGGTTAGGAACAAGAACAAAATGTTGGATTTTGCTAATGGTCACCTGAGTGAGATTGTCGCCTGCTATCTTGATATAATCATGATGATTTAGTCATGATCCTGCTAAAAATTCATCTTTGCTATCATTGGCACTGCTGATATGTTGGAGAAATCTCAGCGGTCATACTAAGGTTAAGACTTGTGGCTTGTCTCACCCTTTTAGGATCCTTGATATGATAGGTATGGTTTGGAATATTAGAGGTTTGGGTCAACCTGGTAAAGTTTCAGGTGCCTTTGTTGTGAGTGATCACTAAATCTAATCCTGACTTATTGTTTCCAAGAAACTAAAAGACAGATTATTATGTTGGCTTTCTAAATCCCTGGATACAGGAGCCAAATTTACCTGCCCAATTTTGCCTGCTGTGGGTGGTACTGCTGGGGGGGGAATTTGGTTGGTCCTTAAAAGAAGTGTTTTTGATGTGATTGGCTTTGTTAATAATAGATTTTCTATCAAAGGTAAAAATTAAAACAAAATGTAATGGTTTTCTCTAGCATTTAGTGATTGTGTATGGTTCAGCTTACACTGAGTTGAAGATGGATTTCATTGATGAATATGCAATATGTTTTTATTCCACCAACTATCCTATTTTGATTTGTGGAGATTTCTATCTAATTAGGGGTAGCAAAATGATAAGAGTAGTGGTCTTTTTGAACACACAAAACTAACCTGAGGTTTAATGATTGGATTAATTAGATGGCGGGTCTTGGAAATTCTGTTTCCAATCTGAAAGTATACTTGTCTAATAATCAGAGGATCCTAGTTTTTGGCTATTCTGGATAAGTCTTTACTTCAGTGGAGTGGGATGCCCATTTTCCCATGTCCTCCCTTACTGCCCTTCTAGGTGGCGTAGTGATTCAATCCCGCTAGGTGTTGGAGACTGGGGCAGAATATAGTGGACCAAAAATGATCAGGTTTTGAGAAATGGTGGCTTACCATCTGGATTTTTGGAACAATTGTTAGGAGATGCTTGGAACTAGTTTCAACTCTGACAAATATTCTATTGAAAACTGGTGCTTAAAAATCCAGAGTCTTATGGAAAAAAAACTTAAGGGTGGAAGTATGAACCTGAAGCGGCTATTAAGAAGAAAAAAAAAGACCTCCTTATAGAACTTGAGCATTAGTAGATGTCTTATCTGAGGACACAGCAATATCTGCTTGATGATTTTACTGGATGGGGTGGTTGTATGAAGAAAAGACTAGTGACATTTGGCGAGAAAGGAGGAGGGGAAACTGTTTATGGCAAAATCAGATCAGAGACAGGAAGAAAAAAAAATTCTTTGAGGGAAAGATAGAAATAATGCCTACTTCCATGCTTGAGCTAACCAACAGACTAGAAAAGGAATTCATTTATGCTGAGCGGGATGGTCCTGATGGGGTGGTTTACCTCTACATCGATTATGCGGAAAGTAGCCACCGATTTTTATAAAAATCTCCTTTGCCTTTGAACCCAAACCTGCATTCACATGGGTACTGACTTTTGGGCAGACAGTGAGATGGTCTCTGAACGGAGAGAGAGGAATTGGAAAACCCTTTTCTGAGGAAGGAAATAAACAAGCTCCATGAGTCCTTGCTCGTGGGCCCCGGGGCCGGATGTTGTTAGCTTTCCTTTCTACCAAAACCTTTTGGGATATATCAAAAAGACTTTATGTGGTTGGTAAAGATTTGAGAATGGGTTGGCCTAGATGTTCATAGGCTAATTTTGCTCTTATTAACTCTCATTCATAAAGTCTATCATAGGGAGATGAAGAAATGAAGAATTCAGGACCTATCGCCTCAAGCCATGTGCCTGTTTGTTAAGATTTTCTCTAAGGCTATGACTTCTTAAGCTTCTCCCTTATGTGATTAAACTAATATCTTATAATCAAACTGCATCATTAAGGAAGATTCATTTTGGGAAATTGTGGTGATGGCCCATGAATTATTCATGAGGTCCACAAATCTGGGACTAGTGGTTTTGGTTCTTTAAACTGGATTATGATGAAAAAGCCAATGATAGGGTTAGCTGGGATTTTATTAAAGAAACTGCTCTTCTAGGGATTTTGGTGATAAAGGGTTAGTTGGATCTTAGGCACTTTACACAAGGGACTTTCCAATCAGAATCAGTGATACTAATGGCCTCTGTTGTTGCACTGGGAAAGGTCTGAAACAGGGTGATCCTCACTCACCCCTTGTTGTTTAACATGGTTGCTGATGTTTTTTTCCAAGATGCTATATTTACGGCTGCCTAGGGTTGGCTTTGATTTTGTGGCCTCCTTCCAACAGGTTTATCCCTGGTGGTGTCATCAGTTTGTAATCTTGCCGGGATCACACTATATTCTTTTCCTACAAAACTCTGTGGAATAATGGTGAGAAACATTAAATGGCTTTGACTGCTTTGAAAAACCTCTCTGGCCATTAAGTTAAATTTTAAGGGTAAAGTCAAAAGCAATCTCATATATTAATTTCTAATGATATGTCCAATGAGCTTGCTTAGATTTTCTGCTGTCAGTTTGGGATTTCCCCTGTAAGTATCTTGGGGGGAATCGTTCATTTAAGAAGCTTGAGAGGAGGGCATCCAACCTATCAGGATAGGATCATAAACATTTATAGCAGATCGTTGGCGGAAGCTTTGTAATTAGGGTGGGGAACTTGATACTGATGAACACCTGCTTGTAGCATTTCCTACTTACCTCATGTCGGTCTTGAAATTTCCCAAGTGGGGCCATTATGCCATAACCTCAAAAAATGTCCCATTTCCTTTTGGGCAACATGGGGATGTTCATAAATACGGAGCTGCTAACTGGGGGTTGATTTCTAGGAAAAAAGAGTTTTTGGAGGGAAGTTTGGAGGGAGGGAGTTCCCAACCTGAGAGATTTTAACATGACTCTCCTTGCTTCATGAGGGAGGAGGGTGTTATGAGGGAGAGATAATGATGGAAAAGAGTTGTTAGTTATAAAAATATGCCACTCAATAAACGTAATATCTTTGGGGGAACGGGGTGGGTTTCCTTTTTGGAAAACATAACTTGGGCTCTGGGTGCTACCAGAAAATTCATTAGCTGGAGCCAGGTATGGGTGAAATATTGCCTTCGGGATGATGTTGGAATGGAGAGGTTCTTTGAAAACTAGGTTCTGGGATCTATTTTTATCGTCAATAAACAAGATGCCACCCTTGCCCAAGTCTGGGATGGCAATACCTTGCAAAAAAAAACTAACCTTTTAGAAGATTGTGGGATGAATCACTATGGAAAAGCTTGGCATGAATTCCTTGCAATAGTTAAAAAACTTTTCAACCTGGTGAAATGTTGGTTCTGCCCAGATGGAGGTGAGAATCCGTTTGGGCTATTACTGTTAAATCCTTTTATAAAATGATAATTTTTGGGGGGATATCTTCTTATATTCCAGAATGCTATCTGGAACGATAAAGTTACACCCATAATCCATGTGATTCTTCTGGATGGCTTATTTACAAAACAAGTGCCTCAATAGGGATAATCTAGCCAAAGAAGCATGGAGAAGATTCTACATGTGTTGTTTTGTGGGGAAAAAACGAATCTATAAAACAATCTTTTTGATTGTTATGGCGTATAGATAGGTCTTGATTGCCGAGGGGGGTTTCTATTCCGTATACCTGATTCTTCTGTCTTTGATTCTTATGGAAACCAAAAGAAAAATATGAAGTTCTCAACATTGTTACTTTTGCTACCTGGTGGGGCTATGGCTTAGTGCAGCATGAATTTGTCGATTAGGAGCGAAAATGGCGAAGTGTTCACTGTATCATGGGCCTTTGGTGGGAGGACTAATAAGGCAATTGAAGATCAGTGTTCGGATGCCCATGGGATTGCGCTATTCTCCAGTGTTAAGGCTCGTGGAGCGAAGAAGAGGGGAAATTACTTAGAAAGCCTGGCGTCGGGAAACTAAATACAGAACTGAAGTTCGCAAGATTTTGGAGCTTGTTGGGCGCTTTTCTTTTATGCTTTGAGCATCTGTCCTTTTAGATATGTATCGCGTCAGAGTTGTTCCTTTGAAATAGTGGGTAATAGGGCAGGTTTGGAAGCTTTTATCTGTAACAGCCTACTTTGGTGTTGCCAGAGCCCTGTACAATGTCCTTGTTTGTTGTGTCATGCCTTTGCTTTTTAATAAACGTTGGGTTAGGGGGGAAACCCATTCATTCAAAAAAAAATTTTAGATGAGACAAACAGTTATATTAAAGAAGCAATTGGATGGCTGTGAACATCATCATAAGATTCATGTTGTCTATTCCTCTGAGATATATTGTTGAACACAATAAACATAAGAGTAAGGAAATATCAGAAGGAAACAAAATAGAAATTGCTACCCATCTTAAAACATGAATTCATTTTATCGGCATGGTTTTATTTCCCTAATCGATCTATCCAACAGTAAGATAACAGCCAGGATGAAAGCTTGGAGAAGCCACTGTCAGTCCAAGGATGCTCGCTCAAACCAAATTGTACTAAATCATAAAACATGATATTCATCGTGTTTCTATGGGCACATAGTGGTGGTTCCCTTGTCGATCAGCAAAACAGCTAAGATAACAGCATGAAAGCATGGATCTTGGTTTTTGTATTGAGGCAAGACGAGTTCTGGTGAGGCTTCCAAAGACAGAATCGGTGGACTCAAGCCAAGGCACGAGGTCCAAGGTGCTCCCCGAGCCAATTCGAAGCTGCTCCCCGGGTGCCGTTCCGCCGGCTGCGCGTTGCTGCTGGACAACTCCCACTTACCATAAAAGTTTTATCGCCCGGCGGGGGGTTCCCCTTCCACTGCGGTATTCCTTCCACAAACTCAGAGTTGGCTTGCCAGCATGCTACGGGTGCCGCCATTAGCTCAACTGCACAAGTGCTGGCGCCACAGTGGGAAACCACCATGGGCAAGCGGCGCAGCGGGGTGAGGGGCCCTGCGGCCGGCCACTGCTGCGACAGGTCTTGGTGCCGACAGCTGGCGAGCAGGCACCCACAGGCGGATGAGCGATAGGTTTGCCGTCCCAGCCAGGGGTCCTTCCGCCCCTACAGCAGCGTCTCGGGGTGATGTGCTATGTGACAACAAGGACGCTGCCCGATACACAATGCACATTTGCAAAATGGGCACGGAGGTGGCAGTGGCGGCAGCCCCTCCATTGGTGTCTTTTTCTACTGCCGTTTTGGTTCCAAGCCATCGGGTGCCGGTGGATTTGAGTGAAGAGGGGGTGAGGGCTGAGGGGTTGGAGGCTGGCGTGACTTTGCTGGGGAAAATGGGAACTGGGATGGTAGTTACACTTATATAGGATGGGCGAATCACCCAACGGTCAAAATGGTTAGTAAAAACGCGTCATCTCCAGCGGAAACTTATCATTCGTGCTTTTTTTTTAGTAAGAAACGCGTGCCACCAACGGATGCACTTATCCTTCTGCTATTTTTTCTTAAAGAAACAAAACCGGAGTACACATAGCTTCCCGTTTTACAGTGAAACACTGTCCTCAAAGAAATAATTATATGAGCCGGAGACACCACTTTTAATTTTAATTAATTTCTAAAATATTTCAGGCGCCTATAATTTTTGTTTCACTTCAGTTCGGCCCACCCAAGTGATCAAATGTCCTCTGTAATTTATTCGCAAATCACGCCGAAGGAGAAAGAAATTTTTACAAATTATTGATTTTATCAAACAAATACATGTATGGCTCATGAGGTTATTAGTTAGATTTTATGGGCGCACGGCACTAAATCTTGTACACCAGCCCAGTTTAAATTCATGAATGTTCAAAGGCCTATTTGAGTTGCGTGGCAAGTGTGTGAGTCAGGTATCATATTCCATGTTAGTACGAGCTTGTACGCATCAGAATCGCATCTCCGCTCGGACCCCTTCTCAATTCAATTCTTCGTACCCCCCCCCCCTTTCTTTCCCCCCACCCCCCCACCATCCTCTTCACCCCCACCCTGCGCGCCCTCAAGGCTCCCCACTCCTATCCCTCATCCCCCATACTCATCCTCCCCTCCCCCTACATACATCCCCCATCTGTACCCAATCCAATTCTCATCCCCCCTCACCCCCCCTACACTAAGCCATTCTTCTATCCTCAACTATTCCACCACTAATTCCAAGCTCGCCACTTGCACTTCCACATCATCTCGTTTTACTCACGCTCTCACCTCTCTTCATATCCACCCCCACTCATCTACTCCACCCCTACCTCTAAAACTTTCCACACCCTACACCGCAACTCCCCCGCCGTCCTCCTCTCCTACCTCAACCCCCCCCACGACCAAAACACCTCGTTCTGACCCCACCGACCCGATTCCCATCCTACTCACCTAACCACTCACCTCTTATTCCTTACCCATTTTATCTCCTCAGCAAGGTCTTACGTCTAGTCGCCTCTCCCTAACTCAGCAGCAAGCCGACAAGGACGCAACGCAGAGTTCGTTAGTACAGTAAAAATTAAGATGATAATGGGAGGATTCACAATCACCACATGTACTTTTTTGCTCTTCTATTTATCTAGCGTGGTTAATGGCCTTTGCCCTATTTTTCTAAGTAACTGTTCTGAGAACTTTATTGAATCTAGGATGTGGAGTGAGAGCGATATGTTCCAGTGAAGACAAACTGATCACCAGATTCTAGATATGAGTCAGTGTAGGCTCTCAAGGCACCTGTTTAATTATTGGTAAAGTGACCATCAAAGTTGTGTATCCAGTAGTCGTTATGAAGCCCCGCACACGAGAAATAATATGAAAGATGAATCCATCTATTAGTTGTGTGTGCCTTTTCCAGTCACAACACGAGGAAAGTTGGGAGTAAGTGAAGGCTTGAAAGGGACAACTTCTGAAATGTGAGTGCATTTGTACATGCTTCTTATGGTTGATGGTATTATACAGTGCGTCAAACTAACTTGACCTTTTTGACGGTGTTTTCCAGAAGGGGAGAAGCACACCTGAAGCTATGAAGTCTTTTGCGGCAATCCTCTCTGAGTCCGGGCTAAGATGCACCCGACTCAAGAAAAAAATTCAAACAAATACTATAAAAATTCAAAAAAATTCAATTTTTTTTGTGTGGTAGATAATTTGATGCGAGCGGTCCGCACCTCCAAATTTTCCAACACATTTGTACATTTTGGCAGCCTCTCGAGCAAAAAAAAGACAAATCGGGTCAAAACAGTGTCATGTAGAGATAACTTGTTTTTACAGACCCACGACCTGATTTGGGTCTTTTCTTCAGAGAGCTTCTCAAATGTCCAAATTGAGTGAAATTTCCGAGAGAACCTCCGCATCAAATACTACCACACAAAAAAAAAGTAGGAATTTTTTTAATTTTTTAGTATTTGTTTTGATTTTTTTCGTCGGAGCGGGTGTGCAGCTCGTGCCCGGGAAGCCAAATTGGCCTTCTCTTTATTGTGGTGCTACTCTATTCACAATATGAAACAGAGAAATTTAGTAATTCATTCACAACTGATAGTCATGCAGTTTTTTTTATTTTACCAAATGTTGTGTGTTATTTGTGTCAATGTGATGAGCTATGATGATGCTTGGCTACCATATTTCTATTTGGTATGTTGTATTTGTTGGGCCCTAACCTAGTCTTGTTAGCAGACAGTGGAAATTGGACACATATACTTAATTAAAGTCTACTAAATTTCACAATAAATTATATGATGAACCCGTTAAACTAGCGGTTTTATGGCTCTACTGCGCGAACTGATACATGGATTGTGTAAGCAAAGACCTCAGAGGGATAAAAAAATAACATATGAGCTTAATTGGTTGTTTCACATTTTTATTAGTCTTTTAAAGATGTGGAGTTCACAACCATAGTAACTTTTTAGTACATGGTCGTTGTCATCTTGATTTCCAGAGATAACGGTTCAACATTTAAGTTCGGATTCAATTACGTTATAATCTCATTGTCTCATGGGCTGGGTTCCATGCGAAAAACACTCTCTGATTACTCCTGTGAGCCACTATTTGAAATAGTGTCCAAAATGGTATTTATAGTTTCAAATAATCCATAAAAGATTATATATGTTCATATGAATGTATACAACACATGTGTGAGACCATTATGTGGCGCGATAAATAAATGTGAGCTACAAAAAAATGACAAAATAACGATTTTAAGATGGAAATTGTGAAAACTGTTATGTACTGCCTACTATTTAGAAATCAAGATTTTGCACATTTGTTGTGTAGCTCACATTTTTACTGATTGCGTCACCATATTGTAAAAGTGTGTAACATACAACATATGAAACATTAATAAGTATTTCAGGAATTTTTTGAAAAAAATGTGATTTTGAATCATTAGAAAAAAAAGCGCTCAATGCCCGTGTGCTAAAAAATCAGCTCTAGGGTTCTGTGTCAATGATATAGCGAATTCGTATCATGCATGCAAATTAAAAGAAAGGCGATCTCAAGAAGAAGGCGTGTGGATACATATGCATATTGTTTCTACGTTGTGGGTTGACAATTGGAAATCGGGATCGAGGTTTATCTTTCATGAGTTGCTTCGCTTGACTTGTAATATTATCTGGATGACTTTGGTCGACATAAAAGAAACATATTTTGGGAGATGTATGCTTTGGAACCCAAGCTCGGTGAGCTACCTTTGTATAAAAAAAAAATTCATATTTGAAAGCGTCGTAATGCCGCTCCTAGCAGTCCTTCAGCGACCCACACAGTGTCGCGGTTCCAGATGGGGATGGAGCGCCGCTTGAATGTGTGTTGCGCCTGCACCTAACGTGAGTTTGGGAGGGACTAGTTGCAAGCGGAGGGGCCATCGCCCGTCACCTTCATCAAAACTTGCAGTGTGTCTGATGTCGTTGGCAGACAAAACAATGGTGGACGAAACCGAAGAGGGGGGCCGATCCGATAATACAGTGAGCAACTTGGATCTTGACGTTACCTTGGCTACCAATATTGTACTGGGAAGCCTCAATAGCTAATCGCTAATAAGACTAGCATTTTCCCTCGATATAAAACAAACTCATTCATGCTTTTCGTACTGTTATCTATATGCTTGGATAGATCACAGGGGAAACACAAAAACTCTTTCAACGATGAGTTGAATATCATGTTAAAATTTTGTAGCAATCTCTAGTTTGTTTAATCTGGTATTTTTTACACGATCATAGGGGGCGGAGCCACTGTGTAGCGTGGGTTCAAGAGGAACCCAACAAATTTTTACTGCCACGTAGTGCGAATAGGTAATCGCGTGTAATGACCCAGTTGAAAAATCTAGGCTGCACCAATCGCCAATTGGATGTTGCCCGAGGTAAAAGCCTTATTAGCCCACAAATCTTCACGCGGACTAGCCCAAACTGAAGCCCACAAGTAATTTCTACGGCCCATGTGTGCTCAGATTCCATTGTCTGTACGAGGATGTGTAACGATCAGATCAACATAGTCTCTCGCTCGGACTCACCTAAGGTCTTCGCTCTTGTCGCGTCTCCCATCTCAGCAAGGACGCCCGCAAGGAAGCTACAAACAAGTGGAGTGTGCAGTAAAAATTCAAAGGATCTGGGAGACACAGCACCACAGTTATTTCCACTTATATTATCTGAGCGTGTAATGGCTTTGCCTTAATTTTCTAATTAACGTTTCGGAACTGTTGATGATTTAGGATTGTGGAGCCCATATTTCTTGAAGCACAAATGATCACCGCGATTCAGATTGTGAGTAGCGCACTTCAGGCCACCATGTCTAGAGACTGATGATTAGAGTGCATCAAATTGTTGTTTGTGCAATAGTGTTATGAAGCACCCCTCCACTATACAAAACCGTACCGAGAATTAATATAAGATGATCCATCTATTATTTGTGTTGCTTGACCTTGTTCCATATGACAACGGGGAAAGTGTGGAGGCTGGAACGGTGAAAAAGGGGACACCGAAAGTGACGTGATGGCCACATGCTTCTTTATGAATTGATGGGTATTATACCACTGTCAAACTAACTTGAAGTTTTTGACGGGGTTCGAGGAGACAGCCACACCTGAGCATATCGAAGTTCTTTTGTGAGCTACTCACTCACAATAGTAAACAACAGAATTTATAATTTTCATCCAAACTGATATGCATTGCAATTTTTATGTTAAAAAGTGTACATATTTCGTGTTCAATGTATAAAATATGTGGCTGCTTGTCTTTCTTTTTGTATGTTGTCTTTGGGTCTATTGTACTTGTTACATGTACGTTGTGTGAAATTGGACATATAGTAATATATGTGATACTAAATTTTCACATAAATTAATGACAAAAACATAACTTGATTTTCTAGCTCCCACTTGACTGATCAACTAGTAGAAAAATGACTTTGGTGGCCCATTAGTGCCGGTTTGGAAAAGGACCGGTACTAATGTGCAATTAGTGCCGTTCCAACGGCTAGGGGGCGGGCATCATTAGTCCCGGTTCGTGTCGAACCTCTAGTACCCGGTTCGTGCCACGAACCGGGACTAAAGGGTGGTGGCAGGCTGGTGTCAGGCTGGGGCCCCACACACCTTTAGTCCCGGTTCATGGCATGAACCGGTACTAGAGGTGCACCTTTAGTCCCGGTTCGTTATAACCAACCGGACTAAAGATCCTCCTATATAAACCCTTCTCGAGCCCGAGCTCTCTTTCTTCCCCTTTCCTCTCCTCTCTGTTCTCTCCTCTCCTATCGAGCTCATCCTCCATTTTTGCCAAAATTTGTCAGATTTGAAGGCACCCCATCCATCCAAGTGTATCCAAAGGTTAGCAACTTTGTCCTTTCATCTCTCATTGCTAGGTTAGCTCTTGCAATGCTTATAAGTATAGTGATTTGTGGGTTTTAGTTTGGGAGGAATTATATGTGGTAGTTTATTTGTTTATATGCAATTTGAGCTCAAATAACTCTTAGTTTGCATTTGTAGGTGTGGTTTACTTAGTGCCTTCCTGTCTCCGTCCTAACCACCGTCGATCGCCCCGCACCGTCCCGTGCCGGCACCACCTTTGGTGAGCCTCTTGTTCTTATCTTTTTATATAAAAAAAAATCATGTTTGTGTGATTTAGTATAGTTACTTGTGTAATTTTCTTACCCGTACGTTGTTTGTTATACATAGTGCCATGGTTTTGATATCCGTCCCCGTCGGCCCTCGTCCGGTTTATGATTCGGATGTGGTATATTCTCTTTTATAACTATTTGTTGCATTTCGTGTTTATGACAATTATGCCCATCAAGTTGACATAGATTTTTTATCTGGAGGTATGTTGAACCGGAAATTCCAACCGACCCTATTGTCGAGAGGTTAAATTTAGTTGAAAATGAAAACGAGTATTTGAAAGAAAAATTGAAAAGAATTGAGGAGGAGAAGATGGAATTGGAGTTGCATGTTGCCGATGTCGTCGATGATCACAAGATCAAGATGGAGAAAATGCGCTTGAAGATTTGAAAATTAGAAAATATGCATTGATATGAGGCTTGGTATCATTATGCTGTTGGATCAATTGTTACCTTAGTTGTCGATCTTGATCGCATTTGTTGTTGCATTTAAATGCTTTAGCTAAAGAGTTTGTATTTGTTTTATGAGATAGTTAGTTGTATGAACTTGTATTAATTTGGTCTTTGGTGCTGTGTAATGAAGATGAGCCGGCAATGGATGTACGATGACCGATGCTCTCCCCGTTTCGTTATGGCGTGCATACTTTCTGCTTTGGCTGCTAACACAAGCGGCGGATGGTTTTATTGTTGTCCATGTGCTGGCTATAAAATGATCACAATTACTCTAACTCAGAACCATTCACTGGCACCTATTTGAGTCCGGTTTCAAGCCCCACTATAATGTTTGGACCAAGCACGGAGAAAGAGGGGTATATGGAAGACAATGAAGAAGAAGAGGACGACGACAGCTGTCCTGGCCATGGGTTCCCTGAATACGATGGTACAACAATGGGGAAGAAGCTGAGCCGGCAATGCGGGAAGAAGCTGAAGAAGAGGCATCAGATGAGCCCACTGATGATCGGTCGGGCCATTGCCGATGCAAGAGAATTGCGAATGTGAAAAGGAGAGGCTGAAGTTGCAGCGCATGTTAGAGGATCACAAAAATCGTTGTACCCAATTGCGAAGAAGATGAAAAAAAGCTGGGCACCACACTGGAATTGCTGATGGAAGGCAGAGAATGGTGTATCTGACAAGGATTTGAAAGTTGCTGATAATGTTAAAGAAGATGCTTCCAAAGGACAACGAATTGGCCGAGAGTACGTACGAAGCAAAGAAGGTGTTGCCCCTCTAGGATTAGAGGTGCAGGAAGTACACTGCATGCAACCATAAAAAAGGAAAAAACTAGCCCACAAAACAAACACGACCAGCAACAAATCGCATGGAGGATCACAAAGGGATTAGAGCACCCGGGACGACCATATCGCACGAAACTAAAAGAAATTCTGCAATACCAATACGACCAGACACAACAAACCAACACCCAACAACCCTACAGCCACGGATATTACATACCCCCCTACCACAAATGCACTCCGCCCTAAAAAGCACCAACACTCACAGCAAGCGACGACACATGTGTCCACCCAATCCAACCACCATAGCAGCAACTTGACCCAACAGAACCACCGACCCTACAACTCCAAGACAGACCGCATTAAGCTTCACCTGACCTCAGCTCAACGCAGTAACCACGAAAGACGAAAAACCCCCAAAAACTGGTGAAGGGCAAAGAGACCAAGCCAAAACTAGCCGAAACCCCACCTCGAAAAATTAAGAACCAGACAACGCCAACACAATCCTCATCTCCGAGAAACTGATGTCACTGACCCTACGCCACTGGCCATATTAATCCGAAGCCAAACAGCAACAGCCAACCAGAAGCACCCAAAACCCAAGCCGAACCAACATGAAAACATACAGAAGTTCATACAAAACATAAAAAGCTCAACACCCCGAGAGAAACTATACAAAAAAAAGTAATAAGAACTAGTCAAGGGGAAGACGAAACCCCATAATCTAGATCCTCACCATCCCATATTAGCTTGAAACAAATCCCAACACCTTGTTAATAATCCCACAATAAGTTTCTGCAACCTCTCACGCCATAACGCCAAAAAAAAAGAACGCGCACTGTCCCAAAAAAACATCAACTCGGCAAAGCAAATAGTCAGGGAAATTGTCTGCATGCCTATACTGTTTCCGGGGGATACGAGGATTTGAGATGCATGCCCGGTATGAGGTGCATTGCGCTATAAGATCAGCCGCGAGTGACCCTGGGATGTGAGGGCGAGCACCCCAAGATAGAAGATTCCTGCAAGGTGATGTGGTATGCTCTATAATACCACGGTTGAAAGGTTTGTCAAAACAAAGAGCATGCCAAGTTGATGCGATGGCACAAAGAAGGACGTGAAAATGGGAAGTTGAGAGTACCCCGCTGACGGGTCGCACGTGAGAGAAAAAAAGAGAGAAAGTGGGAGGACTTTGCAGATGACGCAAGGAACGTATGGTTGGTTGGTTTAAGTGCAGATGGCATTAATCCTTTTGGGGAGCAGAGCAGACAATCATAGCACCTGGCCTGTGACTCTATGTATTATAACCTTCCTCCTTGGTTGTGCATGAAGGGAAGTTCATTATGATGCCATGTCATCCAAGCCCAAGCAACCCGGCAACGACATTGATGTGTACCTAAGGCCATTAGTTGAAGAACTCTTACAGCTGTGGAGAATGAAAAAGGTGTACTGCGTGGGATGAGCACAAACGGATGAGAGAATTTGACCTACAGGCGTTGTGTTTGTAACCATCAATGATTGGCCTGCTCTCAGTAACCTTTCAGGACAGACAAACAAGGGATACACGACGCATGCACGACTTTAGATGATACCGAAGTATTATTTGGATAAATGAAGAAGAATGTGTACTGGGACATCTCGATTTCTTCCGAGCAGGATCCCGTGAAAGAAAGGCAAGCATTCAAAGGTGAGGGCAGATCAACGAAGAACCTCGCCACCGTACTGGTGATGATATAATTGATATGGTCAAGGATTTAAAAGTAATCTTTGGAAAGGGTCCTGGCGGACAATCTGTTCCGAATGACGCTGACGGACGCGCACCCATGTGGAAGAAGAAATCTATATTTTGGGACCTACCCTATGGAAGACTAGAGGTCCGCTTGCAATCGACGTGATTGCAGTGACCGAAGAATCTTTGCGTGACCTGCTGCCTTCTTGGGCCTGTATGGGAAGACAAAAGATACACCGGAGGCAAGGGAGGACCAGCAAAGTATGCACGGAAAAATGACAGCATACAATCAGGGTCAGCCAGCTACGCCCTACTAAAAGAAGAGAAGAAATCTTCTGGTGAATGCCTGCTCAGTATGAAGTCCCGTCTGGCTTGTCGAATATAAAGGGAATAATAAAATGGCAGAGAAAAAGTCCAGAACCAGTAAATGTCCAACTGATCCACAAATTGTTATGACACAAACTGCTTCGGTTGTTCCATGAGGGGGTTCTACCGGCACAACGTGATCTACATGAAGCCATTGTGCATTCTCAATGCAATCTCTCAGAAGGTAATCGATCCAGAAACTCTACAGAGTTTAGAGATGATTGGTGCAATGTTCTTGTCAGTTTCGAGTTGGTGTTCCCACCATCCTTCTTCAATATCATGAGACAACGTTCTAGTTCACCTAGTCGAAGAGATTGCCATTTGGGTCCTGTATTTCTACACAATATGTTCCCCTTTGAGAGGTTCATGGGAGTCTTAAAAAATATGTTCATAACCGTGCTAGGCTAGAAGGAAGCATCTCCAAGGGCCATGAAAATGAGGGGTCAGTTGAGTTTTGTTTGACTTTATTCTGACCTTAAGCCGAGTTGGTTGGTTCCTGAATCGGCGGCATGAGGGAAGACTGGGTGGAAAAGCACGCTAGGACCAAAGCAATAATATGTATGGATGGCATTCTGGGGCGCAAGCACACTACACAACGTTCTACAAAATATCCTTGGTGGTCCGTATATCGAGTAACACAAGAAATTTCAGCTCCAAAACCCGGAGAGAGTAGTCTGACGACTGGATTACACGTGAACAAATGGGGAACTTCCTGTTGGTTGGCAGACACGTCTCATGCATGACGACGCGTTGAAGAGAGCTTGTACTTTGGTACTAGTTATTTCGAATATATTGACTTTCAAAGAGTACGAGATAAATGGGAATACCTTTTACACGATCGCCCAAGATAAAAAGAGCACCAACCAAAACAAGTGGTGTCCGCTTTGATGCAGAAACACCAATAGGCCAAGGAACCATTATATGGTTAAATAAGGAGATATGGAAGTGACTAGGAGTGGTTTGAAGGTCCCTTTGTTTCGGTGCAAATGGTCATCTTTGGGAACAAAGGAGGTAAAGGAAGACTCCGCAGGTACGGAATGACAAAGTGGATCTCACAATCTTGCAGGTACGCAGACGAACCATTCGCCTAGCCAATTAGGGTGCACAGGTTTTCTATGTGAAGGACATGTCTACCAAGCCAAAAAAAAGAAAAGATAAGGAAGTGAATACATCATACGATGAGCCAAAGCGCCAATAGTTCTTTCAGGGAAAGAAATATCGTGGGAGTGGAGGACAAGACAGACATTCAGAAGATTATGAAAGTTTCATGAAATTGCTCCTTCACAGAGAATATTGACACAGCATCCAATTAAATGATGACGATTGTCCAGGTGATGGGGAGGGCCAAAGGAGGAACCCACAAAGATAAAAAAATTTATACCCAAAGATCCACTCTAGGTGGACGGCTTCAATGTTCATCACTTTTTCTCTAGTTGAGTTTCTCGGACATTATATTGGAAAGTCCACTTCATCAAACGCAGGGAAATCTTTGTAATCAGTTAGGGTACTTATGTGTTTTGGCATTTGAAAGCGAAGAAACATATTTTGTGTTTTGGCCATGGGATCATCATTTCACCCCATAGCATGTGACTAAAAAGTTGAGAGGGTTACGGCAAAAACTGGATGACTTCATTACAAAAGGAAATCTCTTTGAGAGTATCAGGGTTTCAGACAGAAAACTCATCTGTTACAAAGCATTTCATTTTTTTAAACTTATTTAAACTCCAGACTTTTTGGTGCATTCAGTAGCACCAGTCCAAAGCCACGCATCAATTTTCAATCTTTCTGACTTATTTGCTATGTTTTCTTGCATTTACTGATTTTTTGAGATAAAAGACCCTGAAATTGAAAAGCCATACAAATGAACTCTGAAAAGGTTGAAAGTTGGCATGGTATCATCATTTCACCCACATAGCATGTGCTAAAAAGTTGAGAGGGTTACGGCAAAAACAGGAAGCACTTGTGTACAAAAATGGACAATCTCTTTCGAAAGTATCAGGGTTTCGACGAAAAACTCATCTGTTACAAGGCATTTCATTTTTTTAAAACTTATTCAACTCCAGACGTTTTGGTTCAGTATGCACCATTCAAACCATCATCCAATTTTCAACCCTGTACATCATTTGCTATTTTTCATGCATTTACCGATTTTTTTGAGCTAATGACCCTGAAATTGAAAAGCACTACAAATGAACTCTGAAAGGTTGAAAGTTATGGTATCATCATTTCACCCACATAGCATGTGCTAAAAAGTTGAGGAGGGTTCGGCAAAAAATGGAATTACTTTGTGTAAAAATGGACAATCTCTTTCGAAAAGCATAGTATCACGGATTTCGACAAAAAACTCATCTGTTACAAAAGGCATTTTAATTTTTTATAAACTTATTTCACCCTCCAGACTTTTTGTGCACTTAGATATTCCCAGCCACATTCAAAGCCACGTCATCATTATTTTCCAACCCTTCTGACTTCTTTTTAATATATTCATGCATTTATATCGATTTTTTTTGAGCTAATGAATGGACCCTGCAAATGCGACCACCTTTAGTCGCGGGTGGTGGCTCCAACCGGGACTAAAAGAACCCCCCCCCCCCCCCCCATTTAGTCCGGTTGGAGAGACCAACTTGCGGACTAAGGTGGTGCGCCGCCACCGTGGTGCACAAGTTTAGTCGCACCTCGCCGAGCGAAGGGCAGCCGCACTGGTTTATAAACCCAGCCGCGGCTGCTCCTTCGAGCTCCTCTCTAAAGCAGGCCTTCTGGGCCTACCTCTGCTGCGCTACCTTGTGGGCCTACTAGGCCTTGCGGGCCTGCATCCTAGCCCAACTACAGGTTGGGTTTCTAGTCGTATGCAGGCCGTTGTGGCCCAGTAGGCGGGCTTTTTTTCTGCTTTATTTATTTTCTTTTATTTCTGAGTTGTTTTTTTTTGCTTTATTTAGAGTTTCTTTGTGAATCTTTTTGCTTTAGGTAAAAAAATTATAAACTTTCTGTTAGTGCGAGTAGTTTTCAAATTTGAATAGTTTAAATTTGAATTATTTGAAATTTGTGTGAATCACTAGTTTGTGAATAAATTTACTTTAAAAATAGATTATTCAGTGATTCTTTTTTCTTCTGTTTAATATTAGTGTGTTTTATCATTATATTCAATTTGGTAAAACTTAGATAAGTTTAAAAAATGAAATGCCTTTGTAACAGATGAGTTTTCGTCCGAAACCCTGATACTTCGAAAGAGATTGTACATTTTGTACACGAAGTGGATCCAGTTTTTGCCGTAACCCCCTCAACTTTTTAGCACATGCTATGTGGGTGAAATGATGATACCATGCCAACTTTCAACCTTTTCAGAGTTCATTTGTAGTGCTTTTCAATTTCAGGGTCATTTAGCTCAAAAAATCAGTAAATGCATGAAAAATAGCAAATGAAGTCAGAAAGGGTTGATAATTGATGACGTGGCTTTGAATGGTGCATACTGAATGCACAAAAAGTCTGGAGTTGAAATAAGTTTAAAAAAATGAAATGCCTATGTAACAGAAGAGTTTTCATCCGAAACCCGGATACATCGAAAGAGATTGTCCATTTTGTACACGAAGTGCATCCTGTTTTTGCCGTAACCCTCTCAACTTTTTAGCACATGCTATGTGGGTGAAATGATGATACCATGCCAACTTTCAACCTTTTCAGAGTTCATTTGTAGTGATTTTCAATTTCAAGGTCGTTTAGCTTAAAAAAATCAGTAAATGCGGATCTTCCGTTACCCCGCCACGTGTCAGATTGACCCATTTGCACCGAAATAAAGGGACCTTCAAACCACGTCCATAGTCAAGTTCCCATATCTCCTCTATGTAACCATAATATGTGTCCTTTCCCCACTTGCTTGCTGCATCAAAGCGGACACCACTGTTTTGGTTGGTGCTCTTCTTATCTTTGGCGATCGTGTAAAATGTATTCCCATTTATCTCATGCCCTTTGAAAGTCATTATATTCAAAGATGGTAATTGGGACAGCAAGTACAGGTCATCTTCAACAGCGTCGTCATGCATGGCACGTGTCTGCAACCAACCGGCGAAAGTCCCCATTTGTTCACGTGTAATCCAGTCGTCAGACTGCTCCGGGTGTTTGGAGCGTAGAATATTCTTGTGTTCCTCGATATACGGAGCCACCAAGGTGGAATTTTGTAGAACTGTGTAGTGTGCTTGAGTGAGAGAATTCCCGTCCATACATATTATTTGTTTCGGTCCTAGCGTGCCATTTCCACCCAGTCTGCCCTGATGCCGCGATTCAGGAACACCAATCGGCTTAAGGTCAGGAATAAAGTCAACACAAAACTCAATGACCTCCTCATTTTCATGGCCCTTGGAGATGCTTCCTTCTGGCCTAGCACTGTTATGAACATATTTCTTTAAGACTCCCATGAACCTCTCAAAGGGGAACATATTATGTAGAAATACAGGACCCAGAACGGCAATCTCTTCGCATAGGTGAACTAGGACGTGTGTCATGATGTTGAAGAAGGATGGTGGGAACACCAACTCGAACCTGACAAGACATTGCACCAAATCATTATGTAACCTTGGTATGATTTCTGGATCGATTACCTTCTGAGAGATTGCATTGAGGAATGCACATAGCTTCACAATGGCTAATCGAACATTTTCCCGTAGAAGCCCCCTCAATGCAACCGGAAGCAGTTGCGTCATAATCACGTGGCAGTCATGAGACTTTAGGTTCTGGAACTTTTTCTCTGCCATATTTCTTATTCACTTTATATTCGACGAGAAGCCAGACGGGACCTTCATACTGAGCAGGCATTCAAAGAAGATTTCCTTCCCTTCTTTGGTAAGAGCGTAGCTGGCATGACCCTGATGTATGCCGTCTTTTCCGTGCATACGTTGCTGGTCCTCCCGTGCCTCCGGTGTATCTTTTGTCTTCCCATACACGCCCAAGAAGCCAAGCAGGGTCACACGAAGATTCTTCGTCACCTGCATCATGTCGATTGCAGAGCGGACCTCTAGGTCTTTCCAATAGGGTAGGTCCCAAAATATAGGTTTCTTCTTCCACATGGGTGCGTGTCCGTCAGCGTCATTCGGAACAGATTGTTCGCCAGGACCCTTTCCAAAGATTACCTTTAAATCCTTGACCATATCATGTACATCATCACCAGTACGGTGGCGAGGCTTCGTCCGGTGATCTGCCTCACCTTTGAAATGCTTGCCATTCTTTCTTATGGGATCCCTGCTCGAAAGAAATCGACGATGTCCCAGGTACACATTCTTCTTACAATTATCCAAATATATACTGTCGGTATCATCCAAACAGTGCGTGCATGCGCGGTATCCCTTGTGTGTCTGTCCTTAAAGGTTACTGAGAGCAGGCCAATCATTGATGGTCACAAACAGCAACGCATGTAGGTCAAATTCTTCCTGATCGAGCTCATCCCACGCACGTACACCTTTTCCATTCCACAGTTGTAAGAGTTCTTCAACTAATGGCCTTAGGTACACATCAATGTCGTTGCCGGGTTGCTTAGGGCCTTGGATGAGCACTGGCATCATAATGTACTTCCGCTTCATGCACAACCAAGGAGGAAGGTTATACATACATAGAGTCACAGGCCAGGTGCTATGATTGCTGCTCTGCTCCCCAAAAGGATTAATGCCATCTGCGCTTAGACCAAACCATACGTTCCTTGCGTCATCTGCAAAGTCCCTCCACTTCCTCTCGATTTTTTTCCACTGCGACCCGTCAGCGGGTACTCTCAACTTCCCCTCTTTCTTACGGTCTTCTTTGTGCCATCGCATCAACTTGGCATGCTCTTTGTTTTGGAACAAACGTTTCAACCATGGTATTATAGGAGCATACCACATCACCTTGGCAGGAATCTTCTTCTTGGGGTGCTCGCCCTCGACATCACCAGGGTCATCGCGGCTAATCTTATAGCGCAATGCACCTCATACCAGGCATCATTAGGGCATGCATGTATCTTCTGCACCTCTAATCCTAGAGGGCAGACAACCTTCTTTGCTTCGTACGTACTCTCGGGCAATTCGTTGTCCTTTGGAAGCATCTTCTTTAACATTATCAGCAACTTTCCAAATCCCTTGTCAGATACACCATTCTCTGCCTTCCATTGCAGCAATTCCAGTGTGGTGCCCAGCTTTTTTTTTTCAACTTCGCAATTTGGGTACAACGATTTTTTGTGATCCTCTAACATGCGCTGCAACTTCAGCCTCTCCTTTTCACTTGCACAATTTCTCTTTGCATCGGCAATGGCCCGACCTAGATCATCAGTGGGCTCATCTGATGCCTCTTCTTCAGCTTCTTCCCGCATTGCCGGCTCAGCTTCTTCCCCCATTGTTGTACCATCGTATTCAGGGAACCCATGGCCAGGACAGCTGTCGTCGTCCTCTTCTTCTTCATTGTCTTCCATCATAACCCCTCTTTCTCCGTGCTTGGTCCAAACATTATAGTGGGGCTTGAAACCGGACTCAAATAGGTGCCAGTGAATGGTTCTTGAGTTAGAGTAATTGTGATCATTCTTATAGCCAGCACATGGACAACACATAAAACCATCCGCTCGCTTGTTTGCCTTAGCCGCAAGCAGAAAAGTATGCACGCCATTAACGAACTGGGGAGAGCATCGGTCATCGTACATCCATTGCCGGCTCATCTTCATTACACAGCACCAAAAAGACCAAATTAATACAAGTTCATACACACTTATTCTCATAAAACAACATACAAACTCTTTAGCTAAAGCATTTAAATGCAACAACAAATGCGATCAAGATCGCAACTAAGGTAACAATTGATCCAACAGCATAATGATACCAAGCCTCACTATCAATGGCATATTTTCTAATCTTTCAAATCTTCAAGCGCATTTTCTCCATCTTGATCTTGTGATCATCGACGACATCGGCAACATGCAACTCCAATTCCATCTTCTCCTCCTCAATTCTTTTCAATTTTTCTTTCAAATACTCGTTTTCATTTTCAACTAAATTTAACCTCTCGACAATAGGGTCGGTTGGAATTTCCGGTTCACATACCTCCTAGATAAAAATATCTATGTCAACTTGATGGGCATAATTTGTCATAAACACGAAATGCAACAAATAGTTATAAAAGAGAATATACCACATCCGAATCATAAACCGGACGAGGGCCGACGGGGACGGATATCAAAACCATGGCACTATGTATAACAAACAACGTACGGGTAAGAAAATTACACAAGTAACTATATATCTAAATCACACAAACATGATTTTTTTTATATAAAAAGATAAGAACAAGAGGCTCACCACAAGGTGGTGCCGGCAACGGGACGGTGCGGGCGATCGACGGTGGTTAGGACGGAGACAGGAAGGCACTAAGTAAACCACACCTACATATGCAAACTAAGAGTTATTTTGAGCTCAAATTGCATATAAATCAAATAAACTACCACATATAATTCCTCCCAAACTAAAACCCACAAATCACTATACTTATTAAGCATTGCAAGAGCTAACCTAGCAATGAGAGATGAAAGGACAAAGTTGCTAACCTTTGTGATCACTTGGATGGATGGGGTGCCTTCAAATCTTGACAAATTTTGGCAAAAATGGAGGATGAGCTCGATAGGAGAGGAATAAAACAGAGAGGAGAGGAAAGGGGAAGAACAGAGAGCTCGGGCTCGATGAAGGGTTTATATAGGATGATCTTTAGTCCTGGTTGGTTATACGAACCGGGACTAAAGGTGCACCTCTAGTACCGGTTCATGCCATGAACCGGGACTAAAGGTGTTGGTGGGGCCCCAGCCTGACACCAGCCTGCCACCACCTCTTTAGTCCCGGTTCGTGGCACGAACCGGTACTAGAGGTTCGACACGAACCGGGACTAATGAGCACTGCCCGCCTAGCCGTTGGAACCGGCACTAATGGTCACATTAGTGCCGGTTAATTTACAAACCGGGACTGATGAGCTAAACATTAGGTCCTTTTTCTACTAGTGAGCATGTGCTAAAAAGTTGAGAGGGTTATGGCAAAAACTGGATGCACTTCGTGTATAAAATGGACAATCTCTTTCGAAGTATCAGGGTTTCGGACGAAAACTCATCACTTACAAAGGCATTTCATTTTTTAAACTTATTGCAATTCTATACTTTTTGTGAGTTCAACATGCACCATTCAAAGCCACATCATCAATTTTCAACCTTTTCTGACTTCATTCGCTATTTTTCATGTATTTACTGGTTTTTGTGAGATAAATGACCCTGGAATTGAAAGGCACTACAAATGAACTCTGAAAAGATTTAAAGTTGGCATGGTATCATCATTTCACCCACATAGCATGTACTAAAAAGTTGAGAGGGTGACGGCAAAAACTGGATGCACTTCGTGTACAAAATGGACAATCTCTTTCGAAGTATCAGGGTTTCGAACGAAAACTCATCTGTTACAGGCATTCATTTTTTAAAACTTATTTCAATCCAAACTTTTTGTGTGTCAACATGCCATTCAAAGCCACTCATCAATTTTCAACCCTTTCTGACTTCATGCTATTTTCCATGCATTTACTGATTTTTTTGAGCTAAATGACCCTGAAATTAAAAGCACTAAAATGAACTCTGAAAAGGTTGAAAGTTGGCATGGTATCATCATTTCACCCACATAGCATGTGCTAAAAAGTTGAGAGGGTTACGGCAAAAAGTGGATGCACTTCGTGTACAAATGGACAATCTCTTTCGAAGTATCAGGGTTTCGGAGAAAACTCATCTGTTACAAAGGCATTTCATTTTTTTAAACTTATTTCAACTCCAGACGTTTTTGTGGTTCAACATGCACCATTCAAGCCACTCATCAATTTTCAACTATTTCTGACTTCATTCGCTATTTTCCTTCATTTACTAATTTTTATATCTAAATGACCCTGAAATTGAAAAGCACTACAAATGAACTCTAAAAAGGTTGAAAGTTGGCATGGTATCACATTCATTCACCCACATAGCATGTTCTAAAAAGTTGAGAGGGTTACGGCAAAACTGGATGCACTTCGTGTACAAAATGGACAATCTCTTTCGAAGTTATAAAACTAAAAGAGCTAAACATAAATCTGTTTTTTATTAGAACACCAATTAAAATAACCTAGAACTACCAAATTGAATATAATGATAAAACCCACACTAATATTAAACAGCAGAAAAAAGAATCACTCAAAAATCTATTTTTAAAGTAAGTTATTCACAACTAGTGATTCACAACACAAATTTCAAAATAATTCAAATATAAACTATTCAAATTTGAAAACTACTGGCACTAACAGAAAGTTTATATTTTTGTGACCCTAAAGCGCGGACTTACAAAATTCTCCCCCCACCACTCTCTCCATTCGTCTTCTCCACTCCACCGCCCGCTTGTACTCTTAGCTTGCGTTGGTTTTTCCCTTGAAGAGGAAAGGGTGATTGGCAGCAAAGTAGAGATAGTATTTCGCTCAGTTAGAGAACCAAGGTATCAATCCAGTAGGAGGTCAAGCAAAGTCTCCAATCTATGCACCTGCACAAACAATCAACACTTGCACCCAACGCGATAAAGGGGTTGTCAATCCCTTCATGGTCAATTGCAAGGTGAGATCTAATAGAGATAGGTAATAAACATTTCTAAAACGTAAAACAAAGTAAAAACAAATAAATGTGCAGCAAGGTATTTTTGGTTTTTGGGTTTATAGATCTGAAATATATGATGGAAAATAGACCCGGGGGGCATAGGTTTCACTGGAGGCTTCTCTCTTGAAAGAAACATACTGTGGTGGGTGAACAAATTACTGTCGAGCAATTGATAGAAAAGCGCAAAGTTATGACGATATCCAAGGCAATGATTATGAATATAGGCATCACGTCCGTGTCAAGTAGACCAAAACGATTCTGCATCTACTACTATTACTCCACACATTGACCGACTCCTGCCTTGCATCTAGAGTATTAAGTTCAAGAGAACAGAGTACGCTTTAAGCAGATGACATGATGTAGAGGAAACTCAGCAAATATGATAAACCCCGTCTTTTTACCCTGATGGCACAATACAATACTGGCCTCGCTACCCCCTTACTATGTCACTGGGTGAGGACACGGCCAAGATTGACCCCAAAACTAACCGCACCTCTCCCATTGCAATAAAACCAATCTAGTTTGGCAAACCAAACCGATAATTCGAAGAGAAATACAAAATTCAATCATAAAATAAAGAATTCATAGAAGATTCAAATAATATTCATAGATAATCTGATCATAAATCCACATTCATCGGATCTCGACAAACACAAGATCCAAAGCAAAATAGTAGACTATCCCTACAGCGCCTCCAACCAAAAGTAATATTACATGGATAGATCTCCACGAACATCGAGGAGAACCTTGTATTGAAGATCAAGAGAGAGAAGAAGACCATCTACCTACTAGCTATGGACGCGTTAGGTCTGAGGTAAACTACTCACCTCCATCGGGAGGCATATAGAGTTGATGTAGATGCCCTCCGTGTGATCGAACCCCCTCTGACAGGATGTCGGAAAAGGCCCCAAGTTGGATATCACGGGTACATAGGTTCGTTAGGGGCGGCGGAAAAAAGTATTTTGGTGGACGCTTCTGGTCATTTGTGGGAATATTTCTGATAATATTATAGGCCAAGATTTAGGGTTTGAGGACATCTCCGGGGGGGGCCACAAGCCCGGCAACACCCCCAGGGCTGTGGACCCTCGTGACTCTTCTTCGCCTTCCTCTCCACAAGTCCTACGTGTGTCTTCTGGTCCAAAAAATCATCGCCAACAGTTTTATTCCGTTTTTTGGACTTCCGTTTGATATTCCTTTTCTGTAAAAACTCGAAACACAAGGAAAAAAACAGAAACTAGCACTGGGCTCTAGGTTATAATAGTAGTCCCAAAATATATATAAATAGCATATATAATGCATATAAAAACCAAAACGATAATGTATTAGCATGTAACAATAAAAATTATAGATACGTTGAGACATATCAAGCACCCCAAGCTTAATTCTTGCCGTCAGCTTCCGTCTCTATCGAGTCCGAGTAGTAAATTACAAAAACAGATTCTGAGTGGAATGCTACCCTAATCATATTTATTCCATGTGATTGTTTCTTTATTTGTGTGGCATGAAAAATATTCAGATCCATCAGATTCAAAACAAAAGTTTTAATATTGACATAAAAAACATCTTCAGCCATACAGCTAATAAAGCAATCATGTCTTCTCAAAATAACATGGCCAAAGAAAGTTATCCCTACAAAATCATATAGTCTGGCTATGCTCCATCTTCATCACATAAAGTATTAAATCCATGCACAACCCCGATGACAGCCAGCAATTGTTTCACTACTTTTTGATGTCTCCAAACTTTTTAACTTTCATGCAATACATGAGCGTGAGCCCATGGATAGCACATAGGTGGAATAGATATGGTGGTTGTGGATAAGGACAAAAAGAGGAGATAGTCTCCACATCAACTAGGCGTATCATAGGCTATGAGAATGGCCCATCAATAGATATCAATGTGATTGAGTAGAGGATTGCCATGCAACGGATGCACTAGAGTTATAGTGGTGTATGAAAAGCTAAAAAGAAACTAAGTGGGGGTGGTGCACTCAACTCGCTTGCCCTCGTTCTGCTCTGGAGGACTTCTGGGTAGCCATCTTGGAATACCAAGGACTCTAATTGCCTCAGTTTCTAATAATAGAAAAAATTCGCACCAGTAATATGAAATGAACCAAAATAGAGACTCTCTATTCTAGAAGATCACTGGTGCTCAACTATGAACACAAATGTGGTAAATGGAAGTAGCATTGCCCCTTCTCTCTTTTCTTCTCTTTCCCCTCCCCATTTTTTTTTTTAATTTGTTCTTCTTTTGTTTTCCTCTTTTATTTTTTGTGGAAAGTCCGTTTAAATGATTGATTGTGATTTCTATAACTTTGGGGAACTTCGTACCATCATGCGCTGTTTACTTCCGCTAATGATGAAACAATGGATTTCTTCAATACTTTGACACAAGACAACGTGAAATATAAGCTAGGGTACGTAGATGAGATCAGAAAAAAAAAATGGATCAACTTGTGCAACATCCATAATGGGGCATTCTTTGATCATATTTCACTAGATCAAACTTTGACATATGATCAAATGTTGCATATGTCAAATTCAAACTTTGACATATGATCAAATGTGCATCTGTCAAAATTCAAATTTGACATATGATCAAATGTTGTATATGTCAAAATTAAACTTTGACATATGATCAAATGTTGCATATGTCAAAATTCAAACTTTGACATATGATCAAATGCTGCATGTGTCAAAATTCAAAATTTGACATATGATCAAACTTTGACATATACATCTAATCATCTAGTGGAAAAAAATGTCAAAATTCATCTAATTAACATTTATATTCTAAAATTCATCTAACATTTCTATAACTAAAGTATAAAAAAGTAAAAAAAAACATGCATCTAACATTTATATATCAATTCATCTAACATTATATAACTAAAAGTATCAAATTCCTTAACTTTTTTCTATATACATCTAATCATCTAGTGAAAAAAAAGGTCAAAATCACTAACTAACATTCATATCATAAATTCATCTAACATTTCTATAACTAAAAGTATAAAAACTAAAAAACATTCATCTAACATTTATATATCTAATTCATCTAACATTTCTATAACTAAAAGTATAAAAAACTAAAAATAGAAAATAAGAAAATGTGTGTGGTGTGCGCGTGTGGTGTTCATATGCATGTGTGTGTGGTGCGGGCTTGATCTATGGAGGGTGGCCAAGGCGGCAGGGCTGTCACAGCGGGCATGGCATTGGGGGGCGCGGACGGCGAGGCGGGCTCGAGGAGAGGGGGGGGGGCACCCAGGGGGGGGTGCGGGGGTAGGGGGGAGGGGACGGGCGGCGGGGGCGCGTAGGGGCGGGGCGGGGCGGGAGGGGCGGGGGGTGGGGGGCGTGGTCGATGGGGGAGCGGCGCGTGCGTCGTCGACGGAGAGAGAAGAAACAGAGGGAAACTAAAAAAATTCAAGTATTGTATATATAGGAGGGACCTTTACTCCCGGTTGGAGCCACCAACCGGGACTAAAGGTCAATTTGGGCCAGGCAAAGCGGCGGGAAGCGACCACCTTTAGTCGCGGTTGGTGGCTCCAACCGGGACTAAAGACCCCCCCCCCCCCCCCCTTAGTCGCGGTTGGAGCGACCAACTGCGACTAAAGGTGGTGCGCCGCCACCCGTGGTGCACAAGTTTAGTCGCACCTCGCCGAGCGAAGGGCAGCCGCACTGGTTTATAAACCCAGCCGCGGCTGCTCCTTCGAGCTCCTCTCTAAAGCAGGCCTTCTGGGCCTACCTCTGCTGCGCTACCTTGTGGGCCTACTAGGCCTTGCGGGCCTGCATCCTAGCCCAACTACAGGTTGGGTTTCTAGTCGTATGCAGGCCGTTGTGGCCCAGTAGGCGGGCTTTTTTTCTGCTTTATTTATTTTTTTTATTTCTGAGTTGTTTTTTTTTGCTTTATTTAGAGTTTCTTGTGAATCTTTTTGCTTTAGGTAAAAAAATATAAACTTTCTGTTAGTGCGAGTAGTTTTCAAATTTGAATAGTTTAAATTTGAATTATTTGAAATTTGTGTGAATCACTAGTTTGTGAATAAATTTACTTTAAAAATAGATATATTCAGTGATTCTTTTTTCTTCTGTTTAATATTAGTGTGTTTTATATCATTATATTCAATTTGGTAAAACTTAGATAAGTTTAAAAATGAAATGCCTTTGTACAGATGAGTTTTCGTCCGAAACCCTGATACTTAGAAGAGATTGTACATTTTGTACACGAAGTGGATCCAGTTTTTGCCGTAACCCCCTCAACTTTTTAGCACATGCTATGTGGGTGAAATGATGATACCATGCCAACTTTCAACCTTTTCAGAGTTCATTTGTAGTGCTTTTCAATTTCAGGGTCATTTAGCTCAAAAAACAGTAAAGCATGAAAAATAGCAAATGAAGTCAGAAAGGTGTTGATAATTGATGACGTGGCTTTGAATGGTGATACTGAATGCACAAAAAGTCTGGAGTTGAAATAAGTTTAAAAAAATGAAATGCCTATGTAACAGAAGAGTTTTCATCCGAAACCCGGATACATCGAAGAGATTGTCCATTTGTACACGAGTGCATCCTGTTTTTGCCGTAACCCTCAACTTTTTAGCACATGCTATGTGGGTGAAATGATGATACATGCCAACTTTCAACCTTTTCAGAGTTCATTTGTAGTGATTTTCAATTTCAAGGTCGTTTAGCTAAAAAAATCAGTAAATGCGGATCTTCCGTTACCCCGCCACGTGTCAGATGACCCATTTGCACCGAAATAAAGGGACCTTAAACCACGTCCATAGTCAAGTTCCCATATCTCCTCTATGTAACCATAATATGTGTCCTTTCCCCACTTGCTTGCTGCATCAAAGCGGACACCACTGTTTTGGTTGGTGCTCTCTTATCTTGGCGATCGTGTAAAATGTATTCCCATTTATCTCATGCCCTTTGAAAGTCATTTATTCAAAGATGGTAATTGGGACACAGCAAGTACAGGTCATCTTCAACAGCGTCGTCATCATGATGGCACGTGTCTGCAACCAACCGGCGAAAGTCCCCATTTGTTCACGTGTAATCCAGTCGTCAGACTGCTCGGGTGTTGGAGCGTAGAATATTCTTGTGTTCCTCGATATACGGAGCCACCAAGGTGGAATTTTGTAGAACTGTGTAGTGTGCTTGATGTGAGAGAATTCCCGTCCATACATAATTTGTTTCGGTCTAGCGTGCCATTTCCACCAGTCTGCCCTGATGCCGCGATTCAGGAACACCAATCGGCTTAAGGTCAGGAATAAGTCAACACAAAACTCAATGACCTCCTCATTTCATGGCCCTTGGAGATGCTTCCTTGGCCTAGCACTGTTATGAACATATTTCTTTAAGACTCCCATGAACCTCTCAAAGGGGAACATATTATGTAGAAATACAGGACCCAGAACGGCAATCTCTTTCGCATAGGTGAACTAGGACGTGTGTCATGATGTTGAAGAAGGATGGTGGGACACCCAACTCGAACCTGACAAGACATTGCACCAAATCATTATGTAACCTTGGTATGATTTCTGGATCGATTACCTTCTGAGAGATTGCATTGAGGAATGCACATAGCTTCACAATGGCTAATCGAACATTTTCCCGTAGAAGCCCCTCAATGCAACGGAAGCAGTTGCGTCATAATCACGTGGCAGTCATGAGACTTTAGGTTCTGGAACTTTTTCTCTGCCATATTTTTATTCACTTATATTTCGACGAGAAGCCAGACGGGACCTTCATACTGAGCAGGCATTCAAAGAAGATTTCCTTCCCTTCTTTGGTAAGAGCGTAGCTGGAGACCCTGATGTATGCCGTCTTTTCCGTGCATACGTTGCTGGTCCTCCCGTGCCTCCGGTGTATCTTTTGTCTTCCCATACACGCCCAAGAAGCCAAGCAGGGTCACACGAAGATCTTCGTCACCTGCATCATGTCGATTGCAGAGCGGACCTCTAGGTCTTTCCAATAGGGTAGGTCCAAAATATAGGTTTCTTCTTCCACAGGGTGCGTGCCGTCAGCGCTCATTCGGAACAGATTGTTCGCCGAGACCCTTTCCAAAGATTACCTTTAAATCCTTGACCATATCATGTACATCATCACCAGTACGGTGGCGAGGCTTCGTCCGGTGATCTGCCACCTTTGAAATGCTTGCCATTCTTTCTTATGGGATCCCTGCTCGAAAGAAATCGACGATGTCCCAGGTACACATTCTTCTTACAATTATCCAAATATATACTGTCGGTATCATCCAAACAGTGCGTGCATGCGCGGTATCCCTTGTGTGTCTGTCCTTAAAGGTTACTGAGAGCAGGCCATCAAGTTGATGGTCACAAACAGCAACGCATGTAGGTCAAATTCTTCCTGATCGAGCTCATCCCACGCACGTACACCTTTTCCATTCCACAGTTGTAAGAGTTCTTCAACTAATGGCCTTAGGTACACATCAATGTCGTTGCCGGGTTGCTTAGGGCCTTGGATGAGCACTGGCATCATAATGTACTTCCGCTTCATGCACAACCAAGGAGGAAGGTTATACATACAGAGTCACAGGCAGGTGCTATGATTGCTGCTCTGCTCCCCAAAAGGATTAATGCCATGCGCTTAGACCAAACCATACGTTCCTGCGTCATCTGCAAAGTCCCTCCACTTCCTCTCGATTTTTTTCCACTGCGACCCGTCAGGGGACTCTCAACTTCCCTCTTTCTTACGGTCTTCTTTGTGCCATCGCATCAACTTGGCATGCTCTTTGTTTTGGAACAAACGTTTCAACCATGGTATTATAGGAGCATACCACACACCTTGGCAGGAATCTTCTTTTGGGGTGCTCGCCCTCGACATCACCAGGGTCATCGCGGCTAATCTTATAGCGCAATGCACCTCATACCAGGCATCATTAGGGCATGCATGTATCTTCTGCACCTTAATCCTAGAGGGCAGACAACCTTCTTTGCTTCGTACGTACTCTCGGGCAATTCGTTTGTCCTTTGGAAGCATCTTCTTTAACATTATCAGCAACTTTCCAATCCCTTGTCAGATACACCATTCTCTGCCTTCCATTGGCAGCAATTCCAGTGTGGTGCCCAGCTTTTTTTTTTCAACTTCGCAATTTGGGTACAACGATTTTTGTGATCCTCAACATGCGCTGCAACTTCAGCCCTTCCTTTTCACTTGCACAATTTCTCTTTGCATCGGCAATGGCCCGACCTAGATCATCAGTGGGCTCATCTGATGCCTCTTCTTCAGCTTCTTCCCGCATTGCCGGCTCAGCTTCTTTCCCCCATTGTTGTACCATCGTATTCAGGGAACCCATGGCCAGGACAGCTGTCGTGTCCTCTTCTTCTTCATTGTCTTCCATCATAACCCCTCTTTCTCCGTGTTGGTCCAAACATTATAGTGGGGCTGAAACCGGACTCAAATAGGTGCCAGTGAATGGTTCTTGAGTTAGAGTAATTGTGATCATTCTTATAGCCAGCACATGGACAACACATAAAACCATCCGCTCGCTTGTTTGCCTTAGCCGCAAGCAGAAAAGTATGCACGCCATTAACGAACTGGGGAGAGCATCGGTCATCGTACATCCATTGCCGGCTCATCTTCATACACAGCACAAAAAGACCAAATTAATACAAGTTCATACACACATTCTCATAAAACAACATACATACAAACTCTTTAGCTAAAGCATTTAAATGCAACAACAAATGCGATCAAGATCGCAACTAGGTAACAATTGATCCAACAGCAAATGATACCAAGCCTCACTATCAATGGCATATTTTCTAATCTTTCAAATCTTCAAGCGCATTTCTCCATCTTGATCTTGTGATCATCGACGACATCGGCAAAATGCAACTCCAATTCCATCTTCTCCTCCTCAATTCTTTTCAATTTTTCTTTCAAATACTCGTTTTCATTTTCAACTAAATTTAACCTCTCGACAATAGGGTCGGTTGGAATTTCCGGTTCACATACCTCCTAGATAAAAATATCTATGTCAACTTGATGGGCATAATTTGTCATAAACACGAAATGCAACAAATAGTTATAAAAGAGAATATACCACATCCGAATCATAAACCGGACGAGGGCCGACGGGGACGGATATCAAAACCATGGCACTATGTATAACAAACAACGTACGGGTAAGAAAATTACACAAGTAACATATATCTAAATCACACAAACATGATTTTTTTTATATAAAAAGATAAGAACAGAGGCTCACACAAGGTGGTGCCGGCAACGGGACGGTGCGGGCGATCGACGGTGGTTAGGACGGAGACAGGAAGGCACTAAGTAAACCACACCTACATATGCAAACTAAGAGTTATTTTGAGCTCAAATTGCATATAATCAAATAAACTACCACATATAATTCCTCCAAACTAAAACCCACAAATCACTAACTTATTAAGCATTGCAAGAGCTAACCTAGCAATGAGAGATGAAAGGACAAAGTTGCTAACCTTTGTGATCACTTGGATGGATGGGGTGCCTTCAAATCTTGACAAATTTTGGCAAAAATGGAGGATGAGCTCGATAGAGAGGAAAAAACAGAGAGGAGAGGAAAGGGGAAGAAAAGAGAGCTCGGGCTCGATGAAGGGTTATATAGGATGATCTTTAGTCCTGGTTGGTTATACGAACCGGGACTAAAGGTGCACCTCTAGTACCGGTTCATGCCATGAACCGGGACTAAAGGTGTTGTGGGGCCCCAGCCTGAACACAGCCTGCCACCACCTCTTTAGTCCCGGTTCGTGGCACGAACCGGTACTAGAGGTTCGACACGAACCGGGACTAATGAGCACTGCCCGCCTAGCCGTTGGAACCGGCACTAATGGTCACATTAGTGCCGGTTAATTTACAAACCGGACTGATGAGCTAAACATTAGGTCCTTTTTCTACTAGTGAGCATGTGCTAAAAGTTGAGAGGGTTATGCAAAAACTGGATGCACTTCGTGTATAAAAGGACAATCTCTTTCGAAGTATCAGGGTTTCGGACGAAAACTCATCACTTACAAAGGCATTTCATTTTTTAAACTTATGCAATTCTATACTTTTTTGTGAGTTCAACATGCACCATTCAAAGCCACATCATCAATTTTCAACCTTTTCTGACTTCATTCGCTATTTTTCATGTATTTACTGGTTTTTGTGAGATAAATGACCCTGGAATTGAAAGGCACTACAAATGAACTCTGAAAAGGTTTAAAGTTGGCATGGTATCATCATTTCACCCACATAGCATGTACTAAAAAGTTGAGAGGGTGACGGCAAAAACTGGATGCACTTCGTGTACAAAATGGACAATCTCTTTCGAAGTATCAGGGTTTCGAACGAAAACTCATCTGTTACAAGGGCATTTCATTTTTTAAACTTATTTCAAATCCAAACTTTTTGTGTGTTCAACATGCATCATTCAAAGCCACATCATCAATTTTCAACCCTTTCTGACTTCATTCGCTATTTTTCATGCATTTACTGAATTTTTTTGAGCTAAATGACCCTGAAATTAAAAAGCACTAGAAATGAACTCTGAAAAGGTTGAAAGTTGGCATGGTATCATCATTTCACCCACATAGCATGTGCTAAAAAGTTGAGAGGGTTACGGCAAAAAGTGGATGCACTTCGTGTACAAAATGGACAATCTCTTTCGAAGTATCAGGGTTTCGGATGAAAACTCATCTGTTACAAAGGCATTTCATTTTTTTAAACTTATTTCAACTCCAGACGTTTTGTGTGTTCAACATGCACCATTCAAAGCCACATCATCAATTTTCAACTATTTCTTACTTCATTCGCTATTTTTCCTTCATTTACTAATTTTTTATATCTAAATGACCCTGAAATTGAAAAGCACTACAAATGAACTCTAAAAAGGTTGAAAGTTGGCATGGTATCATCATTTCACCCACATAGCATGTTCTAAAAAGTTGAGAGGGTTACGGCAAAAACTGGATGCACTTCGTGTACAAAATGGACAATCTCTTTCGAAGTTATAAAACTAAAAGAGCTAAACATAATCTGTTTTTTATTAGAACACCAATTAAAAATAACCTAAGAACTACCAAATTGAATATAATGATAAAACACACTAATATTAAACAGCAGAAAAAAGAATCACTCAAAAATCTATTTTTAAAGTAAAGTTATTCACAAACTAGTGATTCACACAAATTTCAAATAATTCAAATATAAACTATTCAAATTTGAAAACTACTGGCACTAACAGAAAGTTTATAATTTTTGTGACCTAAAGCGCGGACTTACAAAATTTCCCCCCACTCTCTCCATTCGTCTTCTCCACTCCACCGCCCGCTGCTACTTCTTGAGCTTGCGTTGGTTTTCCCTTGCTAAAAGAAGAAGAAAGATCGATTCGTTAAATGTATATACAAATCAATTAAAACATGTGATGATCACCAGAGTGCCTATATAAATATACCTCGCCGGTCTTTGTTATTTGAAGAACAACATTTCCTTCGTCATCATTGTTGTCGACTTCATCTATTCGTTCGTCTTCATCAAATATCATACCCTCACCGGTATTGTTCAGATATTGCGGAGCCGTCATCTTCTTCATTGTCATCGGGGCTCGGGGGAGTGTATGATGGCGAACATAGTCTCTTTCCTTCTCTGCGGTATTGTCCATAATCTTTTATTTAAACTAATCCAGAAGAAAAGAATAAAACAATTTAGTATTCAAATAGAATGCATGGAATCAATAAGGAAAAATGAATCATAGGTAGATAATATGCATCGCGAATAATCTAGATAATATACATCTCGAATAATCCTAGAATATGCATCATCGAATATAATCTCGAATACATGTCTCGAATATTATCGAATAATATAATCTCGAATACATCATCTCGAATATTATCGAATAAATCTCGAATACATCTCGAGTTTATCACATAATACTTGTCGAATATTATCATATATATAACACATACTAGCTAACATCACTCGGTGTGGACACCAAAGAGAAGGAACGATCACGGGATCATAGCTCGGGTGAGATCCCTGAAGAACCTGCCAGGTATGGCCAACCTGACGTCCAACGCAACCATTTAGTGACGGACGTGCTCGTCCTCCTCCCTGAACAAGGTGACGTACCACCTCCGCGGGGGACGCCGCCTCCGCACCGAATGGGCCACGCGCCCGCCACCAAAGAAGCTTTGGGTCGACGACGGGAGGCGGGTTCCGCACCAAGATGCGCGCCCCTGAAGGTAGACACCTCCCAGTGCCAGCCCGGTGGAGCCCAGTCCCAGACATGCGCCTCTGAAGAGGACATCGTCGCCAACGAGTCGACGACGAGGATGCGCGCCGGGCGGATCGTTGAATCGAGAACAAATTCTATGCAATTTAACATTTTTTCAAGTGCTTGAATTGATTTTTGTAATTCTTTTTCAGTTGATTTTGCAAATACATAACAAAATTTGCAAATACAACATTAAGATATATATTAACATTAAAATATTATTAATACATGGTCAACTTTTTTCATGCAACTTTTTCCTATAAATATAAAAAACTAAAAAACGAAAATCTATGCAATTCCACCGTTCATTCTACAATACATATATATATACATATATTGTATAAAAATCTAGTGAAAAAACACTAAAACATTCATACATATAGTGAAAAAATATCATCTAAAACATCTAACATGTGTGTGTGTGTGTGTGTTCGTGAATCATGTGTGTGTGTGTGGGCTCGGGGAGGGGCGGCCATGGCGCCAGCAGGGAGAGGGAGAGGGGGGGGAGGGGCTCACAGCGGGGCGAAGGCGAGGCGAGGCGAGTCGATGATGACGGGCAACGGCGACTGCGACGACGACGGCGCGCGAAGGTCGAGGGAGGGAGACAAGGGGGGGGCGGGCGAGGAACGGCGACGGCGATGGCGTGGCGAGGCGAGGCGACGGCGATGGCGAGGAGATTCGACGGCGACGGTTGAGGCGAGTCGACGGCGACGGCGGCGGGGTGCTGATCCAGCAGCCTAGCGGGTGTCCTGTGTTCGGCGTCGTCGAGAGGGGAAAAGCGATGAGTCTGAAATATTTGCAAACTGCCGCTTATATAAAACACCTATAGTCGCGGTTGGTGCTCCAAACCGCCGACTAAAGACCCCCCTTTAGTTGCGGTTGGAGCCACCAACCGTGACTAAAGGTGAAATTCACCCAGCGAAGCGTCGGGAAGCGCAGGCTTTAGTGCGGTGGGTGCGCTCCATCCACGAGTAAAGGGGGGCCTTTAGTCCGGTTGGGAGCCACCAACACGACTAAGACCTGTTCTCCCGTTGTCGAATGTTTAGTCCCACCTTGCTAGTTGAGAGGAGCCTCGCACCGTTTAATAAGCCCCGCCCGGCTACTGTGTCGAGCTCCTCTTAAGTAGGCCTTTGTGGGCCTATTGAACCTATGCTGCCCTGTGGGGCCTACTAGGCGTATGGGCCTGCATCCTGGCCCAACTAGAGGTTGGGTTTCTAGTCGTATGCCAGGCGTGGCGGCCCAGTAGGCGGTTTTTTTTAATTTATTATTCTTATTTTTTTTTATTTTCTGCTTTATTTATTTCTTTGTTTCTTTGTTGTTTTTTGCTTATTTAGAGTTTTCTTTGTGAATCTTTTTGCTTTAGGTCACAAAAATTATAAACTTTCTGTTAGTGTCAGTAGTTTTCAAATTTGGATAGTTTAAATTTGAATTATTTGAAATTTGTGTGATCACTAGTTTGTTTTGAATAAACATTACTTTAAAAATAAATTTTTTAGTGATTTTTTTCCGCTGTTTAATATTAGTGTTGTTTATCATTATATTCAATTTGGTAATTCTTAGGTTATTTAAAACAATGAAATGCCTTTGTAATAGATGATTTTCGTCTGAAACCCTGATACTTCGAAAGAGATTGTCCATTTTGTACAGGAAGTGGCATCAGTTTTTGCGTAACCCTCTCAACTTTTTAGCACATGTTATGTGGTGAAATGATGATACCATGAAAACTTTCAACCTTTCAGAGTTCATTTGTAGTGCTTTTCAATTTCAGGGTCATTTAGCTCAAAAAATCGATAAATGCAGTGAAAAATAGCAAATGAAGTCAGAAAGAGTTGAAAAATAGATGACGTGGCTTTGAATGGTGCATACTGAACACACAAAAAGGGTGGAGTTGTGAAATAAGTTTAAAAAAATGAAATGCCTTTGTAACAGATGAGTTTTTTTGAAAACCCTGATACTTCGAAAGAGATTGTCCATTTCGTACACGAAGTGCATCCAGTTTTGGCGCGCACCCTTCAACTTTTTAGCACTGTTATGTGGGTGATGAAATGATTTACCATGAAAACTTTCAACCTTTTCAGAGTTCATTTGTAGTGCTTTTCAATTCAGGGTCATTTGCTCAAAAAAATCGGTAAATGCATGAAAAATAGCAAATGAAGTCAGAAGGGTTGAAAATTGATGACGTGGCTTTGAATGTACATATTGAACGCACAAAAAGTCTGGAGTTGGAATAAGTGAAAAAAATGAAATGCCTTTGTAACAGATGAGTTTTTGTCTGAAACCCTGATACTTCGAGATGAAAGAGATTGTCCATTTTGTACAAGAAGTGCGTCCAGTTTTTGCCGTAACCCTCTCAACATTTAGCACATGCTATGTGGGGGTGAAATGATGATACCATGAAAACTTTCAACCTTTTCAGAGGTCATTGTAGTGCTTTTCAATTCAGGGTCTTAGCTAAAAAAATCCAGGTAAATACATGAAAAATAGCAAATGAAGTCAGAGAAAGGGTTGAAAATTGATGACGTGGCTTTGAATGGTGCATACTGAACTCACAAAAGTGGAGTTGAAATAAGTTTAAAAAAATGAAATGCCTTTGTAACAGATGAGTTTTCGTCTGAAACCTGATACTTCGAAAGAGATTTATCATTTTGTAGATGAGTGGTATCCAGTTTTTGCGTAACCCTCAACTTTTTAGCACATGCTTTGTGGGTTGAAATGATGATACCATGCCAACTTTCAACCTTTTCAGAGTTCATTTGTAGTGCTTTACAATTTCAGGGTCGTTTAGCTCAAAAATTGATAAATGCATGAAAATAACAATATGAAGTCAGAAAGAGTTGAAAATTGATGACGTGGCTTTGAATGGTGCATATGAATGCCAAAAGTCTGGAGTTGAAATAAGTTTAAAAAAATGAAAAGCCTTCGTAACAGATGAGTTTTTGTCTGAAACCAGATACTTCGAAAGAGATTGTCCATTTTGTACACGAAGTGTATCCAGTTTTTGCCGTAACCCCCTCAACTTTTTAGCACATGCTATGTGGGTGAAATGATGATACCATGCAACTTTCAACCTTTTCAGAGTTCATTTGTAGTGTTCTCAATTTCAGGGTCATTTTGCTCAAAAAATCGGTAAATGCATGAAAAATAGCAAATGAAGTCAGAAAGGGTTGTGAAAATTGATGACGTGGCTTTGAATGGTGCATGATGAACTCACAAAAAGTCTGGAGTTGAAATAAGTTAAAAAAATGAAATGCCTTTGAACAGATGAGTTTTCGTCCGAAACCTGATACTTCGAAAGAGATTGTCCATTTTTAACACGAGTGTATCCTGTTTTGCCGTAACCCCTCAACTTTTTAGCACATGCTATGTGGGTGAAATGATGATACCATGCCAACTTTCAACCTTTTCAGAGTTCATTTGTAGTGCTTTTCAATTTCAGGGTCGTTTAGCTCAAAAAAATCAGTAAATGCAAGAAAACTAGCAAATGAAGTCAGAAAGGATTGAAAATTGATGACGTGGATTTGAATGGTGCATACTGAATGCACAAAAAGTCTGGAGTTGAAATAAGATTAAAAAAATGAAATGACTTTGTAACAGATGAGTTTTCGTCTGAAACCCTGATACTTCAAAAGAGATTATCCATTTTGTAAATGAAGTGCATCCAGTTTTTGCCGTAACCCTCTCAACTTTTTAGCACATGCTATGTGGGTGAAATGATGATACCATGCCAAAACACAAAATATTTCTTCGCGTTTCAAATGCCAAAACACATAAGTACCCTAACTATTACAAAGATTCCCTGCGGTTTGTCTGAAGTGGGACTTTCCAGATATATATGTCCGGAAACTCACTAGAGAAGAAAGTGATGACAGTGAAGCCGGTCACATCCTAGAGTGAGATCTTTGGGTATAAAACTTTTTCTTCGCGTGTTTCCCTTTGCCCCATCACCTTGGACAATCTTCATCATTTAATTGGATGCTCGTGTCAATATTCACTGTGAATGGAGCAATTTCATGAAACTTTTCATAATCTTCTGAGATGTCTGTCTTGTCCTCCACTCCCACGATATTTCTTTTCCCTGAAAGAACTATCTGGCGCTTTGGCTCATCGTATGATGTATTCACTTCCTTATCTTTTCTTTTTTTTGGCTTGGTAGACATGTCCTTCACATAGAAAACCTGTGCCGCCTTATTGGCTAGGACGAATGGTTCGTCTGCGTATGCAAGATTATTGGGATCCACTGTTGTCATTCCGTACTGCGGGTCTTCCTTTACCCCGCCTCCTGTCAGATAGACCCATTTGCACCGAAACAAAGGGACCTTCAAACCACGTCCATAGTCAACTTCCCATATCTCCTATATGTAACCATAATATGTGTCCTTTGGCCTATTGGTGTTTACTGCATCAAAGCGGACACCACTGTTTTGGTTGGTGCTCTTTTTATCTTGGGCGATTGTGTAAAATGTATTCCCATTTATCTCGTACTCTTTGAAAGTCAATATATTCGAAGATGGTAACTAGGATACCAAGTACAGCTCATCTTCAATAGCGTCGTCATGCATGAGACGTGTCTGCAACCAAGCAGTGAAAGTCCCCATTTGTTCACGTGTAATCCAGTCGTCAGACTACTCCGGGTATTTGGAGCGTAGAATATTCTTGTGTTACTCGATATACGGAACCACCAAGGAGGAATTTTGTAGAACTGTGTAGTGTGCTTGCGCCCAAGAATGCCCATCCATACATATTATTGCTTTTGGTCCTAGCGTGACTTTTCCACCCAGTCTGCCCTCATGCCGCCATTCAGGAACACCAATCGGCTTAAGGTCAGGAATAAGTCAATACAAAACTCAATGACCTCCTCATTTTCATGGCCCTTGGAGATGCTTCCTTCTAGCCTAGCACGGTTATGAACATATTTTGTTTAAGACTCCCATGAACCTCTCAAAGGGAAACATATTGTGTAGAAATACAGGACCCAGAATGGCAATCTCTTCGACTAGGTGAACAAGGACGTGCGTCATGATATTGAAGAAGGATGGTGGGAACACCAACTCGAAACTGACAAGACATTGCACCAAATCATTCTCTAACCTTGGTATGATTTCTGGATCGATTACCTTCTAAGAGATTGCATTGAGGAATGCACATAGCTTCACAATGGCTAATCGAACGTTTTCCGGTAGAAGCCCCCTCAATGCAACCGGAAGCAGTTGTGTCATAATCATGTGGCAGTCATGAGACATTAGGTTCTGGAACTTTTTCTCTGCCATATTTATTATTCCCTTTATATTCGACGATTAGCCAGACGGGACTTTCATACTGAGCAGGCATTCAAAGAAGATTTTCTTCTCTTCTTTGGTAAGAGCGTACCTGGCTTGACCCTGATGTATGCTGTCTTTTCCGTGCATACGTTGCTGGTCCTCCCGTGCCTCCGGTGTATCTTTTGTCTTCCCATACATGCCCAAGAAGTGTAGCAGGTTCACGCAAAGATTCTTCGTCACGTGCATCACGTCGATTGCAGAGCGGACCTCTAGGTCTTTCCAATAGGGTAGGTCCCAAAATATAGATTTCTTCTTCCACATGGGTGCGCATCCGTCAGCGTCATTCGGAACAGATTGTCCGCCAGGACCCTTTCCAAAGATTACTTTTAAATCCTTGACCATATCAAGTATATCATCACCAGTACGGTGGCGAGGCTTCTTTCCGGTGATCTGCCTCACCTTTGAAATGCTTGCCTTTCTTTCGACAGGGATGCCTGCTCGGAAGAAATCGATGATGTCCCAGCTACACATTCTTCTTGCATTTATCCAAATAAATACTGTCAGTATCATCTAAACAGTGCGTGCATGCGCGGTATCCATTGTTTGTCTGTCCTGAAAGGTTACTGAGAGCAGGCCAATCATTGATGGTTACAAACAGCAACGCATGTAGGTCAAATTTCTCCTGTTTGTGCTCATCCCACGCATGTACACCTTTTTCATTCCACAGCTGTAAGAGTTCTTCAACTAATGGCCTTAGGTACACATCAATGTCGTTGCCGAGTTGCTTAGGGCCTTGGATGAGCATTGGCATCATAATGAACTTCCGCTTCATGCACAACCAAGGAGTAAGGTTATAGATACATAGAGTCACAGGCCAGGTGCTATGATTGCTCCTCTGCTCCCCAAAAGGATTAATGCCATCTGCACTTAGACCAAACCATATGTTCCTTGCGTCATCTGCAAAGTCCTCCCACTTTCTCTCGATTTTTCTCCACTGCGAACCGTCAGCGGGTACTCTCAACTTTTCGTCTTTCTTACGGTCTTCTTTGTGCCATCGCATCAACTTGGCATGCTCTTTGTTTTGAAACAAACGTTTCAACCGTGGTATTATAGGAGCATACCACATAACCTTGGCAGGAATCTTGTTCTTGGGGTGCTCGCCCTCAACATCACCAGGGTCATCGCGGCTGATCTTATAGCGTAATGCACCTCATACCGGGCATGCATTCAAATCCTCGTACTCACCGCGGTAGAGGATGCAGTCATTCGGGCATGCGTGTATCTTCTGCACCTCTAATCCTAGAGGGCAGACAGCCTTCTTTGTTTCGTACGTACTGTCGGGTAATTCGTTGTCCTTTCGAAGCATCTTCTTTAACATTATCAGCAACTTTTCAAATCCCTTGTCAGATACACGATTCTCTGCCTTCCATTGCAGCAATTCCAGTGTGGTGCCCAGCTCTTTCTTGTCATCTTCGCAATTTGGGTACAATAATTTCTTGTGATCCTCTAACATGCGCTGCAACTTCAGCTTCTCCTTTTCACTTGCGCGGTTTTTCTTTGCATCGGCAATGGCCCGACCAAGATCATCGGCGGGCTCATCTGATGCCTCTTCTTCAGCTTCTTCCCGCATTGCTGGCTCAGCTTCTTTCCCCATTGTTGTACCATCGTATTCAGGGAACCCATGGCCAGGATAGCTGTCGTCATCCTCTTCTTCTTCATTCTCTTCCATTAGGTCCCCTCTTTCTCCGTGCTTGGTCCAACAGTTATAGCCGGACATGAAACCGGACTCAAACAGGTGGACGTGAATGGTTCTGGAGTTAGAGTAAATTCGATCATTCTTACAGACAGCACATGGACAATATATAAAACCATCCGCCCGCTTGTTTGCCTCAGCCGTAAACAGAAAAGTACGCACGCCATTAATGAACCGGGGAGAGCATCGGTCATCGTACATCCATTGCCGGCTCATCTTCATTACACAGCACCGAAAAGACCAAATTAATACAAGTTCATACATAAAGCTCATACACACTTATTCTCATAAAACAATATACAAACTCTCTAGCTAAAGCATTTAAATGCAACAACAAATGCGATCAAGATCACAACTAAAGTAACAATTGATCCAACAGCATAGTGATACCAAGCCTCTTGATTAACGACATATTTTTTAAAATTTTCTAATCTTCAAGCGCATTGCATCCATCTTGACTTGTGATCATCGACGACATCGGCAACATACAACTCCAGTTTCATCTTCTCTTCTTCAATTCTTTTCAATTTTTCTTTCAAATACTTGTTTTCTTTTTCAACTAAATTAACTTCTCGACAAGAGGGTCGGTTGCAATTTCCGGTTCACAAACCTCCTAGATAAAAAAATCTATGTCAACTTGATGGGCATAGTTGTCATAAACACGAAATGCAACAAATAGTTATAAAAGAGAATATACCACATCCGAATCATAAACCGGACGAGGGCCGACGGGGACGGATATCAAAACCATGCCACTATGTATAACAAACACCGTACGGGTAAGAAAATTATACAAGTAACTATCTAAATCACACAAACATGATTTGCTTTTTATAAAAAGGATAAGAACAAGAGGCTCACCAAGGTGTTGCCGGCGACGGGACGGTGCGGGCGATCGGCGGTGGTTAGGACGGGGACGGGAAGGCACTAAGTAAGCCACACCTACACATGCAAACTAAGAAGTTAATTTGAGCTCAAATTGCATATAAATTAAATAAACTACCACATATATAAATACTCCCAAACTAAAACCCACAAATCACTATACTTATAGAGCATTACAAGAGCTAATCTAGCAATGAGAGATGAAAGGACAAAGTTGCTAACCTTTGCGAACACTTGGATGGATGGGGTGCCTTCAAATCCTGACAAATTTTTGCAAAAATGGAGGATGAGCTAGAGCAAGAGGGGAAGAACAGAGAGGAGAGGAAAGGGGAAGAACAGAGAGCTCGGGCTGGACGAAGGGTTTATATAGAAGCATCTTTAGTCCCGGTTGGTTATACAAACCGGGACTAAATGTGCACCTCTAGTCCCGGTTCGTGTCACGAACCGGGACTAAAGGGGCTCGTGGGGCCCCAGCCTGACACCAGCCTGCCACCACCCCTTTAGTCCCAGTTCGTGTCACGAACCGGTACTAGAGGTTCAACACGAACCGGGACTAATGATGCCCGCCCCCCTAACCGTTGGAACCTGGACTAATGGCACATTAGTACCGGTCCGTTTCCAAACCGGCACTAATGGGGCTCACGCAAAGTCATTTTTCTACTAGTGTGATCAGTCAGTGGCGGAGCTAGAAAATCAAGTTAATGGTTTTTGTCATTAATTTATTGTGAAAATTTAGTATCACATAATTAAGTATAATGTCCAATTTCACACTATCATGTAACAAGACAATAGGACCCAAAGACAACATAACAAAAAGAAATACAGCAGCACACATATTTTATACATTGAACACAAAATATTACAACATTTGTAAAATAAAAAATTGCAAGGCATATCAGTTGGATGAAATTATAAATTTCTGTTGTTTACATATTGTGAGTAGAGTAGCACCAAAAGAACTTCATAGCTTCAGGTGTGGCTTCTCCTCGAAACCACCGTCAAAAATGTCAAGTTAGTTTGACCAGTGTATAATACCATCAATCATAAAAAGCATGTGCAATCACTCACATTTCGGAGTGTCCCCTTTCAACCGTTCCAGCAACTCCCAACTTTCCCCGTTGTCATATGTGAAAAGGCAGCAACACAAATAATAGATGGATCATCTTAATATTATTTCTCGGTATAGTGGGCTTCATAACACTATTTGCATCAACAACATTTGATGCACTCTACCAGCATCTAACAGGTGGCCTTGAAGTGCCTACATCACAATCTGAATCCGGTGATCAGTTTGTCTTCAAGAAATATGGCTCCACATCCTAAATCAATCAAAGTTCCAGAAACGTTAATTAGAAAAATAAGGCAAAGGCCATTACGACGCTAGGATAAATAGAAGATGGAAAAAATAACATGTGGTGATGTGGTCTCCCATTATCTTGAATTTTTACTGCACACCCACTTGTTGTAGCTTCCTTGCGGGCTTCCTGCTGGAGATAGGGAGACGCGACAAGACGGAAGACCTTGGTGAGTCCGAGCGAGAGATGTGATCTGATGCGTACAATCTCGTACGAGACATGGAATCTGAGCCACACATGGAGGCCGTAGAAATTTACTTGTGGGCTTCAGTTGGGCTAGTCGCGTGAAGATTTGTGGGCTAATAGGCTTTTACCTCGGGCAATCCAATTGCGATGGGTGCAGCCTAGATTTTCAACTGGGTTCATACACGCGATTACCTATTCGCACGTACGTGGCAGTAAAAATTTGTTGGGTTCTCTTGAACCCAAAGCTACAACGGTGGCTCCGCCCCTATGATCAGTGTAAAAAATACCAGATTAAACAAACTAGAGATTGCTACAAAATTTTAAACATGATATTCAACTCATCGTGAAAGAGTTTTGTTTTCCCTGTGATCTATCCAAGCATATAAGATAACAGTACGAAAAGCATGAATGATATTTGTTTATCGAGGGAAAAGCTAGTCTTATTAGCGATTAGCTATTGGAGGCTTCCAAGTACATATTGGTAGCCCAAGGTAACGTCAAGTCCAAGTTGCTCACTGTATTATCGGCCCCCTCTTCGGTGTCGTCCACCAGATGTGTTGTGCTGCCAAACGATCAGACACACTTCAGTTTGGATGGAAGGTGACGGGCGATGCCCTCCCCTGCAATAGTCCTCCCAAAACTCACGGTTAGGTGCAGGCCAAAGCATCATTCTACGGGCGCTGCCATCCCCATCTGGAACCGCGACATGTGTGGGCGCTGAAGGAGCTAGGAGCGGCATTACGGCTTTCAAATATGAATTTTTTTTTATACAAAAGGTAGCTCACCGAAGCTTGGGTTCCAAAGCACATCTCCCAAAATAATGTTTCTATGTCGACCAAATCATCCAGAAAATATTACAAGCGCAAGCCAACTCAATGAAGGAAAACTCGACCCATATTCCAATTGCAACAACCACAACTAAAACAATCATGCATAATGTATCCACACGCTTCTTCTGAGGATCGACTTTCCTTTTTAATTTGCATGCATGAATACAAATTCGGCATATACATGTGACACAGAACCCTAGAGCTGATTTTTTAGCACACGGGCATTGAAGCGCTTTATTTTCTATAGTTCAAAAATCACATTTTTTTTCAAAAAATTCTGAAAATGACTTATGAATGTTCATATGGATGTATGTTACACATGTTTACAATATGGTGACGAAGTAAGTAAAAATGTGAGCTACACAAAAATGGCAAAATCTTGATTTCTAAATAGTGAGCAGTACATACAGTTTTCATCTTCCCAAAATCTTATTTTGTCATTTTTTTGTAGCTCACATAGTTATTTATCGCGCCACATCAATTTCACACATGTGTTGTATACATTCATATGAACATATATAAATTTTATTGGATTATTTGAAACTATAAAATACCATTTTGACACTATTCAAAATAGTGCTCACAGGAGTACATGCAGAGAAGTGGTTTTTCGCATGGAACCCAGCCCATGAAAATGAGATTAAACGTAATTGAATCCGAACTTAAATGTTGAACCTTATAACTGGAAATCAGAGATGACACGAACCATGTACTAAAAGAAGTTACTATGTATGTGAACTCCACTATCTTTAATACGAAATAAAAATGTGAAAACAACAAATTATCTCATATGTTATTTTTCCCTCTGAGGTCTATGCGTACACATCATTATCAGTTAGCGGCAGAGCCAGAAAACCGAGTTAACGGGTTCAGTCATTAATTTATTGTGAAAATTTAGTATGACTTAATTAAGTATAGTGTCCAATTTCACACTGTCCTGTAACAAGACTATAGGACCCAAATACAACATAACAAATAGAAATATGGTAGCACTCATATCTTATACATTGAACACAAAATACTACAACATTTGTAAAATAAAAAAACTGCAAGACATATCAGTTGAATGAAATTATAAATTTCTCTTGTTTACATATTGTGAATAGAGTAGCACCAAAATAAAGAGAAGGCCAATTTGGCTCCCGGGCACAGCTGCACCCGCTCCGACGAAAAAAATCAAAACAAATACTAAAAAAATTAAAAAAATTCCAATTTTTTTTTGTGTGGTAGATAATTTGATGCGTGAGGTTCTCTGGAAATTTCAACTCATTTGGACATTTGAGAAGCTCTCTGAAAAAAAGACAATATCGGGGTCTGTAAAAAAGTTTATTGTACATGAACTGTTTTGACCCGATTTGTCTTTTTTGCCGAGAGCTGCTCAAATGTACAAATGTGTTGAAATTTGGAGCGGACCTCTCGCATCAAATTATCTACCACACAAAAAAAATTGGAATTTTTTGAATTTTTATAGTATTTGTTTTGAATTTTTTTCTGAGCGGGTGCATCTGAGCCCGGACTCAGAGAAGGATTGCCGCAAAAGAACTTCATAGCTTCAGGTGTGGCTTCTCCTTCTGGAAAACACCGTCAAAAATGTCAAGTTAGTTTGACCAATGTATAATACCATCAACCATAAGAAGCATGTACAATCACTCACATTTCAGAGTGTCCCCTTTCAACCATTCAGCTACTCCCAACTTTCCTCGTTGTGATCTGTGAAAAGGCAGCAACACAACTAATAGATGGATCATCTTCATATTATTTCTCGGTGTAGCGGGCTTCATAACACTACTGGATCAACAACATTTGATGCACTTTACCAATATATAACAGGTGGCCTTGAAGAGCCTACATCATAATCTGAATCTGGTGATCAGTTTGTCTTCAAGAAATATCGCTCCACATCCTAGATCAATCAAAGTTCCAGAAAAGTTAATTAGAAAAATAGGGCAAAGGCCATTACCACGCTAGGATAAATAGAAGATGCAAAAAAGTACATGTGGTGATGTGATCTCCCATTATCTTGAATTTGTACTGTACACAGACCTGCTGTTGCTTCCTTGCGGGCTTGCTGCTGGAGTTAGGGAGAGGCGACTAGACGGAAGACCTTGCTGAGTCCGAGCGAGAGATGCGATCTGATGCGTACAATCTCGTACGAGACATGGAATATGATACCTGACTCACACACTTGCCACGCAACTCAAATAGGCCTTTGACATTCAGAATTTTAACTGGGCTGGTGTACAAGATTTAGTGGGCCGGCGCCCATAAAATCTAACATAATACCTCAATGAGCCATACATGTATTTGTGTGATAAATCAATAATTTGTAAAAATTTCTTCGGCTTGATTTGCGAATAAATTACAGAGGATCATTTGATCACTTGGCCGAACTGAAGTGAAAACAAAAATTATAGGCGCCTGAAATATTTTAGAAATTATTAAAATTTAAAAGTGGTGTCTCCGGCTCATATAATTATTTCTTTGACAGTGTTCATGATGTAAAACGGGAAGCTAGTGTGTACATCCGTTGTTTCTTACTAAAAAATAGCAGAAGTGATAAGTGCATCCGTTGTGGCACGCGTTTCTTACTAAAAAAAAAGCACGAATGATAAGTTTCCGCCTGGAGATGACGCGTTGTTACTCCATTTTGACCGTTGGGTGATTCAGCCGCATCCTATATAAGTGTAACCATCCCAGTCCATTTTCCCCAAGCAAGCCAGCTCTTCCAACCCCTCAGCCCTCAACCCCCTCTTCACTCAAATCCACCCGATGGCTTGGAACCCAAACGGCAGTAGACCAAATGGAGGGCTGCCGCCACTGCCACCTCCGTGCCCATTTTGCAATGTGCAGTGTGTATCGGGCAGCGTCCTTGTTGTCCACATAGCACATCACCCCTCGGAGGACGCTGCCTGTAGGGCGGAAGACCCTGGCTGGGACGGCAAACCCTATCGCTCATCCGCCTGTGGTGCCGCTCCCAGCTGCGGCACCAAGACCTGTCGCAGCAGTGCCGGCCGCAGGGCCCCTCACCCCTGCTGCGCCGCTTGCCATGGTGGTGTCCCAACTGTGGCTCCAGCACTTGTGGCAGTTCGAGCTAGGAATGGCGGCACCCGTAGCATGCTGGCAGCCAACTCTGAGTTTTGGAAGGAATACCGCAGTGGAGGGGACCCCCCGGCCGAGATAAACTTTCTGGGGTAGTGGGAGTTGTCCAGCAGCAGCGCGCAGCCGGCGGACGGCACCGGGGAGGAGGCTGATGGCTCGGGGAGCACCTTGGACCTCGCCTTGGCTTGAGCCACCGATCTGTCTTTGGAAGCCTCACAAGAACTCGTCTTGCCTCAATAAAAACCAAGATCCATGCTTTCATGCTGTTATCTTAGCTGTTTGGATAGATCGATCAAGGGAACCACAACTATGTGCCCATAAGATGAATATCATGTTTATGATTTAGTAGCAATTTGGTTTGAGCGAGCACCTTGGACCTGACAGTGGCTTCATCCAAGCTTTCATGCTGTTATCTTAGCTGTTTGGATAGATCGATTAGGGGAAATAAAACCATGTGCCGATAAAATGAATTTCATGTTTAAGATTTGGTAGCAATTTCTATTTTGTTTACTCTGATATTTCTTACTCTGATGTTGCTGTGTTCACATATATCTCAGAGGAATAAGACAACATGAACGATGATTGATGTTCACAGACATACAATTGCTTCTTTTAATATACATGGTTTGTCTCATCTAAAATTTTTTTTTGAATGAAAGGGGTTTCCCCCCTAACCCAACTTTTATTAAAAAGCAAAGGCATGACCACCACAAACAAGGACATTGTACAGGGCTCGGCAACAACCAAAGTAGCTGTTACAGATAAAAGCGTCCAAACCTAGCCCTATTACACACTAGTTCAAAGGAACAACTACTGACGCGATACATATATAAAGGACAGAGGCTCAAGAGCAGTAAAAGAAAGCGCCCAACAAGCTCCAAAATCTGCGAACTTCAGCCTTCTGTATTAGTTCCCACGCCAGGCTATTCTAAGTAATTCCCCTCTTCTTCGATCCAAGAGCCTTAAACACTGGAGAAGTAGCGCACCCTGGGCATCCGAACACAGGATCTTCCATTGCCTTATTAGTCCTCCCACCAGGCCCATGATACAGTGAACACTTCGCCATTTTCGCTCCTGAAAGACAAATTCATTGCGCACAAGCCATAAGCCCCACAAGGTAGCAAAAGTAACAAGGTTGAGAACTTCATATTTTTTCTTTTGTTTCCATAAAGGAATCAAAGACAGGAAGGAATCAGGTATACGGATAGAAACCCCCTCGGCAATCACAGACCATATCTATACAGCCACTACACAATCAAAAAAGATATGTTTGATAGATTCGTTTTCCCCACAAAACACACATGTAGAATCTTCTACATGCCTTCTTTTGGCTAGATTATCCCTAGTGAGGCACTTGTTGTAATAAGCCAGCCAGAGAAACACATGGATATTGGGTGGAACTTTAATCTTCCAGATAGCATCTTGAATATAAGAAGATATCCCCCCAAAATTAATCATTTTATAAAAGGATTTAACAGTATATATCCCAACGGATTCTAACCTCCATCTGGGCAGACCAACATTATCACCAGGTGTGAAAGTTTTAACTATTGCAAGTAATTCATGCCAGCTTTTCATAGTGGATTCATCCACACATCTTCTAAAAGTTAGTTGCAAGGTATTGCCATCCCAGACTTGGGCAAGGGTGGCATCTTGTTATTGACCGATAAAAAATAGATCCCAGAACCTAGTTTTCAAAGAACTCTCTCCATTCCAAACATCATGCCAGAAGGCAATACTTTCCCCATTACCTGGGATCCAGCTAATGAATTTTCTGGTAGCACCCAGAGCCCAAGTTAGGTGTTTCCAAAAAGGAGAACCCACCCCAGGTTTCCCCCAATAGATATTACGTTTATGAGTGGCATATTTATAACTAACAACTCTTTTCCAATCATTATCTCTCCCATCATAAAACCTCCTCCCTCATGAAGCAAGGAGAGTCATGTTAAAATCTCTCAGGTTGGGAACTCCCATCCCTCCAAACTCTTTTTTCCTAGAAATCAACCCCCAGTTAGCAAGCTCGTATTTATGAACATCTCCCATGTTGCCCCAAAAGAAATGGGACATTTGTGAGGTTATGGCATCAATGGCCCACTTGGGAAATTTCAAGACAGACATTAGGTAAGTAGGAATGCTAGCAATGCAGGTGGTCATCAGTATCAAGTTCCCCCTATATGACAAATGCTTCCCCAACGATCCTGCTATATTTTTTATGATCCTATCAATGATAGGTTGGATATCCTCCCTTCTCAGCTTCTTAAAATGAAGAGGCACCCCAAGATACTTAAAGGGGAAATCCCCAAACTGACAGCAGAAAATCTAAGCAAGCTCATTGGACATATCATTAGAGACATTAATAGTATGGAGATTGCTTTTACTAAAATTAATCTTAAGCCCAGAGAGGTTTTCAAAGCAAGTCAAAAGCCATTTTATGTTTCTAGCATATTCCACAGAGTTTTGTAGGAAAAGAATAGTGTCATCGGCATATTACAAACTGATGACACCACCAGGGATAACCTGTGGAAGGAGGCCAGCAATCAAACCACACCTAGCAGCCTTATATAGCATCTTGGAAAAAACATCAGCAACCAGGTTAAACAACAGGGGTGAGTGAGGATCACCCTGTTTCAGACCTTTCCCAGCAACAAAATGAGGGCCATTAGTATCAATGATTCTGACTTGGAAAGTCCCATTGTGTAAAGTGCTGAAGATCCAACTAACCCATTTATCACCAAATCCCCTAGAAAGGAGCATTTCTTTAATAAAATCCCAGCTAACCCTATCATTGGCTTTTTCATAATCCAGTTTAAGAACCAAACCACTAGTCCCAGATTTGTGGACCTCATGAATAACTTCATGGGCCATCACCACACTTTCCAAAATGAATCTTCCTTTAATGAATGCAGTTTGATTATAAGATATTAGTTTATCACATAAGGGAGAAGCCTTAGAAGTCATAGCCTTAGAGAAAATCTTAACAGCACAATTGCTGAGGCTAATAGGTCTGAAATTCTTCATCTCCCTAGCCATAGGGACTTTAGGAATGAGAGTAATAAGAGCAAAATTAAGCCTATGAACATCTAGGACACCATTCTCAAAATCTTTAACCAACCACATAAAGTCTTTTTTGATAATATCCCAAAAGGTTTGGTAGAAAAGGAAAGATAACACATCAGGCCCAGGGGCCCCACTAGCATAGGAACTCATGATAGCTTGTTTAATTTCTTCCTCAGAAAAGGGTTTTCCAGATCCTCTCTCTCAGTCTCAGAGACCATCTCACTGTCTGCCCAAAAGTCAGTACCCAGGTGAATAGCAGGTTTTGGTTCAAAGGCAAAGAGATTTTTATAAAAATCGGTGGCTACTTTCAGCATATCAGATGTAGAGGTAACCACCCCATCAGGACCATCCAGCTCAGATAAATGATTCTTCCTATGTCTGTGGTTAGCTAAAGCATGGAAGTAGGCATTATTTCTATCTCCCTCAAGAATTTTTCTGTCTCTAGATCTCTGCCATAAAGCAGTTTCCTCCTTTCTCCAAATGTCACCTAGATCTTTCTTAATACACCCCATCCTAGTAAAATCATCAGCAGATAGTTGCTGTGTCTCAGATAAGACATCTAATGCATCAAGTTATATAAGGAGGGCTTTTTTTCTTCTTAATAGCAGCTTCTAGGTTCATACTCCACCCTTTAGTTTTTTTTCCTAAGAACTCTGGATTTAAGCATCCAGTTTTCAATAGAATATTTGTCAGAGGAAACATAGTTCCAAGCATCTCTAACAACTTGTTCAAATCCAGGATGGTAAAGCCACCATTTCTCAAACCTGATCATTTTTGGTCCACTATATCTCCTGGCCCCAGTATCCAACACTAGTGGGATATGATCACTACCCACTCTAGGAAGGGCAGTAAGGGAGGACATGGGAAAATGGGCATCCCAATCCATTGAAGTAAAGACCTTATCCAGAATAGCAAAAACAGGATCCTCTTGATTATTAGACCAAGTATACTTCCTATTGGAAACAGAAATTTCCAAAAGACCCCATCTATTAATCCAATCATTAAACATCAAGGTAGTTTGGTGGTCAAAAAGACCACTACTCTTATCATTGCTACCCCTAATTAGATAGAAATCTCCACAAATCAAAATAGGATAGGTGGTGGAATAAAAAACATCATGCAATTCATCAATGAAATCCATCTTCAACTCAGGGTAAGCTGAACCATAAACAATCACTAAATGCTAGAGAAAACCATTACATTTGTTTTTAATTGTACCTTTGATAGAAAATCTATTATTAACAAAGCCAATCACATCAAACACTTCTTTTTTAAGACCAACCAAAATCCCCCCAGCAGTACCCACAGCAGGCAAAAATTGCCAGGTAAATTTGGCTCCTGTATCCAGGGATTTAGGAAAGCCAACAGAAATAATCTGTCTTTTAGTTTCTTGGAAACCAATAAAGTCAGGATTAGATTTAGTGATCACATCACACAGGCACTGAACTTTACCAGGTTGACCCAAACCTCTAATATTCCAAACCAGACCTATCATATCAAGGAATCCTAAAAGGGTGAGACAAGCCACAAGGCTTAACCTTAGTAAGGACAGCTGGAGATTTCTCCAACATATCAGCAGTGCCAACTGATAGCAAAGAGGAATTTTGAGCAGGAGTCCTGACTAAATCATCATGAGTAATATCAAGATTAGCAGGTAGAACAATCTCAGGGTGACCATTAGCAAAAGCCAAACATTTTTCTTGTTCCCTAACCACCAGATCCTCAATGATATCAAACATACTATTGCTATCCCTACCAATTTTAAGATTAAACTGATTAGCTTGATCAGCAAGAGCAATGGGGTCAACATTGGGGAAAGAATAACCATTGAATGTCTGTGGGATTTCCAGATTCTTCTTCATCTTATATGTAGCAGCTTTCTCAATCATGTTCATATTTCCATGCTGTCTAGTACAGTATTTCTGGGCCAAAACTGGCCCCCACTTTGTCATCTTGGCATCTTTTTTGTCATCATCTTGGACTTGATTTAATGACTCCAGCAGGGAACATTTAAGACCACTATCCTGCAATCGTTTCTGATGGGAGAACTCCCAACTCCACCTCTTCTTCACTTTTTTCATCATCAGATAGAGACATATCAATTGACTTTAGTAGGTTTAGGCAGTAACTCACACTACCAGGTTTACCATCCACACTTTCACCATTCAAGTAGTCCATCTTGGGGGTATAAACCCCATTTTTTCTCTTTGTATGTTTCATCCACAGTAGGTGACAACACCTTCTCGTCTTCTTCAAATGCCTCCCTAACACATTGGGACCCTCGATGCTTTTCTAGGTTATCAGAGATGCATTCCAGCACAAAGGTTCCATGATCAGAGTCAGCACATCCAGCCACTGGGCTACAATTTTTTTATACTAGAAGACCCAGTGGTCCCTTTAGAAGTCAAGTTGGCCTTATCTAGCTCATCAATAGCAGTTTCATCATCAATCAAGTCATCAGTATCACCATTTTCAGGCATCTCATGATGTTTGTGTTCTCCAAAATCTTCATTGGCATCTCCATCCTCTTCCTCATCATCAATCTCAATCACAGAATCCTTACCTCCAATCTGTTCAAAGCCTTCCACAGTAAACCCAAGTAGAAATAGTTTCTTTTTCATCTCAATCAGCCTCTCAAAAGGGATTTTAGTAGGGTCTCTGCAGGCAATCTTGATTCTCACATTTTCAAAGAAAGTTCTGAACATGCCATTCCAGTCCACATCTGTCAGTACACCAAACATGGAGGCAATTTGTCCAAATACCTTCGAAGCGCACCACTTAGGGGGAATCGCATCAATCAACACCCAGGCTTCAGTCAGCTCCCCAAAGGGGTCACAGGCACCTTTCCATTCAGTCATCTTAACAGACACATCTTGTGGCAAGCAGAAACTAGGTAATTCAATCTGATCCTCTACCTTCTTCCATGGGGGAAACCTCACAAGGAAAGTTTTACTGGATAATCATCTAATTTGCCAGGGCCATGATTTAGTCTTGCAAAAGGTAGGAGTTAGAAGACTCATCAGTTTTTCCTTATCCACATCACCTTTGGTGATATTAACCACAGCACAATTCTAATTTGCGGGGCAGGGGAGGTGGGCTGTGTGGGCGGCGGCGGGGAGGGGATGGAATCAGCCACAAGTGGCCGAAGTGCTCTTCTATTTCTAGGGTTTCCTTATCGTAGGGACGCGTATTTCTAGAATTCGTCTTCTCCTTGACAACACGGCCTCTGAAGGATGGCCCCACTGGCAAGGAGGGAATAGGTCGAGAAGTTTGACCCACTCGCTCATCTACCTCACCCACACCGACCGGAGGGGCACTGGCCGGCGGGGAAATCACTGTGCACACTGGCTCTCCAACCAAATTGTCAACTGAAGAAGCAGTAATCTCCATGGAATTCAAGCCCCTAATCGGAGGGAGAACCCTCAACACATCCTCAACTAAACTACGTTCATGCAGAAGCGAGAGCTTGCGGGATCTAAGCACATGTTCACGAAATGCAGTCAAACGATTGCGAAGGGAAGCAGGGAGTTGAATCGGAGTCATACCACCATCGCTAGGCCATGGAGGAGCTTCAATGGCGACGCTGCATCTGGGCCCGCCTTGGGAGGATCAGATCCGATGAGCTGGTGGTCGCACCCCCGGCGGCAGCACCCCCGGTGGAAGATTGGCCAGCGCATCCACGCGCGGCAGCCTGATGTTGAGCCGCGAAGGATTCGCCATCCAGTAGAACACCCACCTCGTCGCCTGAACCGGATCCGTCGATTCGGCCTCCTGAATCGCCATGAAGATGAGCTCCACATCGTCACAACCCTTGTCGCCGACGAATCTCGCCCTCTCTGCGAAGGTCGCGTAGCGGATGATCTCGATGTGGAAGTCCGCCCACTCGTCTCGATCAGGAAATCGCTCCCGCACCACCCGACGCATCTTCCTGCGAGCCTCCGACGAATTGGCGTCGATCAGGGGTAGTGGAGCCACTCCGGGAGACCGCAATGCCACTGGCTCCACTACCCATGTCACCGGCGCCAATCGACGAACTCGGATCCACCGACGTCGCACCCCCGCCATGGCCGCAAGCAGAAGCCGAGCGCGGAGCAGATGGGAGTGCAGTAGTGGGGTGGCTAGGTGGGTGCGCAGGAATGCGGGGGTGGGTGGGGAGGTGAGGACAGGTGGGATTTCGGCTAGATACATCTTTATCTGTATCTGAACAAAACTAAGGCAACCTTTTCAGGATGGAGGTAATACAAATTATGCCAAATCGTTCTACTTTTTCTCACCAGCTACATAAAGTTCTGTTGCATTCAAGTATGTGCGGTGCAGTGGATTGAAGAACATATACAAATCTATTGATTGCTTCGTCTGGATAAATCTGATATCCATTCATCAGATATGCATATGGATTTGTGGAAAACTAATTACCCACAAATATGAACAATGTAAACCGAAATTAGTTACCTTAAAACTAGTACAGACGAATTTACTAGCTAATGAAGAATCAGAACTCTCCGTGCCAAATTACTTGTTTTAGATTTATCTAGGTACGAATGTTAATAATTTGGGATGGAGGTTGTACCAAACTAACAACCTGGAGAAAAGGAACGGAAACTAGAAGACTAAAATAGTCAATGGTACCGACCGATGCACCAACGGAGGCCTGGATGTTGGCTATTGCACACACCTTTGTCCTCCTCGCGGCGGCGCTTGCAGGTGGTGCCGGACACGGGCGCGTCATCGTTATGGCCGACGACCTCTAACCGCAGCTCCCTGTCGATGAAGACCTTCACGTTGAAGACGGCCTCGTAGCCATCGTCCGTCTCCGGCTCCGCTACGGCTCCCGTCGACATCAGTCGTCTTGCGTGCACGCTCGCTGGCTCGAACCCTGCAGGAGTGGCGTCGGAGGAGGAGAAGAAAAGGGAACAGATGGAGGCAGCTGGGAGCCTGGTAGTGCTGTGGGGATAGATCCACTTACTCTCTCTTTCCATCTATATAGGGCTTAATGCGTTTTTTAATATTGTCTTTGACTATTGACAAGATTAATAATACATGACATGCATAATGTGAAAATTATATCATTGATAGCTCCTTTTACATACGAATTTGATGGTGTGCTTTGTGTAAGTTGCATGTCATATATTATTGTTTTAACATTTGATCAAAGTTAGCCTCGAAAAACGCATTAGGCCCTATATAGACGGAAGGAGGGAGTACTACTACTAGCAGCCGAGGGGTGCCATTAATGATCATGTGACGTTAGTGACTTACTTTGCTCATTCATAGCGAGACGGACAGAACTGCATGCCGTCTACGTGCAACATCACCACCTCCCTTGTTGTCCATTGTCGTGACTCGGACGTTTTTTTAACACTAGGCAGAGACATTCGTAAACACGTGCATACACTCTAAACGCATACACGTACACCCTGTCTATAAGAATCTCGTAGAGACTGAGCCGGCATATCATTTTGAGATCGACAAAGTCACCATAACTGGCTCGTAGTCGACGGGAACATTTTCTCCAACTGAACGCGTATCACCGAAAATCCTGAAATAAATTTAAAAAAATACAAGCACCAAGACATGAATCCTGGTGGGCCGAAGATACCACTGTCCTCCTAACCATCCAATCACATGTTGGTTCGTATGACTAACCTTGACTCTACAAGGTGGCTGATCACTCTTGCTAGATTTTCCTGGCAGAATTTTGTTTTCGCCACTTTAGCTTTTGCCAATTTTCGTTATTTAAATTTGACAATTTACTTTTGCCACTCTTAGCTTTTGACAATACATATGTTATTTTTACAAAAATTAGCAAAATCATGATTTCTAAATAGTGAGCAGTACATACACTATTCATCTTCCCAAAATCTTATTTTGTCATTTTTGTGTAGCTCACATAGTTACTTATCGCGTCACATAAATTTCACACACGTGTAGTGTACATTATGTTTCTGTTACTTCATGATTTTAGCTTACACTTGGCACTAAGATGCGACTTTTTCACTTTCTTGCTTGCAAATATCATGTGTCTCATGAGGTGGATTTTATCTTTTGGTTTGACAACTTGTATATGTACCACAGATTTGCCTTTCATCTTGTTCACTGAAGTCTGCTACATTGTTTGTTGTAGGGGTGAATGGATCCTCCCAAGACCAAGAGGATGCTTGTACTCCGTTGACAAATTCTTCTCATGCTGAAGACCTTGCTCATGCTACACACCTGGATGAGCGAGGTTCTACTCCAAGAGAGGATAATCATTCAGGAATGCCACTACATAATTAGTGTTTAATATTATGAACTAGGTTGCAGGTAGCCTTTCTTTTGTCAATTGCTTCTCTTGGCAATTTAGGAATCAACTAGTATGTGTCTTTTGGACTTGGTGACAACTCCTGTAAGTTGAGGTTCTATGAATCATGAGTTGGATATGAATATGTCGATCTTGTGATCATTAGGCTTTCAATTTAATGGGTTCACTGTCAACTATGAATTGGATGTTATTTTCATATGCGCTGTGTGATCATTTTTTCTACATGATATGAGAGGATTTGACACATATTGCTATGATTTTTCATATGTAATTTGTACTAATTTTTAATAATATTATTTGCTTCTCATGGTTGAATTCTGACGGACATGGTCATTTATACCTGACGATGCCCGCCCTCACGGATATCCCCAGCTCATTCCTGAAGCCACGCACTAACTGTCAGGAATAGGTTAGTCCTGACGGCCTGTGTTCCTGACGGTCTGGCCTTCAGGATAGGACGTTCGCGTGACTCAGGTCACCCGTCAGGAAATGCCGTCAGGATTGTCTTTCGTGACGGCTACCTTTAGGAATGACGGTCATTCCGGACAAGCTATTACTAACGGCGGATTCCTGACGGTAGTGGCTGGTTCCTGACGGAAATGGCTCATTCCTGACGGGTTTTGGCCGTCAGGAAAAGGTCAGTTTGGCGTAGTGTATACACATGTATGTGGCAGCAAAAATTCGTTGGGTTCACTTGAACCCAAAGCTACAATGGTGGCTCCGCCCGTGTGATCAGTGTAAGAAATACCAGATTAAACAAACTAGAGATTGCTACTAAATTTTAAACATGATATTCAACTCATTGTCAAAGAGTTTTGTTTTCCCTGTGATCTATCCAAGCATATAAGATAACAGTATCAAAAGCATGAATGATATTTGTTTATCGAGGGAAAAGCTAGTCTTATTAGCGATTAGCTGTTGGAGGCCTCCAAGTACATATTGGTAGCTCAAGCTAACGTCAAGTCCAGGTGCTCACTGTATCATCGGCCTCCTCTTCGGTGTCGTCCACCAGATGTGTTGTGCTGCCAAACGCTCTGACACACTTCAGTTTGGATGGACGGAGACAGGCGATGCCCTCCCCTGTTGTAGTCCTCCCAAAACCCACAGTTAGGTGCAGGCCACGTCATCATTCTACCGGCGCTGCCATCCCCACCTAGAACCGCGACATGTGTGGGCGCTGAAGGAGCTAGGAGCGGCATTACGGCTTTCAAATTGTGATTTCTTTTTAAAAAAAAAGCTAGCTCACTGAAGCTTGGGTTCCAAAGCACATCTCCCTAAATAATATTTCTATGTCGACCAAATCATCCAGAAAATATTACCAGCACAAGCCATCTCAATGAAGGAAAACTCGATCCATGTTCCAATTGCAACAACCACAAGTAAAACAAGCGCGCATAATGTATCCACACGCTTCACCTGAGGATCGACTTTCCTTTTAATTTGCATGCATGAATACAATTTCGGCATCTACATGTGACACCGAACCTTAAAGCAGATTTTTGAGCATGCGGGCATTGAAGCGCTTTATTTTCTATAGTTCAAAAATCACATTTTTTGTTTCCGAAAATGAATTGTGAATGTTCATACGGATGTATGTTACACATGTGTACAATATGGTGATGAAATAAGTGTAGATGTGAGCTACACAAAAATGACAAAATCTTGATTTCTAAATAGTGAGCAGTACATATACTATTCATCTTCCCAAAATCTTATTTTGTCATTTTTGTGTAGCTCACATAGTTACTTATCGCGCCACATAAATTTCACACATGTGTAGTATACATTCATATATAAATTTTATTGGATTATTTGAAACTTCAAAATACCGTTTTGACACTATTCAAAATAGTGCTCAGTGGAGTACATGCAGAGAAGTGGTTTTTTGCATGGAACCCATCCCATGAAAATGAGATTAAACATAATTGAATCCGAACTTAAACAATGAACCTTATAACTGGAAGTCAGAGATGACACGAACCATGTACTAAAAGAAGTTACGAACTCCACTATCTTTAATACGAAATAAAATGTGAACACCACAAATTATCTCATATGTTATTTTTCCCTCTGAGGTCTATGCGTACACATCATGATCAGTTAGGGGCGGTGCCAGAAAATCGAGTTAATGGGTTCAGTCATTAATTTATTGTGAAAATTTAGTCTGACTTAATTAAGTATAATGTCCAATTTCACATTATCATGTAACAAGACTATAGGACCCAAAGACAATATAACAAATAGAAATACGATAGCACTCATATTTTATACATTGAACACAAAATACTACAACATTTGTAAAATAAAAAATTGGAAGACATATCAGTTCAATGAAATTATAACTTTCTCTTGTTTACATATTGTGAGTAGAGTACCACTAAAATAACTTCATAGCTTCCGGTGTGGCTTCTTCTTCTCGAAAACACCGTCAAAAAATGTCAAGTTAGTTTGACCAATGGATAATACCATCAAACATAAGAAGCATGTACAATGACTCACATTTCAGAGTGTCCCCTTTCAACCGTTTAGCAAGTCCCAACTTTCCCGTTGTGATCTGTGAAAAGGCAGCAACACAATTAATAGCTAGATCATCTTCATATTATTTCTCGGTGTAGTGGGTGTCGGTGTCAAAACCGGTGGATCTCGGGTAGGGGGTCCCGAGCTATGGATCTAGGATCAATGGGGAACAAGGGACCAACAACACGGTGTTTACCCAGGTTCGGGCCCTCTCTAAGAGGTAAAATCCTATGTCCTGCTTGATTGTATTTGATGTGTATGGTATGGTTACATAGTCGATCTACCTCGAGATTAGGCGAGCTAAACCCTTGGTTGAGGAGGGATTGGATGTTGCTCTAGCCCTAAAGATTAAAAACCCTTTGATTTATATAGACACCAGTAGGGTTAGGGTTACAGGCGATCGGCTATAATGAAGGAAAGATCATGCCTAATCTTGACTTGGAGGGCACACCACGGCTCCGAAGATCTTCTATCCGGCGACGGGTCCGCACTCTAGCTTGGCTCCATAGCAGCCCATCAGTCCGGCCCATAAGCAATGGGCCGGTAACCCGAGGACCACTTAATCCAGGACTCCCTCAGTAGCCCCCGAACTAGCCTCCAACGCCAGGGCTTGTGTCCGGCATCCGCATATCCAACGGTCTTTGCTTGCGAGGAAAGTTCTCCATCCTGTCTTGTGCATGCTAGGAGTTGAGTAGTATCCGGAATCCGGAGCATTTGTTTTACCTAGCCTCGAAGGCCAAAGTGCTCAAGTGTGAACAGTGCCCTCGTCTGACAACTTTTTGGCGAAGGGTCACGTCCGGTCATAATACCGAACGGTTGGAAGTTCTTGATACGTGGCTCGAGGCCGCCCTTCCATTGGCATGTATCATCAAGGCAGAGATCGTGCCCCACTTTTTAGGATATATGATCAACGATTTCGATTATCCCACCCGCGCATAACATCACGAGCATATCGGGAAGTGGAGAGGCCCGCGGCGTGGAAAAAGGAACCCTGGGCCTCTCCGCGGCCCATGAAAAGGGGAACAGCTGCAGTTACCAGCCTACGCCTTCTTCCACCTCTCGCTGTCACTCTTCCAATCTCCAGAGCTCCAGTGCCCTGCCTCATTTTTCCGCAAAGAGTCCCTTCCCAGCTTCTCCCTAGCTTCGGCCATGGCCGGATCCGGTGCCAACGGCAAATGGGAGGCCTCCATCGTCACCAACAGCGATATCGAGGAGCTGAAGGGAGTCGGCTACTTGTCGGCCGATGTCCCTCACCGGGCCCCCGAAGAGGGCCAGATCATCCCCACGCCCAAGCCAGGCGAGAGGGTGGTGTTCCTCCCCCACTTTATCCGGGGGATGGGTTTTCCTCTGCATCCCTTCATGAGGGGGTTAATGTTCTTTTATGGTCTGGATTTCCATGATCTAGCCCCCAAATCCCTCCTCCACATTTCGGCCTTCATCATCGTTTGCGAGGCCCTCTTGCAAGTTAAGCCGCATTTCGGCCTATGGCTAAAAGTATTCAACGTCAAGCCGAAGGTGGTCGGCGGCGCCTAGGCAGACTGCGGTGGAGCGATGATCAGCAAGCTCACCCGAGTTCAATGGCTAGAGGGCACATTCATCGACACCGTCAAGGTGTGCCAAAAGGAATGGCTCTACATAACGGAACCACGGGATGCGGCTTGGACGGCAGCTCCGGAATTCAGATCCGGACCCCCAGCGAGGCTGACCTCATGGACCAAAAAAGGTCTCGACTGGGGGTCCGCTAATGAGGTGAAGATGCTACAGAAACGCGTTGTCAACATGATGGAGATCGGCGCCAAGCTGACCAATGTGGTCCAGATAATGCACCATCGTCGTCTCCTTCCTAGCCAGCAGAGGGCCACTCCAATGTGGTCCTACAAGCCTGAAGACCCGGCCACCATACAATACCTCTTCGGCACCACCCACGACAAGGTGTGGAAGCTGCTGTTCAAGCCCCAGAAGGAGTGGCTGGCCGAGCAAGAAGACATCGGTCTCGACGCCGCAAATCCCCCAAAGGAGGTAATCGATCTTTCGCCCGATTTATATTCGGACTGCACAAAGTTTGGTCTAAGTATCTTTTTATTGCCTTCACAGGGCTGGCTTGAGAAGGCTAGGAAGATCAGCTGTCCGGCTCCGCTACCAGAAGAGCCTCGGTCGGCTCAACTGGCAGAGCTGCTGGTCGTGGCGCCTTACAAGGCGCCTCAGAAGAAAGGGAAGAAGACGAAGGATCTGCCGGGTGCCACGGGAGGCCTCCGCTTAAGAGGTCGTCCGGACACCAAGTCCGGAGATGTTGCAGCTCCGTCTGCCCAAGACGGGGAGTAGGAAGAGGATGAGGAGGAAAGCGCCTCCTCCCACTCCAAGAAGAGGGCGGCGTCCGAGGACGTCGAGGAGGAGCAACCTTCTCGGGCCCAGAAGAGGTAGTGCAGACTCAAGCTGGTCCTGCCCGACAGTTCGGACCTCGATGAGGAGTCCGTGGCGTCCGAATAGGTCCCGGAGAAGGATCTCAGGGTCAAGCCTCCCGCCATGAGGTGTGAACCTCGACATTTCTTGCTTACTTCATTTTACCAGTCCCTTACTGATGGAAACTGATTGTGTGATATCACAGCCCACCACGCGGCCACCCTGCCGAGCAGACCTCGGAGGGGACCTCTCCGCCCGCCGAATTGGCGGACAGCAGATCGGCGTCGCGCTCCGCGCCTCCCCTGGTCCCTGAAGAGGCCGGGGAGGTGCTATCCCGAAGGACCCCTCCCCGTCCGAACACGGGTGAGGGCAGCGATGCAATCATGGCCGAGGTTGATGCCTCGTTCACCAAGGACTAGTAGGATGCGTCCCTCCTGGCGAACACAGGAGGGGAGTTTGGGCCGTCCGGGCCCTCCCAGCCAGCCGCACCTGAGCCCCCAAGGCCCTCGGGGGAGCCGGTCCCACCTTCCAACGAAGGGGGGTTGAGGTCCCGCAGCCCGTGCCGAACACCAACAACCAGGCGGCGGCGGGCTGGCCGGACACGATGGAGGAGCTGGTGAATAGCTCTGTTATTGTCGACGAGCACCGCGCCCTTATGGCTGCGGTTCTACAGGGTGTTCGGTCCGTCCACACCGGACTGAACAATGATGTCCAAGGCCTTTTAACAGGCTTCGAGGTGAGTCAAGTAATGCTCTTTCTCCGCAAAAGATATTTAGCCTTTAGCTACAGTTTGAGTAGGCCTTGTGCATAACAGCCCCCGAGACTCTGTGAGGATTTGCAAAAAATCTTACAGATGGTCGCATATCCATAGGCCAGTATTTAAATTATCATGATTGATTTGATATCGTAGGCATCGTCCTTGGCCGCGGCTACTAATGCCGCTGCCCTGGAGGAGATGGATCAAAAGCTTAAACACTCCGATGAAGAGCTTGACCTCGTCAATAAACGGCTTGATGAGGCGGAAGGTAAGCCCTTATCGAAATGCATAGTTAACACTGCCGGACACTTACGTTCCGGATGGTATGCTAAGCATATGGTGTCTGGTGACTGTAGCTCCCGCCGCGAAGGTCGAGGGCCTCCGGGCTGCACTGAAGAAGGCCGAGGCCGAGGCGGCCGAAAAGAAAGCGGCTGCCGAAAAGGCGGTGGCCGAACTCGAGACGGTGAAGACCGCCAGCGAGAAGCACGAGGCTCGAGTGGCCGAAGTGCAAGTGGAGCTCAAGGATGCCGTCACGAAATGTTAGGCCCCTGAGCAAAAATAGAAAGAGCAGTCCTCCGAGCTATCCAAGGTGGCAAAAGAGCTCCGGGAGGCCAGGACCAAAGTGCGGTGTGCCCGGGAAGAGCTCCGCCAAGTGAGGCAGTGTTCACTGGTACATCGAGGTGCTATACAAACGGTTTTTAACCCCTTTCCGCGACGGCATTTGGAACCGTCGCCAAGTGAGTGTGGGCGATAGGGCGGTCCTTCCCACACGACCCAGAAACCGTCGGGGATATGCCCTCCTGGCACACACGCTCGGCAAAATGAGGTCTTGTGCGACCGACGAGCGCTCAAATACGGTTATACGTACAGTAGTGCTAAAAAAATACAATTATACAGGCGAAATCGTTTCCGGTCGTAAGTACATCCCACACAGTCAGTCCCCGCTAAACGTTTCCGTTCGTATATACATCCCACACAGTCGCTCTAAGGAAAATGTTTCCGTTCACAGATACATCACACACAATTTTCCCCATTAAATCGTTTGTGATAGCGTTGCCATTGCACACGATATTAACAATTTGATCATTTGCGTTATTGAATGCATCAGACACGGTGCATAGAAGAAACTATGTGGCAAAGGCTGTCCATCACACACAGTTTTTATGTGGTAAACATTTGCGCAAGGTGGCCTAACGCAAACAGTTTTCAAGAGAATGTCGTGTGTGATTATTCATTGATCCAACACGGTTTATTCCTAGAAACTGTGTGCGTTGACTGAGGTCATCGCCCACGGTGTTTTCTTAATAACTGTTTGCAATAAAAAAATAATTAGCAGGCTAATTGCCCTATTATTAATAATCCATTTATTAATCTAATTGACATTCCTATTAAGCACATAATATATTTTATTTCCATATTAAGGAAGCAGGATTTCATAATTGAAATACATCAGAGTACAACATGATATAGCTTCAGCACTCAGCTACCCCATTACACAACTGCACCAGCACCAAGTTTCACATGCAACATCTAGAACCTTTCGAAATTAGCATCATAGACGGTACATAGACAGATGCATCTCATCTGGAAAATTGTTGAAGCGGAAGGCGAATATTGAGCCTTCATTCATGTTGAAGGTCTTTGCAACTTTAGGCCAGTGTCTGTGGATGATTGAACTTCCATCCTTCGTCCTCTTCAGGAACACTTCAATATTGAACCGTGGGTGTTGTATGAAAACCTTCCTCGCCTCCTGACCATAGAGGTGGTTTGAGAGGTAATCATCAGTGAACTGCTTTGGAAAGGCCCGAAAACAAGGATGTGCATAAATATCTTCTCTATATTGGAAATAGGGCAAAGGAATAAAAAAAGGTAAGGTATAATAGTTAGTACCATCTTGTAGTGAACTGATGTCTTCTTCATTGTGCAGACAAAGATCTTGTTGTTTTTTGTCGCTAATTTCTTTATCCTAACAATCTTTCTGAATTTCTTGACTTGATTGATATTCATGGACAACTCATTTCCCCATATGCAAAAAGGGTCGAACAGTGGGTCAAAACCTCTGACAGCAGTACCTACATGTGTAAGACCAAATTGTTAAAAACCTAAATATTAAAATGGTTCCTGCAATTGCACAATAATGTGCTATTAGACAACGGACCATGAACGTGCTAACCTCGATTGTAAACCTCAGTGCTTCCCATTGTTTCCCTGCAACACATATAAGGTAGTTAGTCATTAGGTTAAGTAAGAGTTCGCATGCTATCAGTAAAATATGTTGATGAAAAATAAGCACATTGCAGATTCATTAGATTAATTCAACCCACATGGGAAACCCATTTATCCAAACCAAGCATGATTAAGAACTAGAAAATATAGCACTTGTATATGTTTCTCATGTATTAAGTGCAGCGAAATTCGATTTATTCCTCACATGCACAACAATACAAAATTCTACCCACGACAATTGGACATCGCATTGCAGAATTGAACCAAGTAGTTAACTAAACACCACAATAAATGAACCAAACATTAACTGAGCACCACATTGCACAATATAACATGCTCCTAATAGAAGATCAAACAGTTAACCAAACCAAGCATGCTTAACAACTTGAAAATATAGCAATTGTATTTGTTTCTCATGTATTTAGTACAGCCAAATTCAATTTATTCCTCACATGGTATACAATAACAAAATGCACCCACAACAATTGAACATCGCATTGTAGAATTGAACCAAACAGTTAACTAAACACCACAACAAATGAAACAAACGTTAACTAAGCACCACATTGCACAATATAACATACTCCTAATAGAAGATCAGACAGTTAACCAACCCTGGCATGCTTAACAACTTGGAAATATAGCAATTGTATTTGTTTCTCATGTATTTAGTACAGCCAAATTCGATTTACTTCTCACATGGTATCCAATAACAGAATGCACCCACAACTATTGAACATCTCATTGCAGAATTGAACCAAACTGTTAACTAAACACCACAACAAATGAACCAAACGTTAACTGAGCACCACATTGCACAATGTATGACCAAACCAAGCATGCTTGACAACTTCTAAATATAGCAATTGTATTCGTTTCCCATGTATTTTGTAAAGATAAATTCGATTTATTTCTCACATGGAAGACAATACAAAATTGCAGCCTGAAGAATTGAACATCACATTTGCAGAATTGAACCAAATAGTTAACTGAAGACGACAACTAATTAACCAAATAGTTAATAAATGAGCACGACACTGCACGACATATAGAATATATACACTAGAGCAACAGATTGCATGGTAAAATTATATAGCACAATTCACTAGAATTTGTTAATGAAAGGCAGGAGCAGCACACGCAACGGGTAAACCGAGCATGCTTAACCGGCGTAGCTAGCAAATGGCAAGGTGCTCCTCCAAGATCTGGGGGTCGACACGAATGGCAGCCATCGCGACCTCATCCGCGCGTGCGGCTGCGATTTGCTTCTCCGCTGCCAAATGCTCCTTGAGCTCCTGGCTATACTACGTGCACCATGGCTTAGGGGGCGCTTATTAGGTGGAGGGGTCGGTGATTTGGGAGGAAGGTTTCGCGTCGGCGGTCGGGGCATGTGGGATGTGGAAGGAGGAGGAGGATGGGGGTCGGGTGTGGATTACCTACCTAGATAGACGAGGCCGAGCAGCATGAAGGAGGGTCACCGGCGAGGAGGCGGTGCTGCAAGCAAGGAGTGAAGGTTTCAACTTGGAAAGGAAGGCGGAAATAGGGGAAATGTGGCTTTTGGTAAGGGGGAGGGGGCGGGGAGGTAGATATTTCCGCGGAAGCCAAATTTTTTGAATCGGTTCAGCGAAATAACTGGCGCGCAAAGTGTCATCAGACACGTTCCCTTATTCAGAACTGTGTACGATGTGTGAACATCACAAACGATTCAGATAGCTTAACCCGTGTGTGATGAGTTTGAACGTTAAAAATTTTGCTTTGAATTTCCCTGGTTGCCGTGGTCATCCACGTCATTGCATAATTTGGGTACACAAAGGAGAGTACAGCACACCCATACTTCTTAATCGAGCAAGTTCAGAAATTAAACAAAGCTAGCTGACCTAAACATTACTCTATCAAATTAAAGACCGGCGCTCTTAATTAAACAAAACAAAGAGTACTACTACGGCTGTTGCTCGTCGATCTCCACCGCCTCCTCCATGTCCAGCTCGTGCCCGACGGTCTCCTGGGGAAGGGGCTCCATGGCATCCATCGCACCATACTCGGCAAGCATCTCGCCATCCGCGTCTGCCATCTCTTTGGAAAAGGCCGCCACGAGCTGGGCATGGGCGGCCGCGATCTGGGCTTGGACGGGCTCCGTCGTGGCAAGGTATGCGCGGAGGAACAGACGGCTGCTCGAACGCTCTCGGCGATTGCCAACTCTTCGGCCGTGGGTTGCCGACCGTTGTCGGAGAAGCTTCGTTCGTTTTGTGCGGTGACCACCACGAGCTGGGCGTGGGCGGCCTCGACATGGTCGGGGGCGGCCTCCATCAGGGCTAAGGCCGCCGCTGTGGAATGGACAGCTGCTGTGCCGCTCTCGCCAGTTGCTATCCCCGAGGCAGATGTTGCTGCTGCCACCTGAGAAGGAACAGTGGCCGTTTGGGCTGCCTTGGCCGCCCGGTCGCAGATTGCAGCCATGCTCATGCACCTTGTTAGCACGTGCATGGCGGCTGCGGCCGTGCTCTCGCCGGAGTGGGCCGCCGAAGTTGCCATCACGACGTGGGTCCACGTCCCCATCTTTCATCGGTGACGATTGAACAGTGAAATGATATTTGGGGAGCGAGCTAGTGTGCTTGACACGCCGGCTGTGGACTCTCGCCGACGCACCTTCTCGCGTAAGCCATAGGCGTACTATACACCGATGGTGCTCCAGGATATTTTGTACTGCATCTCACACGGTTGGTGATAATAAACTATGTGGGATCTACTTGATTTTTCATCTTGATTTGAATTACATAATGGGGTCACAGCGGCAACGGACGGTGTTTGAATTGCTAGAACTTTTATCTGTAGTGAACATGCAACTATATGTGTGTCGTAAAAGAATTGGAATTATTCAGGGTTCGTTTGGACATTTTATACATTAAATTGGTTCTCTAGCCATTTCAGGTGCACAATTCAAAATTAAACTACATGCACATGCTCCGGTGCACCAACATAGGTTGTAAAATCATATATGTGTCCATGGGTTTATGCTTATGTCCCATGCAAGAAATGGGGATGAATTTCGAACACCATGGCACCGTGGCTCTCCGGCAAACAGTGAGGTACTTACTTTTGTAATTCTAGTAAATCCAAAACCCGTCTGAAATTCATGAACCTTGGCATGCTATCATGGAATGGCATCAACATGCTAGGGTAAAAAATATTGTCCCATTTGGGGCAGGTTATGGTATAAGCTTCTAACAAACCAGAGCTTCTCAGAAGAAGCCTCATGGTTCCGTTAGGGAAATGTGTCACCTTTCTGGACAAAATGATATTCGTCGCCTCTTCGTCCTTTCAATTTTTTTCCTGGTGTCAACATAGAACAACAGGAGTGTCGTGTTAAATTTTGGATTTTTTCGGGGATCGTTTGGACAGTTTTATACGTTAACTGAGTTTTCTAGGCATTTATGTGCATAATTCAAAACTGAACTACATGCACATGCTCCAGTCCATAAAATCGGGTTGCAAAATCAAATGTTTGTCCTTGGTTGCAAGCTTAGGTCACATGCAAGAAATGAGAATGAATGTCAAAAACCTTGACACTGTCGCTCGGCCGCTAACATTGAGATACATGGTTTTAAAATTCTAGTAAATCAAAAACTCATCTGAAATTCATGAAACTTGACATGATATCATGGAACGGCATCGACATGCCGTGGTAAAACTATTGTCCCATTTGGGGCAGGTTTGGGTATAAGCTTCTTGCAAACCAGAGCTTCTCTCACAACAAGCCTGATGGTTTTGGTAGGGAACATGCCACCTTGGGGGACGAAACGATATCTGTTGCCTCTAATTACTTTCAAAAAAATTCTCGTGTCAACATAGAACAACACGAGTGTTGTGTTAATTTTTGGGATTTTTCAAGGTTCGCTTGGACATTTTTATACATTAACTGAGTTTTCTATGCATTTATGTGCATAATTCAAATTTGAACTACATGCACATACTCCAGTGCATATAAATTGGTTCAAAATTGGAATGTGTGTCCTTGGTTACATGCTTAAGTCCCATGCAAGAAATGAGAATGAATGTCAAACACCTTGCCACCGTCGCTCGGCCGCTAACATTGAGATACATGGTTTTTAAATTCTAGTAAATCGAAAACGTGTCTGAAATTTATGAAACTTGACATGCTAGCATGGAACGGCATCAACATGTAGTGGTAAAAATATTGTCCCATTTGGGGTAGGTTGGGGTATATAAGCTTCTCACAAACCAGAGCTTCTCACAACAAGCCTCATGGTTACGGTAGGGGACGTTTCACCTTTCTGGACGAAACGATATCCGTTGCCTCTTCTTGATTTCAATTTTTTTCTAGTGTCAACAAAGAACAACATGAGTGTTGTGTTAATTTTAGGAATTTTTCGGGGCTTGTTTGGACATTTTTATACATTAACTGAGTTTTCTATGCATTTATGTGCATAATTAAAATTTGAACTACAGGCACATGCTCTAATGCATATAAATTGGTTGAAACTTCAAATCTGTATCCTTGGTTGCATGCTTAGGTCCCATGCAAGAAATGGGAATGAATGTCAAACACCATGCAACCGTCACTCGGCCGCAAACATTGAGATACCTGGTTTCTAATTCTAGTAAATTAAAAACTCGTCTGAAATTCATGAAACTTGGCATGCTATCATGGAGCGTCATCAACATGCCGTGGTAAATTTTTTGTGCCATTTGGGGCAGGTTTGGCTATAAGCTTCTCACAAACCAGAGATTCTCACAACAAGCCTGATGGTTTCGGTAGGGAACGTTTCACCTTTCTGGACGAAACGATATCCGTTGCCTCTTCTTGATTTTAGTTTTTTCTCTAGTGTCAACATAGAACAACAGGAGTGTTGTGTTAATTTTGGAATTTTTCGGGGCTCGTTTGGACATTTTTATACATTAACTGAGTTTTCAATGCATTTATGTGCATAATTCAAATTCGAACTACAGGCACATGCTCTAATGCATATAAATTGGTTGAAAATTCAAATCTGTGTCCTTGGTTGCATGCTTAGGTCCCATGCAAGAAATGAGAATGAATATCAAACACCCTGCCACCGTCACTCGGCCGCAAAGATTGAGATACATGGTTTTTAAATTGTAGTAAATCCAAAACTCGTCTGAAATTCATGAAACATGGCATGCTATCATGGAGCGGCATCAACATGCCGTGGTAAATTTTTTGTCCCATTTGGGGCAGGTTTGGGTATAAGCTTCTCACAAACTAGAGCTTCTCGCAACAAGCCTGATGGTTTCGCTAGGGAACGTGCCACCTTTGGGGACGAAACAATATTCGTTGCCTCTTATTGCTTTCAAAAAATTTCTAGTGTCAACATAGAACAACAGGATTGTTGTGTTAAATTTTGGAATTTTTGGGGTTCGTTGGACATTTTTATACATTAATTAGGTTTTCTAGGCATTTTATGTGCATAATTCAAATTTAAACTACATGCACATGCTCCAGTGCATATATATTGGTTGAAAAATCAAATCTGTGTCCTTGGGTGCATTCTTAGGTCCCATGCAAGAAATGGGAATGAATTTCAAACACCAGGGCACTGTTGATTGCCGGCAAAACGTTGAGATACTTTGTTTTTAAATTCTCGTAAATCCAAAACTTGTCTGAAATTCATGAAACTTGTCATGCTATCATGGAATGGCACCCGACATGCTGTGGTATTTTTTGTGTCCATTTTGAGAGAAGGCGCACTGAAATAACAGCCAACAAAGGCATTTTGAAAAAATAGCTGCCACTTTAATATCTCAAACGTTTGAATAATTCAAATCGTGTGCGTTCTGTTAACCATTCATGTGACACCATGTGTCTTGGTTTACTTGGCTATAGGAGGTGCCGTGCGGACAGCTGCTTGACTGAACGGGAGGCGTGCGAGCGCAGTCCGGTGCGCAGGCCGACCGAGAGGCGTGCAATCTATCCTCCAATGCACAGGCTCACCGGGAAGCATGCGAGCTGTACGCTGCGCAGGCTCACTGGGAAGCGAGCTCTTTGACTTCCATGGCCGCCCGCCTTCCTCTCCATTAATGGCACCCGAGCCGCTGTTTAATACGGGAGGCCTTATGTTCACCTCCCATTCCCCTCCCTCCCGCAGACCTCCACCAACGCCATGGCGCAGAAGGATCATCTGCCACTAGTCTTCAATTTTGGTGAAGTCGACTCCGAGCCGAAGGAGATAGAAAATAAGGAGGAATGGGGCCTCATGGACATGGCCCTGAACGAGCTGGCCGCGGCGGTTGCGGCCCCCACTCCCGTCCCAGCTCCCATCCCCGCGCCTGTGCCAGTGACCATCCCCGTAGCATTGACGGGTTGGTCGCCGAGCGCTATCGCAGAGCTGGAAGCCGCGGGCGTCAGCGAGGTCTCCGCGGACCCGCGCGAGCTCATGTACATGCCAGCGCCAGCGCCTGTGCCCGTGCCCGTGCGCGCCCCTCCACCCACCACGGTGCCGGTCCCCATGCGTTTGGCTGCACCTGCCACGCCCGTGCCCGTGCACGTGCCCCCCTCAGTGGCATGGGACACCGCCGTCGACCGCTACCTCTCAGTGGCGCCAGTTGCCGTCCTCGCGCGCCCCGCTCGTCGATCGCACGATGACATGATGTTTGATTTACAAGTGAAGAACATTATGTGCTGCCTTGAAGACTTCAACAATGGCGTCCCGGAGGACGACAACGACAACGACGGCGCGGCACGCCGCCTCCTCCGCCACCGGAAATAGTTTTTTTTGGGGTTTAATACTGTATCTCGATCATATGAATATAAATTCGCAGTGTGACTGAATGAAAGATATGGTTTCAACGAACATGCGTTTTTCTCTCTTAATGTACAGACTTATCAAACGATTGTCTTTTGAAAAAAAATGTCAATGGTTTTTAAATATAAAACACTAATCGCAAACGTTTTAGTTAGAACACCCGTATGCAAACCGACAGCTTCCCCAGGAAGCCAAGGGAAAATGTGCCCAGCAGGATTTGTGCAGCTCTTGATCGCAAACGTTTTAGATAGAACACCCGTATGCAAAGTGAGAGCTATGGTCTTCCCCCTTAAGTGAAGGGAAAATTCGCAGCGCAGGATTTGTGCATCCCTTCAACGCAAACGGTTGTTTTGGATGACCCATGTGCAACCACGTACAAACAATTTGGTAAGATTTACATCTGTCATATTGGGTATGTTGCCATTTGTCAAACTGGAAAGTTTGACATTTGTTGATCTAGTCACATTGCCATTTGTCAACCTTGTAACACTGCGATTTATCAAAATATGCATCTAAAAATCACTAGCACTATCTAATTTTTGCAACTAAAATTCAGTAATTAAGCATAGATTTCATTCATAGATTAAGCAGTCGTTCTTTGAGCCACAGAGCAGTGGCGGGAGCGTCTCAAGAAGTAGATGACTAGACGATCGTTTCTCCTACTTTAGAATGCATGCAATTTATTGAGGTGTGTGCGAATGATCTGTATAGTCACTTATGTAATTAGATGTTTATTTCAGTTATATATATACATATTATTCTTCTATAAACAGAGAAAATCACACGGCTTATTAGCAGCAATCATCTGTGTTATTATTGGTCTTCGCACACATTTCTGATTACGGACCTGTTTGCCGTGTATCACACACATATTGTTCAGTTGAACCGTTTCCATTGTGTTTCCTAATCACACACAGTTCATCCTAATGAACTGTATGACGTATATCGCACACACCCTCATCTGGCTGCCTGTTTCTGTTGTTCTTCATCATCGCAAACAATTCTTCTGGATTAATCATTTGCCACTCATCGCACACGCAAATCTAATATGAACCATGTTTGATGTCGCCGCCATCGCAAACGTTTTGAACCTTTTTTGATGATTTTTTTACACCACCGTTTGCGATTATTGCATCGCACACAGTTTCGTCGAAGGGTCTCTGATTCGACTGTCGCGTTTGAACCATCCTGCAGTAGTGGTTGGGGAACGTTGCATGGAAAACAAAAAATTTCTACGCCCACGCAAGATCCATCCATGGACATGTATAGCTACAAGAGGGGGGGAGCATCTACATACCCTTGTAGATCGCTAAGCGGAAGCGTTTATCAACGCGGTTGATGTAGTCGTACACCTTCACGATCCGTCCCGATCAAGTACCGAATGCATGGCACCTCCGCGTTCAGCACACGTTCAACTCGATGATGTCCTCGCCTTCTTGATCTAGCAAGAGGGGTGAAGTAGTAGATGAGTTCCGGCAGCACGATGGCGTGGCGACGGTGGTGGTGAAGAGCAATCTTCGCAGGGCTTCGCCAAGCACAACGGAAACTATGACAGAGGATAAACTAGAGGTGGAGGGGTTGCCGGCGCACGGCTGGTGAATCTTGATGTGTTATGGGTGCTAGCCCTGCCCCTCTATTTATATGTTGAGCCCTGGGGTCGTTTCTTGCAGAAAGAGCCTCCTCAAAGTCGGTTTGGAACGCAAAGAAGAGTCCTTCTCGGACTTCAAGGGCCAAACGCCACGGTTCCTGTCGTTTACGTAAACGCCATAGACTACGGCATCTGGCCCATGGGGTAGACGCTAGGAACTTTGGCGTCTAGCCCCTGCCCTCCGAGAAAACCCCTTTGTGTACTGTTTTATGGCCTCGTGAGCCTTACCCCTTGGCCCAACCATATCATCCTTTTATCAAACTTTACCTCTGGACCATTCCAGAGCTCCTCGTCATGTCCGTGATCTCATCTGAGACTTCGAACAACATTCGGTCACCAACATACATAACTCATATAATACTATATATATCATCAATGAACGTTAAGCGTACGGACCCTACGGGTTCGAGAATGATGTAGACATGACCGAATCGTTTCTCCGGTCAATAACCAATAGCGGGACCTGGATGCCTATATTGGTTCCTACATATTCTATGAAGATCTTTATCGGTCGAACCTTTATGACAACATATGTAGTTCCCTTTGTCCGTCGTTATGTTCCTTGCCCGAGATTCGATCATCAGTATCTTCATACCTAGTACAATCTCGTTACCGCTAAGTCTCTTTAGTCGTTCTGTACTACATCATCCTGTAACTAACTCCTTAGTCACTTTGCTTGCAAGCTTCTTGTGATGATGTATTACCGAGAGGGCCCAGAGATACCTCTCCATCACATGAAGTGACAAATCCCAGTCTCGATCCATGCCAACCCAACAAACACCTTCGAAGATGCCTGTAGAGCACCTTTATGATCACCCTGTTATGTTGTGTCGTTTGATGGTGCACAAGGCATTCCTTCGGAGTCCGGGAGTTGCATGATCTCATGGTCGAAGACAGATGTATTTGACATTAAGAAAGCAGTAGCAATAACTGAACGATCATATGCTATGCTAATGGTTGTGTCTTGTCCATCACATCATTCTCCTAATGATGTGATCCCGTTATCAAATGACAACTCATGTCTATGGTTAGGAAACCTTAACCATATCTGATCAACGAGCTAGTCTAGTAGAGGGTCACTAAGGACACGATATTTGTTTATGTATCCACACATGTATTTAAGTTTCCGGTCAATACAATTCTAGCATGAATAATAAAACTTTATCATGATTAAGGAAATATGATAATAGCCAATTTATTATTGCCTCTAGGGCATATTTTCAACAAGCAGATCGCAGATGGTAAGCCATACTTACTGCAGAGTGTTTTTGGCTGCAACAAGTTTGTGTTGCTGATGCGGGTCTGGCGTTTCGCAGGCGTTTTCACTGAGCTTCCAAGGAGTGTGGAGGATGCAATGGAGTACTACACCGTGCGGAGGGGGACACCGAACAACGGTTGTTTCGGGCGCAGTTCCAGGCACCCGAGCACCCTCCCCTCCTCAGCAACCAGATGAAGCAGCTAATGGAGTTGCATCGGATGAATGGGCCGGCCATGAAGGACCTTTGTGTCCGGCTATGGCCCCCCGAGCCGATTCCGAGCAGCTACTTTGGACTGGTGCAGAAGCTGCATGACGCGTCACCCCAGATTGATGCAGTGAAGCAGTCTGCATGCCTCAAGGGAGCTAGGCTGGCTGTCCTTCGTGAAGACCATGGTTCATTGGCTTAAGATCAAGCCAATGGACATGGCCAATGGTCCCCCGCCGGTTGGAAAAGAGCATCGCCGCCCCAAACTATACTTCGCACAAGTTATGGATGGTGCTCGGGCGATAGATGGCCAGTGTTCCAAAGATGTAATCATTGACTGATTGTATTAAGTTGTGAACCGGACCTTGTGCTTTATAATGCAGCCTGTTTGCGTGTTTTATTTTATTTTGACTCTTGTGTGGCCGTTTGTTTATTCTGAAAGTTACCAGTCGTCGGCTTCAGCCCCTGTCGTGGTGGGCGCACGACAGATGCCAAAGGATGGCTAAAGAGAGGAGGAGGCTTGAGGGCACTGGTGGGCTCCAGAGGCGAGGTCGGCATGAGCGAGCGAGGGACGCAAGACATACCCAGGTTCGGAGCTCTCCGGAGAGATAATACCCATAGTCCTGCCGAGCGTGGTTTATATGTATCGGTACAGAGTTGCTCCTTGAGCTGTTAGGAGGAAGGAGGAAGACTAGCCAAGGCTTAGGCTGCTCCCTTCCCTGGTGTGCACGTGTGTCCTACCTGAGTTGCTTGCCCGCGTACATGAGGCCTCCTAGGGGGTTTTATAGGTCAACCCCCCAGGGTTACAAAGGTAAAGTTACAAGGCCGTGCGGCTGGGTTGTCACCGTCCGGGAAGCCGATGCTGGGACCCGCCGGGTGTCAGGGCTCACCGGGTTTTTTGGGCGCGGGCCCCGTGTGCGAGGAGGCACTGTTTGCCATCTTGTCGATCGTCACGGAGTGGCCTGGTCGAGTCCGCTACAGTGGCGCACCGCCATGTCGGCATCTGCTAGCGTCAGCAGTGACGATGGGTGGGCTGTAGCCACGTCGGCCTCGGTCAGCAGGGTAGGTGGGGCACTGTTGCCATGCCTCTGCCGGCCAGAGGGGTTAGTGGGGTACTATCGCCTTGCTCATACCTTTTACTTGAGACTCGTCCCATCGCCTGCCTCGGATGGGATGGGAGCTGACCCGTGGCCAGGTTGAGTAACACGCCACAGGGGAGCTAGCTTGCTGGAGAAGTCTTGGTGCGCCGGGTTCGGCCGGCTTGCGCCAGCCGGCAGGGCTGGGTTGCCGTCTTGGTTGGGTCGAAGAGTTCAGCCGGGTTGAGGGACTTGGCCGGGTTGAGGAACCCGGCCAAGTGCGAGCCGGATTGAGGGGCGATGCTGGCCCCGATTGTTTTAAAATTGATCCGGGTTCCGTTGCCTGCCCGGCGTTCATCCCCCCGACAGCCCCCATGTGAACAATACGAGGGGTGTTTCATCTCCGCACTGTTTCCCTTAGGTGATGTCTCGGTGCCTGAATGTGGTAGTGCGTGAGAGAGACTAGGCAATCAGACTATGCGGCTTTATTGCTTTCACTTAGCCATAGGAGCTTGACTGCGGGAGCTAGTGACTAGCCCCCAATGCTTTGTGTTGTACGGGGTAGCCGAGGTGTGCCCTTGTAATCACATGGTTTGTGTTAGGCCAAACCTTGCGTATGACACGGATAAATCACCAATGATTTTTTAAGTTTAACACTTGTCATCGGATCGCCGACCAGTTCACGCTTAATATGACAGTCAGTCTTCGGCATTCTCCCCTGAGGTGCTTAACTTGGCTAGCCAGAAGTACAATCGCAGGGGTTCTATCTTTACCTTCTTAGCCGAACGTGCGGAACATAAGAAGGTAAGCACAGGAGCTGGGAAACCCAACTATTGACCCAAGACATAGTTCGGAACTGATGCATATAGTGCAATATCCGAGACGCCGAACACAAAGCGGAAAGCGGTGGCGGACTTGGTATGTGGAGCTGATGAAGAGATCAAGCTCCTGGTGAATTAACCGATTTGTATTTGTTACACCATGTGTGCATGCCCAGTTGTTCGAAGAGCAGGAAAAAGAGAAAGAGAAAAAAGAGGGCTAGATAATGTAGATGCCTGAACACTGTAAAAGATATTTTTATTTTCCATAAGCTCTGGACTTCTATCCGTATAATTCAAACTGCCGAGGCGTTTATGATATGTAAGAAAAGAAAAATTTACAGAGAAATGGTTACACAGGGCCTTGATGTGTGGGTTGAAACCTCAACTGTGCCCTGCTGCACATCTGCGCCTTTGCTTCTGCTGGGTAAGGGACTCGTCCATGTAGAAAAACCCATGCCGGCGAGGGGGGCCTTGAATAGGGACTCTGATGAGTGGCCATGTCGACACAGCTTGATGTTGGGTAAGTCCGGAGTCGTCCCCCTTATCGTCCGAAGAAGTGGTAATTGCATAGTTCGGTTAAGCCAAACATATGGTGTTGTTTGTTTGATATAGGCCTCACGGCTACCCATGGTATCTTGAGCGCAAAGTTGTGCTGGCAAGGCACGTAGAGCGCGACTATGTTGGGCGTGTCGTGGGGAGCGTGGCCCTATTTGCGACGAACGCAAGCGGGCTCCCATGACGGGGACCGGGCTCGAGCCCGTTTAGTCGTATCTCTGGCCTTTACGGTGGGCTAATACCTAGGCCTGTTGGCGACGGCTTGGTCTTCGGCTGCTAGGGCCGTGGTATGTTCCTCAATGCGGAGTGAATGCTCCATATTGCCATTGATTGTTATGATGCCCGAAGGGCCAGGCATCTTCAGCTTGAGGTAAGCATAATGCGGGACATCGTTGAATTTAGCAAATGCCGTTCGTCCGAAGAAGGCATGGTAGCCGCTGCGAAAAGGGGCAATATCGAAGATCAAGTCATCACTGCGGAAGTTGTCTTGTGAGCCGAATACTACTTCCAGAGTCACTGTGCCTGAGCAACGGGCCTCCACGCCCATAATAACCCCCTTAAAAGTGGTGTTGCTGGGTTTGATCCTTGACGGATCGATCCCCATTGATACGTCTCCAACGTATCTATAATTTTTGCTTGTTCCATGCTATTATATTATCATTCTTGGATGTTTTACAATCATTTTATAGCAACTTTATATCATTTTTTGGGACTAACCTATTGACATAGTGTCCAGTGCCAGTTGCTGTTTTTTGCTTATTTTTTACTTCGCAGAAGATCAATAACAAATGGAGTCCAAACGCAACGAAACTTTTTGGAGAATTTTTCTGGACTAGAAGACACAAGATGGGCCAAAGAAGTACCAGAGGGGTGCCCTGAGGGGGGCACAACCCACCCGGGCACGCCTCGGGGCCCAGGCGCGCCCTGGTGGGTTGTGCCCACCTCGGTGGTCTCCCGCACCGCCTCTTCGCCCTATAAATAGCCAAATATTCCAAAAACCCTAGGGGAGTCGATGAAACACAATTCCAGCCGTCGCAAGTTCCAGAACCACGAGATCCAATCTAGACACCATCACGGAGGGGTTCACCATCCTCATTGGTGCCTCTCCGATGATGTGTGAGTAGTTCATTATAGACCTACGGGTCCGAAGGCAGTAGCTAGATGGCTTCTTCTCTCTTTTTGATTCTCAATACAATGGTCTCTTGGATATCTATTTGATGTAACTCTTTTTGCGGTGTGTTTGTTGGGATCCGATGAACTTTGAGTTTATGATCAGATCTATATCCATGAAAGTTATTTGAGTTCTTTGATCTCTTTTATGCATGATTACTTATAGCCTCGTATTTCTTCTTCGAATCTTTGGTTTAGTTAGGCCAACTAGATTGATTTTTTTTTCCATGGGAAGAGGTGCTTTGTGATGGGTTTGATCGTGCGTTGTTCTTTCCCAGTGACAGAAGGGGCAGCAAGACACGCATATATCGTTGCTATTAAGGATAACAAGATGGGGGCTATTCCTACATGAATAGATCTCGTCTACATCATGTCATCGTTCTTATTGCATTACTCTGTTTCTCCATGAACTTAATACATTAGATGCATGCTGGATAGAGGTCGATGTGTGGAGTAATAGTAGTAGATGCAGGCAGGAGTCGGTCTACAAATCTTGGACGTGATGCCTATATAATGATCATTGCCTGGATATCGTCATAATTATTTGACGTTCTATCAATTGCCCAACAGTAATTTGTTTACCCACCGTATGCTATTTTCTTGAGAGAAGCCACTAGTGAAATCTACGGCCCCCGGGTCTATTCTTTATCATATTTGCTTTGAGATCTATTTTTATTCGCTTTTATTTTCAGATCTATTATACCAAAAACCCAAAAATAACTTGCTGCACCATTTTGTTATTTTTTTCGCGTTTTATAGAGATCTATTTATCCAATCTATCACTATTTTATCTATCTTTTTAACCGTAGAGGGATTGACAACCCCTCCTAACCGTCGGGTTGCAAGTATTTGTTATTTGTGTGCAGGTACCATTTACATAGTGTTGCTTGGTTCTCCTACTTGATTGATACCTTGGTTTCATAACTGAGAGAAATATCTACCGTAGTTGTGCTACATCATCCCTTCCTCTTTGGGGAAATACCGACATAGTTCGAGCGACATCAAAAGGAATTTCTGGCGCCGTTGTCGGGGAGGATCAAGTCAAGATAGTCTCCCGTCAACGTGCGAATTTCTGGCGCCATTGCCGGTGAGACATCATCAACATCTATCAGGTTCCTAATCACAAATCTCATCTCCTTGCAATTTACATTATTTGTCATTTGCCTCTCATTTTTATCTCCCCCACTTCACAAAAATTTGCCTTTTTATTCGCCTTCTTTTCGCCTGCCTTTTTCTTGTTTGATCTTTTGTTTGCTTGTGTTGCCATGTGACTTCTATATGCTTGAATCTTCGCTTGCTAAAAATCTATTGACATGGATCCCCATCCACTTGCTAATCTTTTTAAAAGATCCAATTATGATGAACAAATTGCTAGTGATTTGAGTGCACTAGATTATCTTTATGAAGTTTTGCTTGAGATTCATGAATCTAAAAATTGTGATGAAGAAATCTATGAAGTGATTCATGATAGCTCCTTGAATGAAAAGCATGATTGCAATGATTTTACTATAAATTCTGTTAATGTCAGTTGTGCTAATAATATGCAAAACACCAAGCTTGGGGATGCTAATTTTCTATGTCCACTACTTATTGCAATGATCATGATTGGGGTGAGTTTTCTTATGACCTTGAAATTTTATTTAAGCCTCATGATGAATATGATATTGATAATAATGTTTGCAATAATATTGAAAGTGGGTTTGGAAGAGTGTCAACTTTAGGTAAAAATAATCCCACATATTTGGTGAGTATTCAGTCTTACAAAAATTTTAACGGAAGTGGGTTTGGAGAGGTCATGACTTTAGTTGATGTTAATCCCACTATCTTGGAAGATTATAAAACTTTTATGCATGTGGATCATGAAAAGAAAATTTTATATGATAGCTATATTGTTGAATTTGATTTTGATCCTACATGTAATTATTATGAGAGAGGAAAATATGGTTGTAGAAATTTTCATGTTACTAATTTACCTCTCGTTATGTTGAGATTGCTATTGTTTCTTTCTTCTTTCTTGCATATGCTATATATTTCTTGTCTTGATAATTTGTTTGCTTATAAAATCCCTATGCATCGGAAGTATGTTAGACTTAAATGTGTTTGTCACATGTATTATGATGTTATCTTTGTGTTTCAATTCTTGTCTTTCATGCGAGCATCATCAAAATTATTATGCGTAGCTAGGGGCATAAAACGATAGCGCTTGTCGGGAGGCAACCCAATGAATAAAATTTATCTTTGCCTTTTTCATTCTGTTCTTGAGTTTTGCAAAATTATGCCTATGTTATGATTATGTTTTTTATGTTTTATTTAGTGTTTGTGCCAAGTAAAGCCTTTGGGGTAGCTTTGGTGATAGTTGATTTGATCTTGTTGAAAAACAGAAACTTTTTCATCCAGTAAAATAATTGTCTAAATTGACAGAAGCGACAACAAATTCTGAATGTTTTACACAAGATTGATATACAAATTGCCTCTATTGTCCTAATTTTCAGAATTTTTGGAGTTACAGAAGTATGAGAAAAATTCACATTTACAGGTTGTTCTGTTTTTGACAGATTCTGTTTTTCTTTGCATTGTGTGCTTATTTTGATGAATCTATGGATTGTATCGGGGGGTATAAGCCATGGAAAAGTTAGACTATTGTAGATATAATGCAATAACAAAATTTGAATGGGTTTTCTACAGTACTTAAAGTAAAGATTGGTTTTCTTATACTAACAGATCTCACGAAGGTTTTGTTTAATTTTGTGTGATTGAAGTTTTCAAGTTTTGGGCGAGATCACGATGGATGAAGGAATAAGGAGTAAGAAAAGCCTAAGATTGGGGATGCCCCATGGCACCCCAAGTTAATATTCAAGGAGAACCAAGCAACTAAGCTTGGGGATGCCCCGAAAGGTATCCCCTCTTTCTTCTAACAACCATCGGTATTTTACTTGGAGCTATATTTTTATTCGTCACATATCATGAGTTTTGCTTGGAGCGTCTCGTATTATATGAGTCTTTGCTTGTTTTTCTATTTAGTTTGTCACAAGTATCCTTGCTGGACACACTGATAACCCACAAGTATAGGGGATCGTTTGTAGCATTCTTCGATAAATAAGAGTGTCAAACCCAACAAGGAGCTAAAGGCAGAACAAATATTGCCTCAAGTTCTATCGACCACCGATACAACTCTACGCACACTAAACGTTTGCTTTACCTAAAACAAGTATGAAACTATTTTGCAAGAATAAAACTATGAGTACTTTGCGAGAATAAAACTACGAATAAATTGCAAGGCAATAAAAGTGGATAGCTTTTGTCAACAAGAAAGTCATTTGTCCCTAGGCAATCGATAACAAGTACCGATAATCATTCTTGTAATTCTATATGAGGGAGAGGCATGAGCTAACATACTTTCTCTACTTGGATCATATGCACTTATGATTGGAACTCTAGCAAGCATTCGCAACTACTAAAGATCATTAAGGTCGTGAAACCGAACCATAGCATTAAGTATCAAGTCCTCTTTACTCCCATACGCAACAACCCACCTACTCGGGTTTAAGCTTCTGTCACTCTCGCAACCCACCATAAGCGAATCATGAACGTATTGCAACACCCTATAGCAGGGATCCTCACGTTTGCGCGAGACGGAGGGCATCGTAGGACAGCACCATAAATAAAATATACAATCATACCAACCAAGATCACGATTAACCCACAGGACAAAACGGATCTACTCAAACATCATAGGATAGCCAAATATCATTGGGAAATAAATATATGGAGTTGAGCACCATGTTTAAGTAGAGATTACAGTGGGGAGAAGAGGTGTTACACCGCTGCATAGAGGGGGAGAAAGTTGGTGTAGACGGTAGCAAGATTGTTGATGTAGATCGCCGTCACGATCCTAGCCCCGGCGGCGTTCCGGCGCCATCGGGAGAGAGGGGGAGAGAGCCCCCCTCCTTCTTCTTCTTCCTTGGCCTCCCCCCTAGATGGGAGGAGAGTTCCCCCTCTGGTCCATGGCCTCCATGGCGGCGGAGGGGCGGGTGTCCCTCCGAGATTGGATCTCCCTCTCTGTTCTCTTCTGTTTCGCGTTCCGCAGATCTGGCCCTTCACTATTTCTTATATAACTGGAGATCCATAACTCCGATTGCGCTGAAATTTTTACATGATTTTTTCCATAATTTATCTTTCTTGCTCCAAAAGAAGGGCTCCAACCGACATTCGAAGAGGGCACAAGATACCAGGGCGCGCCTGGGACCTGGGGCGCGCCTTGGTTGGTTGTGGGCACTGTGGGCCCCCGTTTGCGTTGATTCCACCTCCCAAAAATCACATAAATTCCAATATAATTCTCCGTAAATTTTTATCGAGTTTGGACATCGTTTGATATGGATTTTCTGTGATACAAAAAACATGCAAAAAACAAGAACTAGCACTGGGCACTGGATCAATAGGTTAGTCCAATAAATCATATAAAAAGTTGCCAAAAATATGTGAAAGTTGTATAATATTGGCATGAAACAATCAAAAATTATAGATACGACGGAGATGTATCAGCATCCCCAAGCTTAATTCCCGCTCGTCCTCGAGTAGGTAAATGATAAAAAAGATAATTTTTGATGTGGAATGCTACCTAGCATAAACTTGATCATATATCTAATCATGGCATGAATATTAAGACACGAGTGATTCAAAGTAATAGTCTATAATTTGACATAAAGACATCAATACTCAGGCATCCCAACAAACAATCATGTCTTTCAAAAAATCAACGCTAAAGAAAGCTATCCCTACAAAATCATATAGTCTTGTCATGCTCTGTCTTCTTAACACAAAGTATTTATCATGCACAACCCCGATGACAAGCTGAGCAATTGGTTCATACTTTTTAACACGCTTCAGCTTTTTCAACCCTCACGCAATACATGAGCGCAAGCCGTGGATATAGCACTACGGGTGGAATAGAGTATGATGATAGGGGTAAATATAGAGAAGACAAAAAAGAAAGAAAGTCTCACATCGACGCGGCTAACCAACGGGCTATGGAGATGCCCATCAATTGATATCAACGTGAGCAGTAGGGATTGCCATGCAACGAATGCACTAAGAGCTATAAGTGTATGAAAGCTCAATATGAAAACTAAGTGGGTGTGCATCTAATCCTATAATGAAAAATTCCCACTAGTATATGAAAGTGACAACATAGGAGACTTTCCATATGAAAAACATGGTGCTACTTTGAAGCACAAGTGTGGAACTAGCATGCCCCTTCTCTCATTTTATTTTTATTTTTTCCCTTTTTTTTCTTTTTATTTTTCTTTTTGTATTTTTTCTTCTTTTTTTCTTTTTCTTTTTCTTTTCTTTTTATTTTCTTTTTCTTTTTTTTCCTTTTTTTTCTCTCATTGTCCGGAGTCTCATCCCGACTTGTAGGGGAATCATAGTCTCCATCATCCTTTCCTCACTGGGACATGCTCTAATAATGAATAATGATGATCATCACACTTCTATGTACTTATAACTCAAAATAAATAAAAATTACAACTCGATACCTAGAACAAAATACAACTCTATATGAATGCCTCTGGCGGTGTACCAGGATGTGCAATGATCTAGCGTAACATGTATAAAAATGATGCACGGTGGCTGAGCCACAACTACTATGTCAGCTATATGATCATGCAAAGCAATATGACAATGAATGCTCAAGTCATCAAAACGGAGGCGGTGGAAGTTGCATGTCAATATATCTCGAAATGGCTATGGAAAGGCCATAATAGGTAGGTATGGTGGCTGTTTTGAGGAAGATATAATAAGGCTTATGTGTGATAGAGCGTATCATATCGCAGGGTTTGGATGCATCGGCGAAGTTTGCACCACGTCTCGAGGTGAGAAAGGGCAATGCACGGTACCGTAGAGGCTAGCAAATTGCGGAAAGGTAAGAGTGCATATAATCCATGGACTCACATTAGTCATAAAGAACTCATATACTTATTGCAAAAGTTTATTAGCCCTCGAAGCAAAGTACTACTACGCATGCCCCTAGGGGGATAGATTGGTAGGAAAAGACCATCGCTCGTCCCCGACCGCCACTCATAAGGAAGACAACCAATAATAAATCATGCTCCAACTTCATAGCATAACGAGAGACTATACGTGCATGCTTCGGGAATCACAAACCTTAACACCAATATTCTTACTAACCACAACCATTTACTAGTACCTCCCACATATTCCATCTCTATATTGCAAAACAATTGCAAGGAATCAAACATTTCATATTCAGTGATCCATAAGTTTTATGTAGGATTTTATGACTAACCATGCAAATGACCAATTCCCGTTGACTCTCTAAATAGAAATAAGTGAAGCAAGAGAGTTTAATTCTTTCTACAAAAGACCATGCTCTAATAAATATAAGTGAAGAAAAACAGCATTCTACAAATAACAGTTTTCTATGTGAAGAGAAATAGGCAATCCAAACTTCAAATGATATAAGTGAAGCACATGAAGCATTCTATAAGGCCATACTCAAAAGATATAAGTGAAGTGCAATGAGCAATCTATAAATCAACCGTGGACTATCTCATACCAGCATGGTTCATAAAATAAAAATGAAAACTAAACACAAAACACGCTCCAAGATTCACACATATCACATGAACGAAACGAAGATGAAAACATACCGATACTTGTTGAAGAAAGATGGGATGCCTTCCAGGGAATCCCCAAGCTTAGACGCTTGAGTCTCCTTGAATATTTACTTGGGGTGCCTTGGGCATCCCCAAGCTTGAGCTCTTTCCTCTCCTCCTTCTCCTCATATCAAGACCTCCTCGATCTTTGATCACTTCATCCACACAAAACTCAACAGAAAGCTCGGTAAGATCCATTAGTATAATAAAGCAAATCACTACTCTAAGTACTGTTGCAAACAAATTCATATTTTGTTTTTGAATTTTAGCTACTGTAATATAACTTTTCCATGGCTTATACCACCGATAGAATCGGTAGTTTCATCAAAACAAGCAAAACAATGCATCAAAAACAGAATCTGTCTTAAACAGGACAGTCTGTAGCAATCTGAACACCTACCATACTTATGTTACTCCAAAAATTCTGAAAAATTAGGAAAATATAAAAAGTTTGTATAGAAAGACTGTGCAAAAAGTTTCACAACCTTTCGACGTTTCAGTAAAAAATGTAAAATCATGCACTACAGCAAAAGTTTCTATTTTGCACCGCACATACCAACAAGCATTCTAATCATCCTAAAGGCAAATCTTGGCACATTATTTTTGTAATACAATGGATTTGTACAAGGGGATAATTATTTTTATGAGAATCTTCATGAAAAATTCTACATTGTTTCCATGAGCATGAACAGAAGTGTTCAAGGTCGACCCTCACTTCTCCAATGCATCACCTTTCAATCGCTTCTCTTTTTATGAAGTTTTAAGTTCCCCTCTATATTTTTTTTTTTAAACTTTATAAAAGCACTCAAAAGAAATAAATGACTCTCTAAAACTTCCAGGTTGTCTCCCTGGCAGCGCTTTCTTTAAAGACATTAAGCTAGGCATAAAGTGCTCAAGTAATGGATCCACCCGAATCACAAGGTATATCAAAGCCAACTTTAATTAACAATGATTTGGCATTTAGTAGTGAGCACAAAGCAACATATATCATGCAATGACGAAGTCTAACTCTCTTCCTATGCATCGGCATGTCATACAAGAATAATTCATGCACATCAAGTAAAGGCCAATACATAGCATAAGCAGTTTCTTGCAATTTTATCGTGTTGGAAACATAGAGAGGTAGAGATATAGTTCCTCTCTCATAATAATTGCAAGTAGGATCAGCAAGCACATGCATATTATAATCATCAAAATCATCATGTGTAGTGGTAGAACGCAACCCATCAATATAATCCTTAATAAGAGCAAACTTCTCCAATATAGTGTAGTTTGGAGAATTCAAAATGATATTAGGACTATCATGTGTGGGTGCAATAGCAACAATTTCATTTTTAACATAAGCGACAATAGCAAGTTCATCTCCATAAGCATAATTCATATTGGCATCAAGGCCACAAGCATAGCAATCATCAAGTTCATCAAAAAGGGATATTTCAAACGAATCAACGGGATCATAGCATTCATCCTTCGGTAAGAACGAAGGGACATTAAACAATGTATTAGTTGAAGAGTTACTCTCATTAGAAGGTGGGCACGGGTGATCAATCCGCTCTTCCTCTGCTTGTTCTTCGCTCTCCTCATCATCTTTTTCATCCAATGAGCTCACAGTTTCATCAATTTCTTCTTCCATAGACTCCTGCAAAATATTAGTCTCTTCTTGGACAGCGAAGACTTTCTCAATATATGGTTTAATATAAGCATTAGAAGAATAATTTTCATAGCAATATTTAAGTATGGCAAAATTTTCATATTTGTAAAGAGTAGCATCATACTTTTCAATCAAAGAAGCAATTTCATAAGCACCCTTAAAGGCAACAAATTCTTCAATTTGTTCAATATCATAATAATTATAAACACCCTTGGCATAAGAAGATAAAATTCCATTATCTCTAAACTCACATTGATAAGGAAGGTGTTTCTTAGGGTCTTCAGAACAACAAGTAAAATCATGTATTTCACATAAATTCCAAGCATAGCATTGCATAGTATTAATTTGATGTAGTAAAAGTTTCCCTTTTTGAGATAAACGGTGTCGCACAAAACAAGCATGCTCATCTAATGATTTTCCCTCAACTAAGCTAGTTGGGTTTTCAGCACGAGCACATAGGGATCAAAGATGATCCAAGTAAAAAGCTTCAGCAGTATGATAGATTTTGGGTGGTTCTTCAACCATTGGCTTAGTAGGTACAACTATTTTTTTTGGTATTTTGCGTTTCCTACCCATAACTAAAGATAGAAAACAAGAGCACAAAATAAAAATTACTTAGTGATAAAGCAAACAAGCACACACGAGAATATTCACCCCAAGCTATTGCTCCCCGGCAACGGCGCCAGAAAAAGGTCTTGATAACCCACAAGTATAGGGGATCGTTTGTAGCCTTCGTCGATAAATAAGAGTGTCGAACCCAACAAGGAGCTAAAGGCAGAACAAATATTCCCTCAAGTTCTATCGACCACCGATACAACTCTACGCACACTAAATGTTTGCTTTACCTAAAACAAGTATGAAACTATTTTGCAAGAATAAAACTATGAGTACTTTGTGAGAATAAAACTATGAATAAATTGCAAGGCCATAAAAGTGGATAGCTTTTGTCAACAAGAAAGTCATTTGTCCCTAGGCAATCGATAACAAGTACCGATAATCATTCTTGTAATTTTATGTGAGGGAGAGGCATGAGCTAACATACTTTCTCTACTTGGATCATATGCACTTATATGATTGGAACTCTAGCAAGCATCTGCAACTACTAAAGATCATTAAGGTTGTCAAACCAAACCATAGCATTAAGTATCAAGTCCTCTTTACTCCCATAAGCAACAACCCACCTACCCGGGTTTAAGCTTCTGTCACTCTCGCAACCCACCATAAGCGAATCATGAACGTATTGCAACAACCTATAGCGGGGATCCCTCACGTTTGCGCGAGACGGAGGGCACCATAGGACAGCACCATAAATAAAATATACAATCATACCAACCAAGATCACGATTAACCCACAGGACAAAACGGATCTACTCAAACATCATAGGATAGCCAAATATCATTGGGAAATAATATATGGAGTTGAGCACCATGTTTAAGTAGAGATTACAGCAGGGAGAAGAGGTGTTACACCGCTGCATAGAGGGGGAGAAAGTTGGTGTAGACGGTAGCAAGATTGTTGATGTAGATCGCCGTCACGATCCTAGCCCCGGCGGCGTTCCGGCGCCACCGGGAGAGAGGGGGAGAGAGCCCCCCTCCTTCTTCTTCTTCATTGGCCTCCCCCTAGATGGGAGGAGAGTTCCCCCTCTGGTCCATGGCCTCCATGGCGGCGGAGGGGCGGGAGCCCCTCCGAGATTGGATCTCCCTCTCTGTTCTCTTCTGTTTCGCGTTCCGCACATCTGGCCCTTCACCATTTCTTATATTCCCGGAGATCCGTAGCTCCGATTGCGCTAAAAAATTTACACGATTTTTTCCATAAATTATCTTTCTTGCGCCAGAAGAAGGGCTACAACCGACATTCGAGGAGGGCACAAGACACCAGAGCGCGCCTGGGGCCTAGGGCGCGCCCTGGTGGGTTGTGGGCACTGTGGGCCCCCGTTTGCGTTGATTCCACCTCCCAAAAATCACATAAATTCCAAAATAATTCTCCGTAAATTTTTATTGCGTTTGTACTTTGTTTGATATGGATTTTCTGCGATACAAAAAACATGCAAAAAACAGGAACTGGCACTGGGCACTGGATCAATAGGTTAGTCCAATAAATCATATAAAAAGTTGCCAAAATATGTGAAAGTTCTATAATATTGGAATGAAACAATAAAAAATTATAGATACGACGGAGTCGTATCACACACCTATTTGAGAGAGCCAAATTATGCTATGATTTGTTAGAATTGCTCTTTATGCTTCACTTAAATCTTTTGAGCTATGAAATTGCTCTAGTGCTTCACTTATATCTTTTTGAGCACGGTGTGCTTTATTATTTTTGAAGAAATGCTCTCATGCTTCACATAGACTTATTTGAGATTTAGTAAATTTTTTAAAAATTCTCTCATGCTTCACTTACATTATTTTGAGAGGCCAAAAATTTTATGCTCATGTTCTTCACTTAGATTTGTTTGAGCTTGTCAAAGGCAATTGCAACATATGAAATTAGTCCCAAAGTGATAGATATTCAAGAGGGATATAATAAAAACTTTCATGAAGATCATTGGACAAAATAAACTTGATTCTTTGTAATAGTTTTGAGATATTTTGATAGTGATATGTGAGTCATGTTGTTGAGTAATTATGCTTTAGTAAGAATATTGGTGTTAAGGTTTGTGATTCCCTATGCAAGCACGAAAGTCAGTAGTTATGAAATGAAATTACATCCTACTTGTGGTGCATTATTCGGTGTTAGTTATGCTTAATGCTCGCTTATGAGATTTTTCGTTCCTTGGTTGGTTGCTTCTCAATCTTTTTGCTAGACTTCACTTGTACTAAGTAGAAATACTACGTGTGCATCCAAAATCCTTAAACCCAGTTTTGCCATATGAGTCCACCATACTTACCTATATGCGGTATTTCCATGCCGTTCTAAGCAAATTTGTATGTGCCATCTCTAATTTTAAAAATAAATTTCCTTTTTGTGTGCTCGTACCGCTCATGAAGCGGCAGGGGGTGGCCAATATTTTCCATGCTAGATGTGTTATTCTCAAGATGAGTGTTAATTCACTTGTCATTGCACGAGAGTGCAGCAGTAATAGGGATGCCCAGTCCCGAAATGAAAAAGAAATTTACTTTATATTGTCAAATAATAAATTCCTTGGAAAGTGTTGGTATGGAGGGCACTCGTGGATACGGCTAGCCATGGAAACTGAAAGAATGGTGGAAAAAGCAATAAACTTTATTTTCTGTTTGGGAACCGCCTATGATATATCTAGCATGGAAATTGTTGGGAATTACTCGGTCATTTTCGTTGACGGGAAAAGTATGCCTCTTAAAAAAAATTATCTCTCAATTTAAGCTTTGAGCTATGGCACCTCTAAAAATCCCTACTTCCCTCTGCGAAGGGCCTGTCTATTTACTTTATGCAATTTTTATTTTTATTTGGGTCTCCATCTTCTCTTATAAAGCACCAACTAAGGGGCACTATGATCGTACTTGAGCATTGGGTATAGCTAATATGCGAGTGTGTTTCATGAATGGATCAATGATTGAGCATGATGGGCTAGGGATAACTTTCTTTAGTGTTGATATTTTGAAACATGTGGTTGCTTGTTGATATGCTTGAGTATTGAAATCTTCATGTCAAAACTAGACTATTGCTTTGAACCACATAAAAGTCCATATGTCCATGCTACAAAAGAAAAGAATATGTGATGAACATGTTAGGCAGCATTCCACATAAAAAAATTTGTTTTTACAATTTACCTACTCGAGGACGAGTAGGAATTAAGCTTGGGGATGCTGATACTCTCCAACGTATCTATAATTTTTGCTTGTTCCATGCTGTTATATTATCATTCTTTGATGTTTTACAATCATTTTATAGCAATATTATATCATTTTTTGGGACTACCCTATTGACATAGTGCCTAGTGCCAGTTGCTATTTTTTGCTTGTTTTTTACTTTACAGAAAATCAATACCAAACGGAGTCCAAACGCAGCGAAACTTTTTGGAGAATTTTTCAGGACCAGAAGACACAAGATGGGCCAAAGAAGTACCAGTGGGGTGCACCTAGGGGGGCACAACCCAGCTGGGCACGCCTGGGGGCCCAGGTGAGCCCTGGTGGGTTGTGCCCACGTCAGTGGCCTCCGGCACCGCCTCTTCGCCCTATAAATACCCAAATATTCCAAAAACCCTAGGGGAGTCGACGAAAGACAATTGCAGCTGCCGCAAGTTCCAGAACCACGAGATCCAATCTAGACACCATCACGGAGGGGTGCATCATCCTCATTGGTGCCTCTCCGATGATGTGTGAGTAGTTCATTGTAGACCTACGGGTCCAAAGGCAGTAGCTAGATGGCTTCTTCTCTCTTTTTGATTCTCAGTACAATGGTCTCTTGGAGATCTATTTGATGTAACTCTTTTTGCGGTGTGTTTGTTGGGATCCGATGAACTTTGAGTTTATGATCAGATCTATATCCATGAAAGTTATTTGAGTTCTTTGATCTCTTTTATGCATGATTACTTAAAGCCTCGTATTTGTTCTTCGAATCTTTGGTTTAGTTAGGCCAACTAGATCAATTTTTCTTGCCATGGAAAGAGGTGCTTTGTGATGGGTTCGATCGTGCGGTGTTCTTTCCCAGTGACAGAAGGGGCAGCAAGACACGCATGTATCGTTGCTATTAAGGATAACAAGATGGGGGCTATTCCTACATGAATATATCTCGTCTACATCATGTCATCGTTCTTATTGCATTACTCTGTTTCTCCATGAACTTAATACACTAGATGCATGCTGGATAGCGGTCGATGTGTGGAGTAATAGTAGTAGATGTAGGTAGGAGTCGGTCTACTAATCTTGGACGTTATGCCTCTGTAGGGGAACGCAGCAGAAAACAAAAAATTTCTGACCTACGCACCAGCCCAGGACCACTATGGAGACTGCATACAAGGTTTCATCTTTTCATTACCGACTCGTAGCGCAGCGGAAGTACAGTCGATGACGATCGGCGGTGCAGATCCCCGCAGCTAGGATTTTACAACCTCCCAACCGCGAGGATGTACTCCCTCATCTGCCCGTCGGACAGCCCTCCGGGAGGCGGTTGGACAGTCCCTCGGATAGTGTCACGGACAGCCCTTCGGGAGGACACTCGAACAGCCCCCCGGTCAAAAGGACGAAACTACAACCTCTCTACGGGGTTGCACACATACGGCGTCATCTATCCGACAGGGCTTCGCCGTCCAGAACTAGTTCCCACCAAAACCCAGACAGCCTTTCGGCACTACGAAACTATTTCGTGGGAGGGAGAGAGAATGCTAGGTCATGCATGGCTTGTGTGAGAGAGTTGGAGTGAGTTGGAGAGCTCCTCTCCTCCTCCTTATATAGTGGTGGAGGGGGGGCTGAAAATTCAGCCCACAAAACATGCACCCACCAAACAAGGAAAACATCTTCCCACCAAACATGGAGAAAACATGTTCCATTGTCCATGGTGTTCCCACATGGGGCCCCACCACCTCCCAACACATTCCACCATTTGTGGGGGCTGCCCCCCACCATGCCCCCCCCCAACACCTTTGTCCAGCCACAAGGGGCTGCCCCCCCAAGGGGGGGGCGCCCCCAAAACAGCCCCCACGTATCTTGGGATCTTGTCCCCTCACGTTGGGACAAGATGTTTTTCGCGACTATTACTTCTGAAAAATTCCAGAAGGTCCCAGAACATTTTCGGCACCCTCTAAAATTATCTGGATGTGCTCCGGAAATTTCTGGTATGGTGGTTTACTTTAAAACCAGCTTCATTTACTCTGTAAACAATTCTGGCAGCTCCGAAACTTTTTTTGGTTTTTTCTCCGGAAAAATTCCAGTAGTTACCACACCAATCTGGCTACCTCCAAAAAGTTCCCGGTACTTGCTGAAACCTTTTTGGATCAATGGTTTTATCCGAAACAACTTTTCGGTTTTACCGAAACTTTTTCGGTGTTCTCTCCGGAACTTTTCTGTTGTCTCCGAAACTTTTCCAGTGACTTTCTCTCGGACTCCTTGTCTAGAATTCAGCAGATAGATGACCCTTCAACGTGTGACCCTATATGTTCGGTGAAGCATAGACATGACCAGAACACTTTCCGATTAATGATCAACATCAGAGCCATGGACACCCATATTGACCCCTATACCCACACGAATGAATATTCGAGTGAACCTCCAGTTGCCGTGTGCTATTCCTATTGCTTCGCGATATGTTACAAATACCCGAGGTGAGACATGTTGGCACTCCCATGGATCAACAACTCGTCCACTAAGCCAGTTACCTCGTTACCGGTATTGTTCTCTTTTCTCGTTCCCGTGAACCGGCATCCCTATGATCAAATCACAAAGTATCTGGCCAGACGATGACGGATACCATACCACCGAGAGGGCCCAGAGATATCTCTCCGTCGTCGGAGGAGTAAATCCCAATCTTGAGCTATCAAGTTACTTGACTTACCTTTCCATGAACCCATAAGCCACCGTAATAGCCACCCATTTAAGGATGACGTTTAACAAACCCCGAAGTTCATGAAGCAAGCATGGAGAAACTCGATACTCTCATGGTCAAAGGAATCATGCAAACGTTAACCACCTCTACGTTATTAACCATTAACTTGTGATGAAAGTGTCTCACAACATAACATCAATTCGGGTCGATTCAACACAAATGTTCTACTAACATTGTGCCCTCAAAGTTGCCGGCATAGTCATTCCTATGATCAGGAAAACAGAACCATCATGCAACACTTGAGCTAGTCTTAGAGGCCAGACTAGGAATACGTTTTACCGTTTATTATTCCACACGTGCGTATGAGTCTTCCTCCGAGCCTCGTGGTTATTGCAGACTCGAGAACCATAGCAGTTGTAGCATGGAACATAAACATAATTATGAACATGGAGATAAATCATAACATTTATTATTGCCTCTAGGGCATATCTCCTATAGACTCCCACTTGCACTAGATTCAATAATCTAGTCAATGCTAATGCACTTTACACCTATGGCATACCGGTGTAAAAAATGCTTTGCTTGTGGTATAGCCTGATGTCCAACGGATCTGACAACTTCAGTTCCGTGTGTATCTTTGCATATCCTCGTGTTTTCACGCTTTCACAAAATTCATATTTGTGTGGACTTGGCTTTGCATATGTGTGAATCATTGGTCGAAACCTGATTCCTCAGACTGAGCTATGGAGCAACTATCTGCAATAGTGTCCCATTGACCAAAGCCATCTTGGAACCATACTAAGTTCATGAATGAACAATATGATTCAACAACTTCTTTGTCGCTTTTAAAGCATCAACATACTTAGCCATTTGTCATAGAATTCACCACATTAACCTTTTTGGAACAATTTCCAACTACCGTGCCACGATATTGTGTATTACACAAAACCCTTAACTTAAATTGAAAATCGCATGGAGCATTGATGAAGACTTTATCGATGTAATTACTTACACCGAGCACTTCATAATCTCTGCTTGCGAGAAAACATGTCATCAGTACTACTCTAGTACTCAATGACATCTTTCACTGTTGTCCCATGATCAGTACTTTTGATCACTTTGGTATCTATACTCGCAACAACTTTGGAGTATTGGACATATCTGGTTGTTTTACATACCATGGAATACATGATTAATACAAACACGAAGGTGTGTGGAATCTCCATCATGTATTTTGCTCATTAGTGTTTTTGGGACACCGAGTCTTGCAAAACTCTTTCCACGTGACTTCGGCAAGAATCACTTCTTGGCGTTTTAAATGCTAAAAGGTTTTAACATTTTGTTAATGTGTATCTTCGCTCTACCCTATTAGGCAAATATATCTCCATAGATCGTGATGCCTAATATTGAGGCTATTTAGCCCAAGCACTTCATCAGAAAACTATTTTCAAATGAAGTCCTAATTCGTGTCAAGAAATTTATTTCCAATTAACAGTGTGTCAAGCACACAACGTTTTTAGAAATATTATTATGCTCCCACTTACTTTCTTGAATCACAAGCATCTTCGTTACTCATTGATGAAGTCAAACCCCTTCGACCATTTCATCAAAACACGAAGATTCCAACTCCATTTGGCTCTCTTCTATCCATCGCTAGAACTCTGAAGTATGCACACTCACTAGCATCCTCTGGATTGATAAAATACCTTGGACTGTAACACATGCAAGTCCTTGGTTTAATTTCCATCAAATGGAAATCCTTTCGTCATCCATGTTTCATATCTCATGATTGAAATATGTATTAATTGCTAGTTCAACCCGAACCGACATTAAGCATCGCTACGGTGAAAACCACCTCATCGTAGTCAACTCCTTGAACTTGTTATTCCAACAAGTCGAGCTTTATGGATAAAACATTTTTATCCGTATCAGTTTTTAGTTCCATAAATATTCGTTAGACTTTAAGTCCTCCGAAAGGTGTATCAAGATTATAATCTTGAATCACTTATATGAAAACTATCTCGGATTGTATTGACATTTAGCCAATTCTAGATTCAGGGCCCATCAACGCTTCCTTGTGTATCGTAGGTATATTGTTGTCTAACAACAATATCTCGTATGCGCACCTAAGAGGTTTGCACAAGTTTTTCCTACGTGGTTCAGCTGCAAGTTCGACTCAAGTCCATACATCTCATGTAGAGGCTTCCGTATCAGTCGCAGTAGGAAACTCTGGAATCACTTCCAAGGTCTATTTCCTTTGATCTGATGACGAAGATACTGTTTATCTCGTTGAGTTGCAGTATTCTCCCACTCACTTTTTTGAAAGAACCATTCTCTTTAAAAGCATACCGTTTTGTGGCAAAATCCTTTGCCTCAGTATAGTGGTGGGGGAATACCCAATAAGTTGGGATAACCTACAAAGTAGCACTTGTCTAATTTGGATTAGGTCTGTAACCTTTTACACAAGCCCCATATTCCAAATGTTTAAGAAAAGATATAACATGGTTGGGCGTACCATACCATGGTGTCATATCAATAGACCCGATGGAGCTCTTTTTAGTGTAAAAGCCACAGTCTCTAAAGCATCTCTTTTAAAAGGGATAATGGCAAATTTATTTATGTCATCTTTGATCTTACCATGTCATAAATGGTTTGATTACATCTTCACGGACTTTCGACATGCAGTGGTGTTCCGGGTGGTGCAAGTTCTGAAACCCCTTTCACAACTCATCAGACATTCGCTAAACTTGTAACTCAAATATTCCTTTGCGCAATCAAAATTGCAGAAACATAATTTTATCGTTACAATAACTTCTACTTCATTTTGAAAACCTTTCGAATGATTTCAAAAGATCCAGACTTACATCTCATCAAGTAAATATGCATATATCTACTTGAGTCATTTCTGAAGATAGATAAATCCACTACTATCAACATTTATCGGACTACACACATCAAATGTATGATCACCAATAAGTTTGTTGTTCGTTCAATATGGCCTGTGAACGATATTTCAGTCACTTCACTTTTCGGAGGAAATTTGCAAGAGTCAGATGATTCAAAATCAAACGACTTCAAAATCCATCATAATGGAATTTTCCATGCGGGTTTCTCCAATGTGACCAAATGTAGTGCCACACTTGTGTGGTATTCTTTTAGTCTTGCGACATTTAGTGTCAGTGTTATGGATGTATCATATTACCATCAATATTCATAACATACGTCCCATCTTGGATGGAAGCATGGCCCTTTATGTTATTCATAATAATGAACAATAATTGTTCTTTTATGAACAACCCTTTTGCAACAACATTGTGCAATGGGCTAGAGTGTGTAAAACTCTAAAATGAATTATGAAAGTAAATCCATAGGTAATGTATTATTATCATTATTCATAACATACATCTCATTCACAATGAAAGTATCGCCCTTATGTTATTCATAACATCGAACATAAAAAGTTCTCTTATGAACAACCTTCTTGCAAGATACCTTATGCAAAGGTCTAGAGTTTATGAAACTCTAAAATGAATTTTGAAAGTAAATACATAGGGAATACACCAATGGAAGGTATAGTAACTATTACTATGTTCCCAGCGTGTATCAAACCCTCATTCCTGGCTAGTCTTTCAGGCCGTAGTAGTTCTTGCATCGAGTTGCATCAGAATGCAATCGAGCGGGTATCTCTGTGATCAACTAACATTACCCAAGAATTAGTGATTAACAAGTTTAATCATAATTCCAAAGAATTACATCTTTGACCATCCTTCTATACATCAATAACTTGTATGACAATCATAGATGAGCTGGATATTCCAGTCTTCTTCCCTTTTTGCCTTTATACTTCTACCTGTTTGACTTTCAGTATTTTTTCTACTCTCAGAAGAAGCACACAACTTAAGAGTGGCGTTAGCCTCGGACTTCCTAGGCGTGAAAGTTTCACCCACACCCTTCGGACACTTCCTTTCTCTTTAAGTTGTTGTTTTATTCACCTTCATATCATATGATAGGCGTTCTTCTGGATTCCTCTCCTAACATTCAAATGCATAGTAAACACTTTTACTAATAGTTTGCAAACAAACATTGCTCTGTTTGTATCTGAAAATGATTTTCAGTTCCATGAATATCACATAACTCTCCCAAACTTTTGAAGTTCGGGTCTCATGGAAGCAAACATATTGCATTTGACCGTAATGGAATTCTAGCTTTTGGATCGAAGGACGAGAGTCACATCATCCATAGCATTTGCGGGAGGATACCGAAAGCATGCGATAGGACAAAGTCCTTCTCGGCACTCTTGAGGACAATTCTCACATTACGTTACCAACCGTAAACTTTTAACTAGATATTTAACAGCTTATTCAATTTTAACAGGGAAGGTGGAAACGCGAGCCATTATTCTACAACTATTATGCAAATCACACGTAGACAGAGTTCATAATTAATTGCACTGAGAATTAAACAAGTCAATTCTATAGTGCGCTCCCACTCAAATTTATATCTCTCATAATTGATTGTGAGTGATACAAGATCCACATTTTAATTCAACGCCATTGATGTGGACATCACTGATGACGAGAATTTTAATTGGTGGGCAAACATGCCGATCACATCTCTATGTGACTCTTGTTCATCTTTCGATGGGCGTGTTCCGAGCTCACGATGATCAAGCTAGAACGTCAAGACAACCAAGTGATCTCGCTGCGAGGTCTGACCTTACCCGCCTCACACTTCTCTAATCGTTCGTACCCATGTGGACATGGCGCACCCCCAAATGTTAGGTGCCGTGATGGTGCTACACTTGGGAGAACACTAACTACTTGATATTTTATGTGAGAGATCACCCTAATAAAAAGCGACTACCATGCAATCAAGAAGGGTGCACCATATGGGATAAACATCTCAGGCAATTCATAATAGCATGATATGGTATAGCCCTTTCTGACGGAGAAGTCTTTCATTTCTTCGTCTTCGGCATTCGCGTTGGTGTTCACCTTCGCGAAGATTGCCACCACCTTGTCGATGCACCAGATAATATTGCTATCTCTATAGCTAATAAAATAAGTGCATTACTAAAGGTTGACATGCAGGTCATTAAAGTGACAATCATATGGCTCCAGCCATCATGCCGAATCATGACACGCAGGTCATGTTAATCAATTTACATCATATAGTCATCTCATACATAATCAAATTATTATGAGCACTGCTATACCACATCACATGCACATGCAAACCATCCTGCAAAACCAAGTTAGACGCCTCTAAACGGTTCATGCATAAACTTGTTTTACATTGCTTCTAAGGTTTCAAAACAAACCGAAGCTACCAACGTTCATCATCAAGCATGATTATCCAAGTCGCTAGATTAACATTGCGGGGTATATGAAACACGAGATAATAAAATCTCGAGCCCCATACTGAACTTCGTCATACGCATGACCCCCGTGTAGATCATATCTGCATTGCCCTTTCGTCCGCGAAATTTCATCTTTCTTTTTAACTACGGTGGAATTCAATTAACTATTAGCACTTCGTTGATCAATCAGGATCGCGGATTGCCAGAACATTGAAACTCCACCATGTTGTTATCAAGATCAGAAATATGCAAATTCCAGGGAAGCAATAAGAACATCGGGTAACAGATTTCATATGCTACCCGCACAAATAATTTTCAGTAATAGAACTCATCTACTACCTAATTATATTGTGCAACACCCATACATCTCTATGTATTCTAGATCGCAACCTGCATGTATGCATAGCACGGCTCATGATGCCACTGTAGGTGAACTCAGCAGAAAACAAAAAATTTCCGACCTACGCACCAGCCCAGGACCAATATGGAGACTGCATACAAGGTTTCATCTTTTCGTTACCGACTCGTAGCGCAGCGGAAGTAGAGTCGATGACGATCGGCGGTGCAGATTCCCATAGCTAGGATTTTACAACCTCCCAACCGCAAGGATGTACTCCCTCATTTGCCCCTCGGACAGCCCTCCGGGAGGCGGTCGGACAGTGTCACGGACAGCCCTTCGGGAGGACCCTCGAAACTGAGACGGCTACTCGGACAGCCCTTTGGGAGGACACTCGAACAGCCCCCCGGGCAAAAGGACGAAACTACGACCTCTCTACGGGGTTGCACACATACGGTGTCATCTATCCGGCAGGGCTTCACCATCCAGAACTAGTTCCCACCGGAACCCAGACAGCCTTTCGGCACTACGAAACTATTTCGTGGGAGGGAGAGAGAATGCCAGATCATGCATGGCGTGTGTGAGAGACTTGGAGTGAGTTGGAGAGCTCCTCTCCTCCTCCTTATATAGTGGTGGAAGGGGTGGAGGGGGGCTGAAAATTCAGCCCACAAAACATGTACCCACCAAACAAGTAAAACATGTTCCCACCAAACATGGAGAAAACATGTTCCCTTGTCCATGGTGTTCCCACATGGGGCCCCACCGCCTCCCAACACATTCCAACATTTGTGGGGGCTGCCCCACACCATGGGGGGGGCCCCCCCAACACCTTTGTCAAGCCACAAGGGGCTGCCCCGCCAAGGGGGGCGCCCCCAAAACAGCCCCCACGTATCGTGGGATCTTGTCCCCTCACGCTGGGACAAGATGTTTTCCGCGACTATTACTTCTGAAAAATTTCGGAAGGTCCCAGAACATTTCTGGCACCCTCTAAAATTATCTTGACGTGCTCCGGAACATTTCCGATATGGTGGTTTACTTTAAAACCATCTTCGTTTACTCTGTAAACAATTCCGGCAGCTCCAAAACTTTTTTCGGTTTTTTCTCCGAAAAAATTCCAGAAGTTACCAGACCAATCTGGCAACCTCTAAAAAGTTCCCGGTGCTTGCTGAGCTGGACCCTTGAGCTTTAACGGTAGGTACTTGATGTAGGAGATATGCCCTAGAGGCAATAATAAATGTTATTATTTATCTCCTTGCTCATAATTATGTTTATGTTCCATGCTATAACTACTGTGGTTCCCGAGCCCGTATATCCATAAAGGCTCTGGGGAAAACCCATGTGCACGTGTGGAATAATAAACGGTAAAAAGTATTCCTAGTCATGCCTCTAAGACTAGCTCAAGTGTTGCATGATGATTATGTTTTCCCAATCATGGGCATGTCTATGCCAGCAGCTTTGAGGGCACAATGTTAGAAGAACATTTGTGTTGAATCGACCCGATTGATGTTATGCTATGAGATTCATTCGTCACAAGTTAATGGTTGATAACACAGAGATGGTTAACGTTTGCATGATTCCTCAGACCATGAGAGTATCGAGTTTCTTCATGCTTGATTCATGAACTTTGGTGTTTGTTAAACGTCATCCGTAACTGGATGGCTATTACGGCGGATTAGGGTCATGGGAAAAGTATGTTAAGTAACTTATAGCTCAAGATTGGGATTTGCTCCTCCGACGATGGAGAGATATCTCTGGGCCCTCTCGGTGTTAAGGTATCCATCATCGTCTGGCCAGACACTTTGTGATTTGATCACAGGGATGCCGAAACACGGTAACGAGAAAAGAGAACAATACCGGTAACGAGGTAACTAGCAAGTGGACAAGTTGTTGATCCACGGGAATGCCAACATGTCTCGCCTCGGGTATTTGTAACATATCGCGAAGCAACAGGAATAGCACACGGCAACTGGAGGTTCACTCGAATATTCATGTGTGGGTATAGGGGTCAATATGGGTGTCCACGGCTCGATGTTGATCATTGATCGGAAGGGGTTCCGTGTCATGTCTATACTTCACTGAACCTATAGGGTCACATGCTTAAGGGTCATCTATCTGCTGAATACTAGACAGGGAGTCTGAGAGAAAATCACCGAAAAAGTCGGACACCAAAAGTTTCGGACAGCGGAAAGTTCCGCAAGAGAGGTCACCGGATGAGTTCTGGTGAAACTGAAAAGTTGTTTCAGGGGATACAATTAAGTCAAAATGGTTTCGGCACATGCCTGATAATTCTTGGAGGATACCAGAATCATTCTGGAAACTCTGGGAATTTTTGGAAGAAAAACCGGAAATGTCCGGGGCTGCCGGAACCGCTTCAGATGCTTTCGCAGATGAATCACTAAAACTGGAATTGTCCAGAACGCATTGAAAATTATTTTAGTGGGTACTGGAAATGTTCTAAGCCCCCATAAAAATTTTCAGTTCGAACGGACGCTAAAAATGTCGTCGTGAATAGTGAAAGTGCTTTTTGGGAATTTTATGGAAAGCACCTTTTGGGAATTTCCCAAAAGGCTTCTAGAATGCTAGGCACTAAGGAAGCCCCCTTGGGGGGCCCCCCAGGGTGTGGCGGCCCAAGCATGGTGGAGCTCCTTGGAGCTCCACATGGCACCCCTTTATCTTTATCTTTTGTGAAAAGGCTAAAGTGGGGGTACTTTGGGGTTTTTTTGTATGACATCTTTACCCCTTGGCTTCCTATAAATAGAGGTGGAGGGGCGAGCCCTCCACACTCATCCCTTCTCACATACATGCCATTGCAATGATCTGGCTTCTCTCTCCCTCCCACGAAAAGAGTTTCGTAGAGCCGAAAGGCTGTCTGGGTTCCGGTGGGAACTAGTTCTGGACGGCGAAGCCCTGCCGGATAGATGACACCGTATGTGTGCAACTCTGTAGAGAGGTCGTAGTTTCGATCTTAGTGCCCGAGGGGCTGTCGAGAGTGCCCCCGAAAGGCTGTCCAAGTGACGGTCCGAGTTCTGTGAGTCCTCCCGAAGGGCTGTCCGAGTGACCGTTCGAGTTTCGAAGGTCCTCCCGAAGGGCTGTCCGCGACATCGTCTGGGGGACTGTTCGACAGCCTCCCGGAGGGCTGTCCGAAGGGAAGACGAGGGTATACATCCTCGCGATTGGGAGGTTGTAAATCCTAGCTGCGGGGATCTGCACCGCCGATCGTCATCGACTCTACTTCCGCTGCGCTTCGAGTCGGTAACGAAAATGATCAAACCTTGTATGCAGTCTCCGTAGTGGTCTTGGGCTGGTGCGTAGGTCAGAAATTTTTTGTTTTCTGCTGCGTTACCCTACAGTGGTATCAGAGCCGTGCTATGCGTAGATGCAGGTTGCGATCTAGAATACATAGTGATGTATGGGTGTTGCACAATATAATTAGGTAGTAGATGAGTTCTATTACTGAAAATTATTTGTGCGGGTAGCAGATGAAATCTGTTACCCGATGTTCTTGTTGCTTCCCTGGAATTTGCATATTTCTGATCTTGATAATAGCATGGTGGAGTTTCAATGTTCTGGCAATCCGCGATCCTGATTGATCAACGAAGTGCTAACAGTTCATTGAATTCCACTGTAGTTAAAAAGAAAGATGAAATTTCGCAGACAAAAGGGCAATGCAGATATGATCTGCACGGGGGTCATGCGTATGATGAAGTTTAGTATGGGGTTCGAGATTTTATTATCTCGTGCTTCATACACCCCGCATTGTTAATCTAGCAACTTGAATTATCATACTTGATGATGGACGTTGGTAGCTTCGGTTTGTTTCGAAACCTTAGAAGCCACGAAAAAAAAGTTTTTGCATGAACCAATTAGAGGCGTCTAACTTGGTTTTGCAGGAGGGTTTGCATGTGCATACGATGTGGTATAGCAGTGCTCATAATAATTTGATTATGTATGAGATGTCTATATGATGTAAATTTATTAACATGACCTGCGTGTCATGATTTGGCATGATGGCTGGAGCCATATGATTGCACTTTAAATGACCTGCTTGTCAATCTTGTGTAATGCATTATTTTATTAGCTATAGAGATAGCAATATTATCTGGTCCATCGACAAGGTGGTGGCAATCTTCGCGAAGGTGAACACCGACGCAAATGCCGAAGACGAAGAAATACAAGACTTCTCCGTCAGAAAGGGCTATACCATATCATGCTATTATGAATTGCCTGAGATGTTTATCCCTTATGATGCACCCTTCTTGATTGCGCAGTAGTCGCTTTTTATTAGGGTGATCTCTCACTTCAAAATATCAAAGTAGTTAGTGTTCACCCAAGTGTAGCACCGTCTGTAATTCGTATCTTTTCGGGGTGCGCCATGTCCACATGGGTACGAACGAATCGAGAGGAATGAGGCGGGTGAGGTCAGACCTCGCAGCAAGATCACTTGGTTGTCTTTGACGTTCAGGCAGGATCGTCCTGAGCTCGGAACACACCCATCGAAAGATGAACAAGAGTCACATGGAGATGTGATCGGCATGTTTGCCCACCAATTGAAATTCTCGTCATCAGTGATGTCCACATCAATGGCGTTGAATTGAAATGTGGGTCTTGAATCACTCACAATCAATTATGAGAGATATTGATTTGAGTGGGAGCGCACTGTAGAATTATCTTGTTTAATTCTCAGTGCAATTAATTTTGAACACTGTCTAAGTGTGATTTGCATAATAGTTGTAGAATAATGGCTCGCGTTTCCACCTTCCCTATTAAAAATTGAATAGCTGTTAAATATCTGGTTAAAACTTTACGGTTGGTAACGTAATGTGAGGATTATCCTCAAGAGTGCCAAGAGGGATTTTGTCCTATCGCATACTTTGGTATTCTCTCGCTTATGCTATGGATCATGTGACTCTCGTCCTTCGATCCAAAAGCTAGAATTCCGTTTCAGTCAAGTGCAATATGTTTGTTTCCATGAGACACGAACTTCGAAAGTTTGGATAGTTATGTGATATTCATGGAATCTGAAAATCATTTTCAGAGACAGACAAAGGCTAAAAGATATGAGATATCCAAAGCAATGTTTGTTTGCAAACTATTAGTAAAAGAAGTTTACTATGCATTAGACTGATAAGAGAGGGATCCAGAAGAATGCCTATCATATGATAAAAGGTGAATAAAACAACAACTTAAGAGAAAGGAAGTGTCCGAAGGGTGTTAGTGAAACTTTCACGCCTAGGAAGTCCGAGGCTAACGCCACTCTTAAGTTGGGTGCTTCTTCTGAGAGTAGGAGAAATACTAAAAGTTAAAACTGTTAGAAGTATAAAGGCAATAAAGAAGAAGACTGGAATATCCAGCTCATGTATGAATGTCATACAAAGTTTTTGATGTATAGAAGGCTGGTCAAAGATATAGTTCTTGGGAATTATGGTTAAACATGTTAATCACTAATTCTTGGGTATTGTGAGACAATCACAAAGATACCCGCTCGATTGCATTCTGTTGCAACTCGATGTAAGAACTACTATGGCCTGAAAGACTAGCCAGGAATGAGGTTGAGATACACACATGGGACATAGTAAATGTTACTATACCTTCCATCGGTGTATTACCTATGTATTTACTTTCATAATTCATTTTAGAGTTTCACACTCTAGCCCTTTGCATAAGGCATCTTGCAAGAAGGTTGTGCATAAGAGAACTTTTTATGTTCGGTGTTATGAATAACATAAGGGCCATACTTTCATTATGAATGAGATGTATGTTATGAATATTGATAATAATATATTACCTCTGGATTTACATTCATAATTCATTTTAGAGTTTTACACTCTAGCCCCTTGCACAATGTTGTTGCAAAAAGGTTGTTCATAAAAGGAACAATTGTTGTTCAATATTATGAATAACATGAAGGGCCATGCTTCCATCCTCGATGGGACGTATGTTATGAATATTGATGGTAATATGATACGTCCATAACACTGACGCTAAATATCATAAAGACTAAAAGAATACCACACAAGTGTGGCACTGCATTTGGTCACATTGGAGAAACCCGCATGGATAAAATCCATTATGATGGATTTTTGAAGTCATTTGATTTTGAATCATCTGACACTTGCAACTTTCCTCCGAAAAGTGAAGTGACTGAAATACCGTTCACAGACCATAAGGAACGGACAACAAACTTATTGGTGATCATACATTTGATGTGTGTAGTCCGATAAATGTTGTTAGTAGTGGATTTATCTATCTTCAGAAATGACTCAAGTAGATATGTGGATATTTACTTGATGAGACGTAAGTCTGGATCTTTTGAATTCATTTGAAAGGTTTTCAAAAAGGAAGTAGAAGTTATTGTAACAAGAAAATTATGTTTCTACAATTCGATTGCAGAAAGGAATATTTGAGTTACAAGTTTAGCGAATGTCTGATGAGTTGTGAAAGTAGTTTCATAACTTGCACCTCCCGGAACACCACTGCAAGTGGAAAGTCCGTGAAAATATAATCGAACCATTTATGACATGGTAAGATCAAAGATGACATAAATAAATTTGCCATTATCCCTTTTAAAGAGTGATGCTTTAGAGACTGCGGCTTTTACACTGAAAAGAGCTCCATCGGGTCTGTTGAAATGACACCATGGTATGGTACGCCCAACCATGTTATATCTTTTCTTAAACATTTGGAATATGGGGCTTGTGTAAAAGGTTACAAACCTATTCCAAATCAGACAAGTGCTACTTTGTAGGTTATCCCAAGTCATTGGGTATTCCTCCCTCACTATACCGAGGCAAATAGGTTTGCCACAAAGAACGGTATGCTTTTTGAAGAAAATGGTTCTTTCAAAAAGGTGAGTGGGAGAATAATACAACTCGACGAGATAACCAGTATCTCCGTCATCAGGTCAAAGGAAAGAGACCTTGGAAGTAATTCCAGAGTTTCCTACTATGACTGATACGGAAGTCTCTACAATAAAATGTATGGACTTCGGTCGAACTTGCAGCTGAACCACGTAGGCAAGGCTCGTGCAAACCTCTCAGGTGCGCAAACGAGATATTGTTGTTAGACAACAGTATACCTACGATACACAAGGAAGCGTTGATGGGCCCTGACTCCGGAATTGGCTAAATGCCAATACAATCCGAGATAGTCTCCATATAAATGTTTCAAGATTAAAACCTTGATACACCTTTCGAAAGACTTAGAGTCTAACGAATTTTATGGAACTAAAAACTGATACGGGTAAAAATGTTTTATCCATAAAGCTCGACTTGTTGCAATAACGAGTTCAAGGAGTTGACTACGATGAGGTTGTTTCATCGTAGCGATGCTTAAAGTCGGTTCGGGTTGAACTAGTAATTAATACATATTTCAATCATGAGATATGAAACAAAGGATGACAAAAGGATTTCCATCTGATGGAAATAAAACCAAGGACTTGCATGTGTTACAGTCCAAGGTATTTTGTCATTCCAGAGGATGCTAGTAAGTATGCAAACTTCAGAGTTCCAGCAATGGACAGAAGAGAGCAAAATGGAGTTGGAATCTTCGTGTTTTGATGAAATGGTCAAAGGGGTTTGACTTCATCAATGGGTAACGAAGATGCTTATGATTCAAGAAAGTAAGTGGGAGCATAATAAAATTTCTAAAAACGTTGTGTGCTTGACACATTGTTAATTGGAAATAAATTTCTTGACACGAATTAGGACTTCATTTGAAAATAGTTTTTCGATGAAGTGCTTGGGCAAAATAGCCTTTATATTAGGCATGATGATCTATGGAGATAGATTTACCTAATGGGGCTGAGCAAAGATACATATTGACAAGATGCTAAAACCTTTTAGCATTAAAAACGTCAAGGAGTGATTCTTGCCGAAGTCACATGGAAAGAGTTTTTGCAAGACTCGGTGTCCCAAAAACACTGATGAGCAAAATACATGATGGAGATTCCACACACCTTCATGTTTGGATTAATCATGTATTCCATGGTATGTAAAAACAACCAGATATGTCTAATACTCCAAAGTTGTTGCGAGTATAGATACCAAAGTGATCAAAAGTACTGATCATGGGACAACGGTGAAAAAAGGTCATTGAGTGCTATAGTAGCACTGATGACATGTTTTCTCGCAAGCGGAGATCATGAAGAGTTCATTGTAAAAGGTTACATCGATACAATCTTTATCCATGCTCCAAGCGATTTTCGATTAAAGTTAAGGGTTTTGTGCAATACACAATATGGTGGCACGGTAGTTGGAAATTGTTCCAAACAAGATACTGAGGCGAATTCTATAACAAAGGCTAAGTATGTTGACGCTTTAGAAGCGACAAAGAAGTTGTTGAATCATATAGTTCATTCATGAACTTAGTATGGTTCCAAGAAGGCTTGGTCAATGGGACACTATTGCAGATAGTTGCTCCATAGCTCAGTCTGAGGAATCAGGTTTCGACCAATGATTCAAACATATACAAAGCAAGGTGTACACAAAATATGAATTTTGTGAAAGCATGAAAATGCGAAGGATATGCAAAGAGACACACGGAGCTGAAGTCGTCAGATCCGTTGGACATCAGGCTATACCACATGCGAAGCATATTTACACAGGTGTGCCACAGGTGTAAAGTGCATTAGCATTAACTAGATTATTGACTCTAGTGCAAGTGGGAGTCTGTAGGAGATATGCCCTAGAGGCAATAATAAATGTTATTATTTATCTCCTTGCTCATAATTATGTTTATGTTCCATGCTATAACTACTGTGGTTCCCGAGCCCGTATATCCATAAAGGCTCTGGGGAAAACCCATGTGCACGTGTGGAATAATAAATGGTAAAAAGTATTCCTAGTCATGCCTCTAAGACTAGCTCAAGTGTTGCATGATGATTATGTTTTCCCAATCATGGGCATGTCTATGCCAGCAGCTTTGAGGGCACAATGTTAGAAGAACATTTGTGTTGAATCGACCCGATTGATGTTATGCTATGAGATTCATTCGTCACAAGTTAATGGTTGATAACACAGAGATGGTTAACGTTTGCATGATTCCTCAGACCATGAGAGTATCGAGTTTCTTCATGCTTGATTCATGAACTTTGGTGTTTGTTAAACGTCATCCGTAACTGGATGGCTATTACGGCGGCTTACGGGTTCATGGGAAAGTATGTTAAGTAACTTGATAGCTCAAGATTGGGATTTGCTCCTCCGACGATGGAGAGATATCTCTGGGCCCTCTCGGTGTTAAGGTATCCATCATCGTCTGGCCAGACACTTTGTGATTTGATCACAGGGATGCCGAAACACGGTAACGAGAAAAGAGAACAATACCGGTAACGAGGTAACTAGCATAGTGGACAAGTTGTTGATCCACGGGAATGCCAACATGTCTCGCCTCGGGTATTTGTAACATATTGCGAAGCAACAGGAATAGCACACGGCAACTGGAGGTTCACTCGAATATTCATTCGTGTGGGTATAGGGGTCAATATGGGTGTCCACGGCTCCGATGTTGATCATTGATCGGAAGGGGTTCCGTGTCATGTCTATACTTCACTGAACCTATAGGGTCACACGCTTAAGGGTCATCTATCTGCTGAATACAAGACAGGGAGTCTGAGAGAAAATCACCGAAAAAGTTTCGGACACCGAAAAGTTTCGGACAGCGGAAAAGTTCCGCAGAGAGAGGTCACCGGATGAGTTCTGGTGAAACTAAAAAGTTGTTTCAGGGGATACAATTAAGTCAAAATGGTTTTGGCACATGCCTGATAATTCTTGGAGGATACCAGAATCATTCTGGAAACTTCTGGGAATTTTCTGGAAGAAAAACCGGAAATGTTCCGGGGCTGCCGGAACCGCTTCAGATGCTTTTCGCAGATGAAATCACTAAACTGGAATTGTTCCAGAACGCATTGAAAATTATTTTAGTGGGTACTGGAAATGTTCTAAGCCCACATAAATATTTTCAGTTCGAACGGACGCTGAAAAATGTCGTCGTGAATAGTGAAAGTGCTTTTTGGGAATTTTATGGAAAGCACCTTTTGGGAATTTCCCAAAAGGCTTCTAGAATGCCTTAGGCACTAAGGAAGCCCCCTTGGGGGGCCCCCAAGGGTGTGGCCGGCCAAGCATGGTGGAGCTCCTTGGAGCTCCACATGGCACCCCTTTTATCTTTATTCTTTTGTGAAAAGGCATAAAGTGGGGGTACTTTGGGGGTTTTTTGTATGACATCTTTACCCCTTGGCTATCCTATAAATAGAGGTGGAGGGGCAGCCCTCCACACTCATCCCTTCTCACATACATGCCATTGCAATGATCTGGCTTCTCTCTCCCTCCCACGAAAAGAGTTTCGTAGAGCCGAAAGGCTGTCTGGGTTCCGGTGGGAACTAGTTCTGGACGGCGAAGCCCTGCCGGATAGATGACACCGTATGTGTGCAACTCTGTAGAGAGGTCGTAGTTTCGATCTTAGTGCCCGAGGGGCTGTTCGAGAGTGCCTCCCGAAGGGCTGTCCAAGTGACGGTCCGAGTTCTGTGAGTCCTCCCGAAGGGCTGTCTGAGTGACCGTTCGAGTTTCGAAGGTCCTCCCGAAGGGCTGTCCGCGACATCGTCTGGGGGACTGTTCGACAGCCTCCCGGAGGGCTGTCCGAAGGGAAGACGAGGGTATACATCCTCGCGGTTGGGAGGTTGTAAATCCTAGCTGCGGGGATCTGCACCGCCGATCGTCATCGACTCTACTTCCGCTGCGCTTCGAGTCGGTAACGAAAATGATCAAACCTTGTATCCAGTCTCCATAGTGGTCCTGGGCTGGTGCGTAGGTCAGAAATTTTTTGTTTTCTGCTGCGTTACCCTACACTTGATGGCGTGGAGGTCATCTCCGCATGCCATATGAATGTGTAGCAGAAAATCTTCAATCCATACGGCCGGATCTGTTGTTCCGTCGTATGGTTCGATATTCACAGGTTTGAATCCTTCCGGGAATTGGTGCTGCATGACACTATCTGTGAAGAACAGAGGGTGAGCAGCCCCCTAACTCGGGCTACATCGCGCCGGAGATCGTCTGTCATCCGGGCTCGTTGCAGCTCCCAAGCTATGTCGTTTCGGTCTAGCCAGGCTTGGTATCCGTCCCGTCTAACTGGAGAATTTCTTTTGGGTCCGTAAATGGACCTCGTCAGTCCTGCCCGAGCATCCAGGTCACAGCGTAGATCATACGCATAAACTGGTCGTGATGGCTCCTTGCCTTGATGGCGCGGTGGAGCGGGAGGCTATTTGGCTCTATCAGCCGTCCTGTCCCATCCTCGAGGGGGGCGGTCCGACCGTTCCGCCTGAGTGTGCCTTGGAGGTGCTTGCTCTATGGCTTCGTCATCGTGGGTAGCTTTTAGTCTGTCGCTTTGGGTAGCTTTTAGTCTGTCGCTCGTGGTCGTACTCCTCTTCGGCAGCTAGGACCTTAGTCCATCTGTCATTAAGGGTATCATGTTCGGACTTTATTTTTTGCCGTTGTTTCTTCAAGCTTCGTGTGGTGGCAATTAACTGCCATTTGAACCGCTCTTGATCCAGCAGGTCTTCGGGGACGATGAAATCTTTGTCACCCAAACTGACCTCCTCTTCGGAAAGGGGAAGGTAATTACTGTCTTTGGAGTCATTGAGGTCTTCGAGGTTGAGCGGGTCCTCATGCTCCTCGTGATCGTCTCGTGGTTGTTCATCGGCGCCGGGGTCGTCGAGGTTGTCAGCATTGTCGGCAGTGTCGTTCTCTCCGGTGTCCGTGTTGCTCGCATTGTGTCTCAACGTCGACCCGTCACTGGGGCTCAAGGCCAGAGGCGTGTCATGAGGTGAGGGTTCGGCCAAGAATAACTCTTGGCGTCCGAACACCGCTTCTGCATTGAGGCCTGAAGTTGGGTCTTCGGCGGGCACCGCTAGCGCGGCTGAAGGGGATTCCTGGTCTCTGAATAGCGTGGAGCCGTCCGAGCTCGAGGCTGGCTGAGGGGTTGAGGCCGATCTGTAGATCGGATCGGGAGAAAGCTCCGGAGCGGGCACAGCGGGGCCCATAGGGGTACAGGGAGAGGCCGCGAATCCGGCAAAGACCATATCGGCTCGAGCGTCCGTGACGTACTCCAAGTTGCCGAATCTAATCCGGTACTCAGAGGTAAAATTGTTGTTTTGGTCTAGATGACCAGTTGGGTTGGCGTGCAGCACGATGCTGCCAAACGCGAAGAGTTGGCCGGGGACAAAGAGGTCCCCGGAGCTGACGCCATCTCCAATGATCATGTGAGCCATTGATCCGTCGGTGACCCAACAGCGGAACTCTCAATGAAAGCACCAATATCGGTGTCAAAACCGGGGGATGTTGGGTAGGGGGTCACGAGCTGTGGATCTAGGATCAATGGGGAACAAGGGACGAAGAACACGGTGTTTACCCAGGTTTGGGCCCTCTCTAAGAGGTAAAACCCTACGTCCTGCTTGACTGTATTTGATGTGTATGGTATGGTTACAGAGTCGATCTACCTCGAGATCAGGCGAGCAAAACCCTAGGTTGAGGAGGGATTGGATGTTGCTCTAGCCCTAAAGACTAAAAACACTTTGGTTTATCTAGACACCAGTAGGGTTAGGGTTACAGGCGATCGGCTATAGTGAAGGAAAGATCATGCCTAATCTTGACTAGGAGGGCACACCATGGCTCCGAAGATCTTCTATCCGGCCACGGATACGCGCTCTAGCTTGGCTCCATAGTAGCCCATCAGTCCGGCACATAAGCAATGGGCCGGCAGCCCGAGGACCCCTTAATCCAGGACTCCCTTAGTGGGCTTCATAACACTACTTGGATCGACAACATTTGATGCACTTTACCAATATCTAACAGGTGGCCTTGAAGTGCCTAAATCACAATCTGAATCTGGTGATCAGTTTGTCTTCAAGAAATATCGCTCCACATCCTAGATCAATCGAAGTTCCGGAAAAGTTAAGTAGAAAAATAGGGTAAAGGCCATTACCACGCTAGGATTAATAGAAGATACGAACAAGAACATGTGGTGATGTGATCTCCCATCATCTTGAATTTGTATTGTACACCGACCTGCTGTTGCTTCCTTGCGGGCTTGCTGCTGGAGATAGGGAGAGGAGACCAGACGGAAGATCTTCGTGACTCCGAGCGAGAGATGCGATCTGATGCGTACAATCTCGTACAAGACATGGAATCTAACGCACACACGGAGGCCGTAGAAATTTACTTATGGGCTTCAGCTGGGCTAGTCACGGGAAGATTTGTGGGCTAATATGCTTTTAGCTCGGGCATTCCAACTCCGATGGGTGCAGCCTAGATTTTCAACTGGGTTCATACACACGATTACCTATACACATGTACGTGGCTGCAAAAATTCGTTGGGTTCACTACAACGGCGGCTCCGCCCCTGAGATCAGTGTAAGAAATACCAGATTAAATAAACTAGAGATCGCTACTAAATTTTAAACACGATATTCAACTCATCATCACACAGTTTTGTTTTCCCTATAAAAAGCATGAATGATGTTTGTTTATCGAGGGAAAAGCTAGTCTTATTAGCGATTAGCTGTTGGGAGGCCTCCAAGTACATATTGGTAGCTCAAGCCAATGTCAAGTCCTACGTGCTCACTGTGTCATCGGCCTCCTCTTCAGTGTCGTCCAGCAGCTGCGTGGTCCTGCCAAACGCTCTGACACACTTCAGTTTAGATGGACGGAGCCGGGCGATGTCCTCCCTCGTGGTAGCCCTCCCAAAACCCATGGTTAGGTGCAGGCCACGGCATCATTCTACGGGTGCCGCCATACCCATCTGGAACCATGAGAAGTGCTGGCGCTGAAGGATCTAGGAGCGGCATTACGGCTAGCAATAGGGGTTGATTCTACAACTGGGAGCATTACCACAGCTCGTAGCGAGATAAGAGTTAGCATCACAGTCGGAGCAGGCAGGTGGAACGGGGCAACGAATCATGTTGTGCATTTTCTACGAAAAATTCAGAAAAATGCTATGGCAACTTGACCACATATGGTAGTACGCCGGGGTCGGACGCAGTTAGTCCACAGTGAAGGAGGTAAACGAGGCAAGAGAGAGCCCACCCGGACATGCAAAAAGGGAGAATTGTTTGACCTTGTTGATATATGAAGAGTAACGCTCTCCAGTTGCCACGCGGGGCGCCTGTTGCCCTACTCTCCGCACGCCCTATGCAACTGTCAAACATATGTATTGTTCCTACCACACAAGGAAAAAAACAGCACGAACAAAGCAACAAAAAAGCAAAGAAGCAACTCACCTGAAGCAGCAACTTAAGAGCCAAGCAATGAGAAGAAGAAACTCGTAAGGGCTGAGCCACAACCGCCGGGCTTGAGACAGTGGCAAGGCAAAGGCCACTCTGGACCTTGAATGGCAAGGGAGGAACTCAAAGAGAGCCGCTAGTGGTGTGACGTGAGCGACGGGAGGCATCACTGGACGACCGCAAGGAAGATAAAAAGAACTTCCAGTGGAGGCAAGCAAGGGATGGGTACCCAGAAAAAAGGGTGAAAGGAAAGCAAATGAAGGAGATGGGCTAAAGATTACGGCAACACAGGGACAAACGAGCCGACATAATGGCCACATAGGATGGGCATGTGGACACGGGCGCACAAACGGGACCCATGAAGCATACGACCACCTTACATTGCTGACTGGCCAGAGAAGGTCAGGACGAACACAACCCTACCAGGGTATATTCGGTCCCGCCAGTTGGGTGCATCCAAGCGCGTGGTCTTTCCGGTTTTGCGTCCATTAGCCGAACGACACATGTCATTCGGCTCGAACCAAGCAGGGTCACCTATGCGTACCCGAGTAGCGCAAACGACACAACCTGAATCATCTGGACATGAGGTGAAAGATCTTGATAGGCTGGCCCCACACACGCACCTACACTTAGCACGCAGCAAAGGATCTGGTCGGCGCGCGCAACAAAGCCCGCGCACGCCGCCCCTGCGCACCTAGTTGGTGTGAACGAAACAGACCGAAACAACTTCGCGCGGGGTGAACAGTCCTGATGTCCTGGCCCCACGAGCGAGTCGTCATCGCGGCCACGATGCACGCCCCGCCTGGCGCGATTGAACGAGCCCGTTAGAGGTGAAGATGTTGACTGGCGGGTCAGCCATGCCCGTCACTCGTGGGCGAGCGGGCACGACGAAAGCCACCAGATGATGGTGAACCCAAGCGCCCCCGTGGTCCACCTGTCATGGACCATTGAGGCAAGTCGCTCAGGTGCGCGCCGTTGGGGATGATCCTACAGCGTGGAGAGCCCTAGGGGAGCACCCACGGCACGCCACTGTGAAACTGACGGAGGGGATGGAACTCTGGCCCTGGAGGCTCTTAGGTGGCGGGTACTCCAGCATCCTATTTAGTATTTAGAAGTAATTACTGCAGACAAAAGTATTGGGCTTTCAATGACTATACCTCATTTGTCCCTTACGAATTGCTCTCCGCTACCATACTAGTTATTTCTGTCTGCGGTGTTCAGAATATTGTTCTATGCATCCTCACTTCTTACTTCATCCTTGATCGACCTGCGCGATCCTGGGTTGTTCATAATATTGCCGAAACTCGATTCACCCATCGCGACGACGTGACATGTACTAAACTTTGTCAACTAGCATATGATACTTGACTCACACACTTGCCACACAACTCAAATAGGCCTTTGACTTTCAGAATTTGAACTGGGCTGGTGTACAAGATTTAGTGGGCCGGCGCCCATAAAATCTAACATAACTAGATAATACCCCGCGCGTTGCAGCGGGACTTTATGCTTCTCAATTGATGCAAAGTGAATTGAAATATCATATGATAATTCAAGTGTTTACTGACAACATATGCCTTGCTTCCAAATTAATTGAAGAAATTTGTAGATCATATTTCTCTTAAATTTTCGTTGGTGACAATCCAAGAACAAAATCAGACCCTTGGGAGCAACTTAGTTGTGCCATTCCATTGCACAATAGTACAATATGTGCACAAAGATCCATTACAATTGATTATTACCAGACACTCCACACTCCAGAGTACACAATATTCTCTGTGAAAATGGTTTCCTCCTGCTTAATCTACAACAGAAAACTGCAGCTATTGAAATCTGAATGAATATGGAAAGAATGAACGGATGGAGAATACCAAGAATTAATTCTACATATGTCAGATTAGAAAGATGTAAGCTATATTGAATCAAACACTGGCAATGAGATAACATTACTACAGGACTATATTTTTCATAACTTAGAATAACAAAATTGTAATTCTTAGACCACTAATCGTTCCATAGTAATCAAAGAGAAGGAAAAGAACAAATGCATGTAAAGCTGAGACTTCTATAAAAGATCCCAGGAATAATCGTTTTGATATAGTCCAAAAAAATGGAACACATGATGTAATGATTGGTAATACATCAGTAATCTAAGTTTGGGTAAATCTTGGTCCACATCTAAACCGAAAAGATAACACCTAGGGAAAAATTTGCAGTCAACCAAATACTACTACTTGTTATGGTATTCTAAAATTGAAGGCTAAAGAACAGTAGTACAACTTTAGAGACATGACTGTTGTATGAAGAAAAGAACGACTGGCTGTTGTACGAAGCAGCAACGAAACATCCTTAGAGACATTGGAAGGTTGCGATCAAGGACCTGGTTGGTATGCACCACGGGCCGCACTCAGAGAGGGGAAGGTGAGCAAAGGACGCGCGATACATGCAGGTGCTGGGTGGAGTTTGCCGCCGGTGCAGGCCGCCTTCCCAGCCTTCTGCTGAGGCACCAGCGCGCGACTGCAAGGTAATCGCCACAGCGGCGTCCTCCGCGAGGCGCTCTGCTCCCAGGGCGGGGGCGCCGGAGGTGGGGTGACCGGCCGCCAAAAGACCTCGTCGTTGTGAGGAACGCCTCCATCGTCGCCAATTGTCTGCTGGAGAAGATCAATTCAGTTATAAAATTCACAAACAAAAGCCTTAGTGACAGAACGCCCACTCCAGGTTGACCAAATCTAGATACGCTGCCTCTGTCCATGCATCATAAATTCATAACAGGCCAGTGCCATTAGAATTGGGGTGAAGGGCACGGCGACTGTGGCTTCATGATAGCTGGGTGACTGCGGCAAGGCCTAAGATGTGGGAAGTAGATGGACAACAGAAGAGGAAGGAGAGGGTGAAAAAAAGGGCAGCCGGCCACATGCAATTTCTGAGTATTAGATCAAGGACTCAGCGGTAGATCCACAACAACCGGTGACCTCCGGTAAGGCGCATGGGGGCGCCAAAAGGAGGTGAGAGCGGAGGCCAGGTGCGCCGCGAGATAGCCGGCCGCATACGTGACGCAGACAGACACATATTGGGGAATGGAGAGAGATGAAGTCTCAGGTGAGAGAGAGAGAGAGAGAGTCGGAGGAATAATAATTTGTGGAAGAGGAAATCACCGCAGAATAGGAAGCGGCGCTCGCTCCAGTGGTGTGCGTGTAGCAGGAGAGAGGAAACGTAAGAATTTCAAAGGTTTAGCAGTGGCTGTGAATTGGACACGGGAGAGAAAAAATAGATGGGGAGAGCAACGGAATCACCGGCGAAAATCAGCAAGTTCTACGCCTTTCCTTTTCTACTCCACACATGGCCCACCCGGGAAGGTAAACAGGCAGACAAATTGCAAAGTGTGGGCTGGATGATGTTGCACGGGCTCAATGGGAGAAGAACGCTATGGTCGGCCTAGGAGAATTGCGTTGGTGGTCAGCCTGAGTGGATCTTCCTTTGGTAACTGAACGCTAATGTGGCAGTGGTGGGTCCCTTTTGTAAGCCAGTAGCAAACGCTGATGTGGCTTGGTTGGTGATGTGGATAGCTTGCGTGTTTAGATAAATAGGTAAGTGGGGATGAATCTCTTAGGTATACTAGACAATTCCCCGCGCGTTGCTGCGGGAATTGGTGGCAATATGTTTAGATGATACTTGGTTGAATGTAACATGGATATTTCGATTAACAATATGAGCATGAAAATACAAATATAAGAGATTTATTGTACTTGATTCGTTTATTGTTGCAAAGTCTTGTAAATAAGTAGCATAATGTTGGTTTATAGTTTGTTGGAGTCGTCCACGCGGTTGTCTTCTTTATCGAGGAGAATTTGGACATGTTTAAATCTGTTCTTCATGTACTTGAAGATGTATTTGGTGGACCTGAATGGATGTTCCTGGAGTAGCTTTGTGATGTTGTCTTCACGTGCGTCCTCTTTCAAAGTGATCCATGTTGCGGATTTAGTGGCATTTTTCATGTCTGCAATAGCCTCCATGTACTTCTTGTGAGTTTTTCTTGATGCATGAGTTGATGAAGAGGGTAGAACATTCTTTGTTGTGTAAGGTTGCATCCTGGAGAAAATTATGCGGGCAAATTGTGAAATATCAGACATGAAACCGGTGAAATAACTTTGCATGTAATAGATATACCTTTCGCCTTGTTGCTGCTTTTCCATGTATTTGACAATAGTGAAGTTTCCAGTGTGAGAAAAGATTTGCTTGTAGATATAGGTTGTATGGGGGGGTATTATATAGGTGGACTGCAACCGTAAGAGTTTTTAACCGAAAGATGTTTTAGAAATGATGTATACACGATTAACTGAGCAATGAATGAATTTATAGTGTCTAACCGAAATATTTTTTAGTAACCTTTAATACAGAATTAACTAAGCAATGAATTTTTAGAAACTGGCAATTGTGACTTACACTGTGATTGTAAGAACAGCCATTTGAGGTGTTAATGTAGGAATCAATAATTTACATGCATGCACGATTGTACAGTTTATAAAAAAATATTATGGCCCATTTATAGGAGTGTATCCATTGTTGATAAGCACAAAATTGCAAATATTGCCAGAAAACACTGAAGTCGCTTGCATGGAACCAAAAGTACGCACGAGTAGACATCTCGGTTACAATATAAAGGTACTGGGTATGAGAACATTCTCGGTCACAATAAAAGTTGAGCAACAAAAAAATTTATTGTTGTCCGCTGGCAGTGTCAAAGCACTGTGGAAGTTGAACATTCTTGATTATTTGTCGTTTGGAGCACTGTGGAAGTTGAACATTCTTGATTATTTGTCGTTTGGAGCACTGTGGAAGTTGGCTCTATGAGCATTGTGGAAGCTGCCTGTATGAGCATTGTGGAAGTTGCCTACATGAAGTGTGATACATAGTATTTTTAGAAATGCAACATATATTAGAAGTTCTGAATGTTTGAATAAAAAAACCGAGGTACATAATATACAATACCTTTGTATGCACTTTCATTTTAGTCTGTCTTTTCATAGTTGTTTGCTGCATTTTTATTGTCTGCATTGGTGGGTACAGAAAATATTTAGAATTGTAAATATATGAACACAAAAATTCATTGGCGAGATATTCAACTATAGGTAATGGCAAGTAATAGATACTCCCGCTTTGCTTTTGCCTTTTCGAAAGAGCACTATCTGTGCTTTTTGAGCTCCATTCAGAAATTTGATTGCATTGAGTAGGAAACTAAATAAGAAAGTAATATTATAGGTACAGGATTGTTAGGATTGCATTGGCAGGAAACTAAACATAAATCAATCCTTTATAGTGGTTGTGAGTGTTGTGAAGCATTAGACAGGAAACTAAACAGAGTTGTTGGCATCATCCTTGTGAGTGTTGTGATACCTGTTAGAGTTGTTGGCATCATCCTTGTGAAAATCAATCCTTCTTTTTACTTCGGAACTGATTTGAATGTACATTATAAATAAGAAAGTACGTTTATCAGAGGAATTGAATAAGCATGGAGGTTAGTGAAGCATTAGACAGATGAACATACAAAACAGAGCAATTATTAGATTTACCAAAGAAAAATCCTAAAGGTTGAAATGTTTAATCTCAACTTCGCTTGGAGGTTCATGAAGCATTACACACATGAAATTCTATGTGGGCAAATTTACCTGGATTCACTTTCTTTTGTAGTGATAGGTGTGCGGTTATCACTTGGAGGTGTATTGTTGAAGGGGGCCTCTGGCTGCTGTGCACTTGGACTGAAAATAATATAGATAATGCTCATCAGAAAATATGGATTTAATGTTTTGTCAATATATTTTCAGAATTTAAATTGATAAATGGCCAAGAACCTCTCATCATTTATGACAGATGAAGTTGGTGCAAGGTTATCTTGTGCTGACTGAAAAAGCTTCACATGTGAAGTTAATAGGATGATATATGAAGGTAATGAGTATCAAAAAGTTGTTACCTTTGAAGCAGTTAACAGAGGAACCGATTTGGTATTGTCCACGGGGAAACTTTTTTTAGGACATATTTTATAGGGTACTTGGCAGCTCAATCAATATTCATTCCTTTATAGAATAACCTTTCTTTACCAATGGCTTTATAGAGGGAAAGCACCTGATCTGCAGCATCTATTTTCATGTTCATAGAAACTTCCTCAGCATGACGCTCAACCAAGTCTTCAGCTATTTTATTAAACGCAACTGCATCCAAACTTGCTGAGCTATCTGTTAGTGTAAGGGGGAGCTTATACCTGAAGGATGGTAGAATTGTTAGTGACATGAATAAGAGAAAAGCAAGTTATAAGGATTAGATTTAGGAAGATGTATGGTACATTGGGCATGGAACAGGAAATTGGCAGGCGCATGTTGGGGTATCTGACATGTTGTTGTAACCTTTGTAGTACCATTTGACTGATGGTATAATGGATGCCACTTTTGCAATAGTACTGAATGTTGCTCCTCCCTTGTGGCAGAAAAGGTTGGAGCATCAATTATATATATTTTGGATAGAGAGGTTTTAGAAACGAACTATCTCGGAAAGTACTGACCTGAAAAGATGTGGTTGGCAAGGTAGATATTTGTTCAATGGTATACAACTTGCCTGCTGCTTCAAGTGGAGATAGATGTGCGACTTTAGGGAGATTCTTTTGTAGATTTGGAAATTTCCATTGGTAGCTTCAAAAAATTTTGATATAAGCTATTAGTATGTTGTAGCAGCGAACAAAAAAATTAGGGAAATGGCAATGAGGGAAGTGGAGAACCTGCTGCGATACTATTGAACTTCAGGTATATTGAGGTCAAGATACACCTGTGTTGCAGAACTTGAAGATCCTTGTATTGTACCTATAAGATTATGTGGTTAATAGTATATTTAAATAAATCCTTTCATTTTTCCTTGAAGCAAGATCGTTTGATAATTCACCTGTAAACTTCTGTTTAGTTGCAGTTATACCAGCAAAAAATAGCTATCACAATTCCTTCTAGAGATTTTTTAAGTACTGCTTCTTCATCAAATGATTCTCCATGTTTGCCCCATAGAACTACTTCTTGCGTTTGTTCACTGGAAAAGCAAGGTATACTTATAGAATTGCAGGAGAAAGGGTCTTTAAGGAAGAAATTAAGTGGCATCGTTGCAAGAAAGACATACTCTAGGTTTCGAATTTTTATCTTCCGAAGTTTGTTCTGAGATGTTGGGCTAGCATAATCGTAGGGACCAACATCACTTATTACTCAATAATATCTGAACAGACAATTATGTATAGAAAGTTAATAAGCATTATAGCTGTTAGGAGAGAAAATAAGGAACCACAGATTACCTAGGAGTGGTTTTGAGTCAATTTCTTTTCTTGGCAGCTGATCAAATGGACAAAAGTTGAAGGAAACAGTAGGTATATTTGCTCCTCTTGAGTGCAATGCATGGACCTTTGTGTCATGTTTGAATTGCAGCATGTAGTTCTGATGGTGGTAGACATATGATTTGCTTCTGTTATCAATAGCTACAATATCTGAAATAATGTAGACAGATCCTTCTGATAGCAATCCACGAAATTGTTTTTCAAACTTTTTGGGCACACTCATCTGTGCCATGTTGCCCTGCAAACAAATGAAATAATTAAATGTGATATGTAAATTTAATATAATTTTGAGTACAAATGTGAATCTGTAATTTGGAGCACACAATTACACTTACATCTTCATCTAAGAGAATGCCATCAATGCTTAGCAAGCCATCCCCATATCTGGGATTAATTATTTTAGCATCCCAAAGCCTTATTAGGCGTGCAAAGACCCTACAGTTTTGCTGTCCTGAAGTGATGCTTTTAAGTGCTGTACTTGACTCCATATCTCAGATATCTATGAATGAATAATAAGACTGTTAGGAAAAAAATATGGTATGCTCAAAATGTTTAGAAGATATCTCGGAAATTTGAGGCATATATCATAAAATACCTGTCAGTTCTAGGTTCTATGCCTATTTATTTGACTGAATACCTCAGCATATACTACATTATGTGTGCAAAGTTCATAAGTAACTAGACTGTTTTCAATCAGAACTCGCAAGCCCTCTGGTGATGTAACTCTTAAAAATGCTACATATAATTGATCGTGGGAGAAAACAGGAAATGGAAAGTAGACACCAACTCGGTTCAGTATTTGGCCTTGACTTTTGTTTATTGTCATAGCATATGAAAGGCGAACAGGAAACTGGCGATGCCTCAGTTTGAAAGGCCACTTAGACTGAGCTGACGTAGTGACAATTCTAGGAATATATACTCTTGAACCTATAGCTTTTCCTGTTATGATTTTTCCTTCTATTACACGACATGTTAGTTGTGTAACAATGAGTCTAGTGCCATTACAAAGCCCTCTTGATGGATCAAGATTACGAAGTAGCATGATAGGAACACCAATTTTCAAATGCAGCACATGGTCTAGAAGACCAGGTATCTCAAGCTTGTTTAGAAACTCAGTCGGATATAATGCCTCTAGAGTAGAATGATTAGGGCAGCTGTCGTTAATTGAATCTGCACTATAATATGACATTTCACTTGTTGGTAGCTGAGAAATCATTCTGGCATTTATTTTAGAAACAACATCATTGGTGGGTGCAAGAATTGCACGATCACACAAATATGATGTATTGTTAGCAGATTCACAGCCTGAGTCATAGACAAATGAAATCAATCCATCTATATTTCTAGACACTGCAGACAAAAGGAGATACTGTGGTATCTCTATAAATATGCTGTAGGGGTCATTTGGAATAGGAAGAAAAGGCTCAGTGCCATTTCCAACTCGTAATAGCCACTCAGCAAAATTCCGTAATGCTTCTCTCTTTGCGATGGACAGAGATGATGAGGAGAGCCTCATATTTTCATTCAATTAAAGAAGTGTGCACTGGTTCCACAAATAAAGTTAACAATGCAAGATTTTAAAATCTGTTGTCTTCTTGCATTTTTTATTACCGGAAGTGTTTGACGAAATTCCCCACCAAGAACTACAGTGATGCCTCCAAACTGCATGTCTTCAGCATTAGGTCTAGTATCTGACATTATATCCCTGAGAGTGCGGTCTAGTGCTTCAAAACAATATTTATGATTTACTGGTGCTTCATCCCAAACAATAAGAGATGTATTTTGAATAAGTTCTGGCAGGTGTGTATCTTTCTTTATACTACACATTGAATTCTGAGAAATTTCCAAAGGGATTTTAAAACGGGAATGTGGTGTTCGACCTCCTGGGAGCAATAGAGAAGCAATTCCTGATGATGCAACTGCCAATGCAATTTTCCCTTAGCTTCGTAACGAATACAGCAAAGTAGTCCATAGAAAAGTTTTTCCAGTCCCTCCGTATCCATAAACAAAGAACGTTCGGCCTTCATTATTTATTGCAGAATTATATAAAGCATGAAATACATCCTTCTGGTTGTTGTTTAGCTTTGGAATATTATCATTCAAAGTGGATGTCATGTCCGGAATATCACAGCTAAGCTCATCGAGCAAAATTCGGTTTTGTGAAGAAGCATTTCCCATATCATCTGGTAGTGGCAAATTAAAATAGGATAAGCAATATTGAGAATCCCTTAGCAATTTATCGAGCTCAATGAGAAGACAGGATGTCACGTACGAATGTAGTGATGAATTGCTTGTCTGAGAAGGACCAGGATTCAACCGATGTTCTATATCTTCAGACATTGGTGATGCATGTTCTTCAAAAAGTTTGATAGGATTTGTTACATCACAAAAAAGTAGCAGGGTAACAAAAAGCTGACGTAATTGAAATGGTAATGCCCACTGAGCTTCATCTTTTAAAGCGTTCGACCACTCTCGGTCATCACCTAGGAGACCTAAAGCTTCACATGCAGCACGAAATGTAGGATACACTTGGCCTGATATAGTTCGGATATCAGTGAAGGATGTTGGGCCTTTACGAACGTGGAGCAACATCTGCAAGTAGAATAATTCCCCCTGTGAAGGGTTGACATGTGCAATTCAGGCAATTTTATTATGAGCACCTTGACGAAAACCCCAATATTTCTCTTGTTCGTGCCATGTCCAATATTCAGGAAATTATATGTAGGTGTAACGTCGAGCCTCGGTGTCTTGCACATTAGCCTCTAACCATGCAGTAAATTTAGTTGTCATATTTTTTGGGTCTTCAATTACTTGTTCCAGATTATCATCTTCAGAGAAAATTACATTATTCTCAAGAGGAAAATGAAAAGGGAGCCTTTCTACGGAAGGTTCTGTATGGTGAATATCATACTCGAACAAACGCCAAGCAGCATCATTTGGTGTGACACAACGACACTCTAAATAGTTATCAATTTCATTAATTGTCTCAGTCGATGAATCTGATGACGTAGACTTGGAGTGGAGGCCAATTCTAGCACAATCAAATCCTTTTGTAACATACTTGAAAAGATATTTGTGCATACCATCATGATTAACCTTTTCTACATTTATGTGGGCTTGATACTTAACCACCAGATCAACATTCTGAGGAACAATGTATCTATTGTCAATGTCAACATTATTTTTTCTAGCAGTTATTTCGTTGTTTGGTCGGGCATATTCAGTAAAACCGTTCTCCCGGATAGTGGTTTGCTCACAGAAATCCTTCGGGTCAAATTTTGTGCACTTTCCTTCTGACATGCATGGGGAAAACTGGTTGAGAGGGCCACAAGGGCCATGCACCATGAAAGAAGATATAGCTTCATATCCAATTGGGTCTTTCACAGGATCTGGCAATTGAGCAGAAATCATTGAATTTATCTTCTGTGCATCTAAGGGGGCTTCTTTGGCTAACCATATAATTATATGAGCATGTGGGAGCCCACGTTTCTGAAATTCAACTGTGTAGATAACTACAGGAAAGTACAATATTTTTAATAACTGACACAAAAGTTATGTTGTGCAAAGGAAATAAGTTTGGGGAAAGTGCTATTCCCCGCATTTATGGGACCGAAGAATTTTTTCTTTTTAATAACATCCATTAACATATCAAGCTTCATTTTGAATACCCGGTTGATAATATCTGGACGGTCAGATGGCTCTTGTCCTGGAATGGAGGATAAAGCCTCAATAACTTCAGGCCAGGCAGCATTTGATGTGAACGTCACAAATAGATCTGGGCAACCATATTTTCTACAAATAGCGATGGAGTCTTGATAGTTTTGGTATAAATAGCGAGGGCCTCCAGTAAAGGAGGATGGTAATATAATCCTCTTCCCAAAAGAAGAACCGGATGTAATACCTCTTGATACAGAATTTGCCAAAGAACTAAATGATGATGATCTGTATTTACTCTGAAAGCTAGGCTTGCAGTAGAATCCAATACGGAATGTTTCAACGCAACAATAGCCATCCACAAAGTAAGCCTGTGTTAATCTTTTGCATCATAATGGAGTATTGAAGTCATTTGGCCTATCATGCAACCTATATGTGTAGTATTGTAGCATTGTGACTTTTTGGCCTTGATTGGCTGAAGTGCTTGATCTTTGCCTGTACATAAGCTCATCCTGGTAGCCATCTTCTCCGTATGGAAATAACAAAGGATACTGCATGGACATAAACTTGGAGTGTTTCTCACTAATTCGCTATAACTGTGATGAATGGTCTTGTATTATAATGTCTCGTCCTACATTAGATGACTCAATATCACCAACCACTAATCCAACAACCTCAGACGCGACTGGAGCACTATAGATGTCTCCATGGGCATCAGGTTTGCCATATATCCTGATTGTTAAATGGTCAGAAACACTCCCAGCTAATCTTTCACTTGCTGTCCTAAACAGCTTGACAATGGGGTTATGTGTGTTCAACATTTGTATGAGCGATTGAACAATGCCTTCGTTAGCTTGGAATGAAGTGCTTGAAGACAAAGCAGAGCGTGAAGACGAAGCAACATTTATTCGGTTTGAAACCTCATGCTCAGTATCAAACATGTATAACTGTGCATATTCTGGTCGCTCCCCAGTTGGTCTCAAAGAACCAATGCGGTGGCAAATCTGCCCACTAACCTTGAAAACATATGGGCCTCGTCCATCATTTATGGTTTCATTAATTTTAGCTCCCATTGAAGTCATTGCAAACATCGTATTGTACTGCCTAATATGTTTAAAGAAGTGACTGGAGAGTGTTCTGTCCTGGGATGTCAGTAAATACAAGAGGAGTTGAGGAGGAGGATCATATGGCTGCAGGTAAACTTTTCCTCCCTTGCAACACAAATTATATGTTGGATCTGGAGTATGTCTTTCTCTGCGTAGACGCTCTTCATACCAAAATAGAGCACCACAGTGTTTGCAAGAATGATGGGGACCTCCAAGGTTTAAGGGTTCAAATATAGTTCCTGAAAGATAAGCCGGGAAGATTTTTTTTTTGTAAATGTAAGTCATCCCAAAACTCTTAGGCGTGAACTGGAATGTGGGTAGGATCTTACGGTTATGGGCAAAGACCAGATTTTGTGTGTGTGATGTCGATGTCGATGATTCTTCGTTTGCAGGTTGGTGTGATGTTTGTTTACCTCTAGAGGTTGTTGATTTATACATATGAAGAAGTAGATGGTGAAATAAATAAGACATGTCATAGGGAAGATAATATATTCGGAGAAATATAATGTGCCTAACAAACCTCTTTTTTCTTTTTTAGCCATGAGTTCCATACGCATACGACAGTTCTGAGCAGCAACATACAGGTTTGCTCGAGGAGGAGGATTAGGTAATGATGGAAGACGTTTTCGTCCAACTGGATTATGCGAAGAACTTTCTGCATTATCCATGTCGGCAACTCTAGCAAAAGCAGGGGGTGGTGTGAAGAGACTAAAGAACACTCTCACCAAACCTTTGTAAAATTCTTGAGAATGTTAGATGCAGGGGTTGAATGCAGGGGTTGAATGCAAGGCATATGGATTCTCGTACCATAAACAAACAACAATTCAGAACAGGGTAAGTAAATAGAATGCATAGCTATAAAAAAACAAAAGTTCAAAACAGAGAAAGTTAATAAAATGCAGAGCTAAGTATTCAATCTAGCCAAACTAAATTGAAATAATTAGTGATGGATGGAATAGTATGTACCCTGTAGGATTGGATGTCTGGCTATGTAGCGACCGTAGAACAACTAAGATCACTACCCCAGTATCCAAATCGCCCAACACCTAAGGATTTCCAGTTTTTTATTGAACCACTATATGCCATGAGGCAAAATTAACGAAGCATACCAAAATTCAGAAATCACAGTTAACTTCAGATATAATCAAGAATATGTGGCAACATCATTTACCTATAGGTGTCGTAAATTCCAGGCTCTTCAGTATGCAGCTGGGGAAGAACAACCAAGATGGGGGCCCTGGCGTCCAATTCGTCCAGTACCTGAGGAAGTCCAACACTGTGATTCAACTTGTAATATGGCACAGGGAAGGTCAAGAAGGACAGGGGAGGGAGTTGCCCACCAGTGGTACGGGTATGAGTGGTATGGCAGACGCCCACCCGTATGGAGGACGATTGTTACAAAGTGAGTTCAGGTGGAGCACCGAATTTAAAGAGGAAACCATCAGTTTCTCCTGTAGAGATCGTGGGGAGAGGAAGTGAAGCGTCAATCACTAATGACCAGCAGCTGAAGGGTTTAAGTGATGGCATCGGAGAAGATAAACAGCATGGGCCATTTGGAGCATTGGGCTGCAAAGGCGTCCACGAAGTGGGCTGTGAAAATTGAGGACCTCCAGCTTCAGAAGCCTAGCGAGCAGATACTCAAAAAAAAGCCTAGCGAGCAGCAGTGAAGTAAATGCGGCGATGCTCACCTCGCCTTTGAATCGGTCTCCTCACCATCGACTCGCCGCGGAGCAGAGGAACGGTGTACAGAGGGTCCATTTTGGGTGGACGGTGACCATGGCGGACGACCCGCATCCCAACTGCGCCTACACGCTCGGAGCTGAGGAAAGTGTGCTGTGAGGCGGGGCGATACGCGAGCGAGGAGAGCGGCGCGTGGTGTGCAGTGGCGGCGGCTTGAACGTGGGGCCGGGAGTCAGCCTGGCGGCGGAGGAGGCGTATAGGGGCGGCAGTGGGGCGGCCGGCGCGGCGGACAGCCGGCGCTCTGCCTGCGCCCGCGGCGGAGGCATGGCTGGGCGCAGCTCCAGAAGAGGAGTAGATCGGAGGGAGGAGAGGAGGAAGCGTGTCGGACGGGCGGCGGTCCAGTGGTGAGGCGAGGCGGCCGTGGGCGCAGCGAGGAGACCGGAGGGAGGTGGGGCGCTGCAGATTTGGTGGGTCGGCCGGCCGTGCGGGATGGGGAAAGATTGGGTTGGACCGCGGCTGCTGTGAAACTGGAAAAAGAAACAGTTTTTCTTTTCTAGACCATGACCGTAGGGTGAAAAAGAGTGATTGGCTGATTTTGCAAACTGAGTGATGATGTGGCATAGAGATGATGTGGATAGTGTGCATGTTCAGAGAATAGGTAGAAGTGGGGAGCAACTTCTTAATGAGCCATACATGTATTTGTGCGATAAATCCAATGTTCGGGATATCGCTTATCGGGAACTTATCGGTCGACCCAAGATAAGGGGTAAATCGGCTAGTTTATCGGCATATCGGCTGATTAATCACCATATCGGCTGATTTATCGGCCGATTTATCTTATCGGTCACACACGGATAAGCGATAAATCGGCCGATTTATCGGAATATCGGAAGATATCTTGAACAGTGGATAAATCAATAATTTGTAAAAAATTCTTGGGCTTGATTTACGAATAAATTACGGAGAATCATTTGATCACTTGGCCGAAATGAAGTGAAAACAAAAATTATGGGCGCCTGAAATATTTTAGAAATTATTAAAATTAAAAAATGGTGTCTCTGGCTCATATAATTATTCCTTTGATGGTGTTCGTGATGTAAAACGGAATGCTAGTGTGTACATCCGTTGTTTCTTACTAAAATAACACAAGTGATAAGTACATCCGTTGTGGCACGCGTTTCTTACTAAAAAAAAGCACGAATGATAAGTTTCCACATGGAGATGACGCGTTGTTACTCCATTTTGACCGTTGGGTGATTCAACCGCATCCTATATAAGTGTAACCATCCCAGCCCATTTTCCCCAAGCAAGCCAGCTCCTCCAACCCCTCAGCCCTCAACCTCTTCTTCACTCAAATCCACCCGATGGCTTGGAACCCAAACGGCTGTAGACCAAATGGAGGGCTGCCGCCACTGCCACCTCTGTGCCCGTTTTGCAACATGCAGTGTGTATCGGCCAGCGTCCTTGCTATCCACATACAGTGGCACATCACCCCTCGGAGCACGCTGCCAATAGGGCCGCAGACCCTGGCTGGGACGCCAAACCGTATCGCACATCCGCATGTGGTGCCGCTCCCACCTGTGGCACCAAGACCTGTCGCTGCAGTGCCGGGCGCGGGGCCGCCAGCCCCTGCTGCGCCGCTTGCCATGGTGGCGTCCCCAACTGTGGCGCCAGTGAAGGAAATATGCCCTAGAGGCAATAATAAAGTTGTTATTTATATTTCCTTATATGATGATAAATGTTTATTATTCATGCTAGAATTGTATTAATCGGAAACTTAGTACATGTGTGAATACATAGACAAAACAAAGTGTCCCTAGTATGCCTCTACTTGACTAGCTCGTTAATCAAAGATGGTTAAGTTTCCTGACCATAGACATGTGTTGTCATTTGATGAACGGGATCACATCATTAGGAGAATGATGTGATGGACAAGACCCATCCGTTAGCTTAGCATAATGATCATTAAGTTTTATTGCTATTGCTTTCTTCATGACTTATATATATTCCTCTAACTATGAGATTATGCAGCTCACGAATACCGGAGGAACACCTTGTGTGCTATCAAACATCACAACATAACTGGGTGATTATAAAGATGCTCTACAGGTGTCTCCGAAGGTGTTTGTTGGGTTGGCATAGATCAAGATTAGGATTTGTCACTCCGAGTATCGGAGAGGTATCTCTGCGCCCTCTCGGTAATGCACATCATATGAAGCCTTGCAAGCAGTGTGACTAATGAGTTAGTTACGGGATGATGCATTACGGAACGAGTAAAGAGACTTGCCGGTAACAAAATTGAACTAGGTATGATGATACCGACGATCGAATCTCGGGAAAGTAACATACCGATGACAAAGGGAATGACGTATGTTGTTGTGCGGTTTGACCGATAAAGATCTTCATAGAACATGTAGGAGCCAATATGAGCATCCAGGTTCTGCTATTGGTTATTGACCAGAGATGTGTCTCGGTCATGTCTACATAGTTCTTGAACCCATAGGGTCCGCACGCTTAACGTTCGATGACGATTTGTATTATGAGTTATGTGTTTTGGTGACCGAAGATTGTTCAGAGTCCCGGATGAGATCACGGACATGACAAGGAGTCTCGAAATGGTCGAGAGGTAAAGATTGATATATTGGAAGGTTATATACGGACACCGGAATGGTTCCGGAAAGATTCGGGAATTTTTCAGAGTACCGGGAGGTTACCGGAACCCCCCGGGGAAGTTATGGGCCTTCATGGGCCATAAGGGAGAAGAGAGAGGGCAGCCCACAGGGTGGCGCCCCCTCCCGCCCAAGGGATCCGAATTGGACAAGGGGTGGGGGGCGCGGCCCCCTTCCTCTTTCCCTCTCCCTCTCCTACTCCTTCCCCCTTTCCCCCTTTGAGAAGGAAGGGGGACTCCTACTAGGACTAGGAGTCCTAGTAGGACTCCCCTCTTGGGCGCGCCCCTCCCTGGCCGGCCACCTCCTCCTCCCCTCCTTTATATACGTGGGCAGGAGGCACCCCAAAGACACACCAAGATTTCTCTTAGCCGTGTGCGGTGCCCCCCTCCACAGTTTACTCCTCCGGTCATAGCGTCGTAGTGCTTAGGCGAAGCCCTGCGCGGATCACATCACCAACACCGTCGCCACGCCGTCATGCTGACGGAACTCTCCCTCGACCCTCTGCTGGATCAAGAGTTCGAGGGACGTCATCGAGCTGAACGTGTGCTGAACACGGAGGTGTCGTATGTTCGGCGCTTGGATCGGTTGGATCGTGAAGACGTTCGACTACATCAACCGCATTAACTTAATGCTTCCGCTTTCGGTCTACGAGGGTACGTGGACACACTCTCCCCCTCTCGTTGCTATGCATCTCCTAGATAGATCTTGCGTGAGCGCAGGAATTTTTTTGAAATTGCATGCTACGTTCCCCAACAGTGGCATCCGAGCCAGGTCTATGCGTAGATGATATGCACGAGTAGAACACAAAGAGTTGTGGGCGATAATAGTCATACTGCTTACCACCAACGTCTTACTTTGATCCGGCGGTATTGTTGGATGAAGCAGCCCGGACCGACATTAGATGACCGCGTTCATGAGACTGGTTCTACCGACGTGCTTTGCACACAGGTGGCTGGCGGGTGTCTGTTTCTCCAACTTTAGTTGAATCGTGTTTGACTACGGCCGGTCCTTGTTGAAGGTTAAAACAACACACTTGGCGAAAAATCATTGTGGTTTTGATGCGTAGGTAAGAACGGTTCTTGCTAGAAGCCCGTAGCAGCCACGTAAAACTTGCAACAATAAAGTAGAGGACGTCTAACATGTTTTTGCAGGGCATGCTGTGATATGATATGGTCAAGACATGATGTGATACACGTTATTATATGAGATGATCATGTTTTGTAAAAGTTATCGACAACTGGCAGGAGCCTTATGGTTGTCACTTTATTGTATGAAATGCAATCGCCATGTAATTGCTTTATTTTATCACTATGCGGTAGCGATAGTCGTAGAAGCAATAGTTGGCGAGACGACAACAACGCTACGATGGAGATCAAGGTGTCAAGCCGATGACGATGGAGATCATGACGGTGCTTTGGAGATGGAGATCAAAGGCACAAGATGATGATGGCCATATCATGTCACATATTTTTGATTGCATGTGATGTTTATCTTTTATGCATCTTATTTTGCTTAGTACGGCGGTAGCATTATAAGATGATCCCTCACTAAATGTCAAGGTATAAGTGTTCTCCCTGAGTATGCACCGTTGCGACAGTTCATCGTGCCGAGACACCACGTGATGATCGGGTGTGATAAGCTCTACCTTCACATACAACGGGTGCAAGCCAGTTTTGCACACGCAGAATACTCGGGTTAAACTTGACGAGCCTAGCATATGCAGATATGGCCTCGGAACACTGAGACCGAAAGGTCGAACGTGAATCATATAGTAGATATGATCAACATAGAGATGTTCACCATTGAAAACTACTTCATCTCACGTGATGATCGGACATGGTTTCACGTGATCATTTAGATGACTAGAGGGATGTCTATCTAAGTGGGAGTTCTTAAGTAATATGATTAATTAAACTTTAATTTATCATGAACTTAGTACCTGATAGTTTTTGCATATCTATATTCTTGTAGATCAATGGCCCGTGCTACCGTTCCCTTGAATTTTAATGCGTTCCTAGAGAAAGCTAAGTTGAAAGATGATGGTAGAAACTACACGGACTGGGTCCATAACTTGAGGATTATCCTCATTGCTGCACAGAAGAATTATGTCCTTGATGCACCGCTAGGTGAAAGGCCTGCTGCAGGAGCAGATGCTGATGTTATGAACGTCTGGCAAGCTCGATCTGACGACTACTCGATAGTACAGTGTGCCATGCTTTACGGCTTAGAATCGGGACTTCAAAGACGTTTTGAACGTCATGGAGCATATGAGATGTTCCAAGAGTTGAAGTTAATATTTCAAGCAAATGCCTGAGTTGAGAGATATGAAGTCTCCAACAAGTTCTATAGCTGCAAGATGGAGGAGAATAGTTCTGTCAGTGAACATATACTCAGAATGTCTAGGTACCATAACCACTTGACTCAGCTAGGAGTTAATCTTCCTGATGATAGTGTCATTGACAGAGTTCTTCAATCACTGCCACCAAGCTATAAAGGCTTCGTGATGAACTATAATATGCAAGGGATGGAAAAGACAATTCCCGAGCTCTTCGCGATGCTAAAGGCTGCGGAGGTAGAAATCAAGAAGGAGCATCAAGTGTTGATGGTTAACAAGACCACTAGTTTCAAGAAAAAGGGCAAAGGGAAGAAGGGGAACTTCAAGAAGAATAGCAAGCAAGTTGCTACTCCCAGGAAGAAGCCCAAGTCTGAACCTAAGCCTGAAACTGAGTGCTTCTACTACAAAGGGACTGGTCACTGAAAGCGGAACTGCCCCAAGTATTTGGCGTATAAGAAGGATGGCAAAGTGAACAAAGTTTATTTGATATACATGTTATTGATGTGTACCTTACTAATGCTCGTAGTAGTGCCTGGGTATTTGATACCGGTTCGGTTGCTCATATTTGTAACTCGAAACAGGGACTACGGATTAAACGAAGATTGGCTAAGGACGAGGTGACGATGCGCGTCGGGAATGGTTCCAAGGTCGATGTGATCGCCGTCGGCACGCTACCTCTACATCTACCTTCAGGATTAGTTTTAGACCTGAATAATTATTATTTGGTGCCAGCGTTGAGCATGAACATTATATCTGGATCTTGTTTAATGCGAGACAGATATTCATTTAAATCAGAGAATAATGGTTGTTCTATTTATATGAGTAATATCTTTTATGGTCATGCACCCTTGAAGAGTGGTCTATTTTTGTTGAATCTCGATCGTGGTGATATACATATTCATAATATTGATGCCAAAAGATGCAAAGTTAATAATGATAGTGCAACTTATTTGTGGCATTGCCATTTAGGTCATATTGGTGTAAAGCGCATGAAGAAACTCCATGCTGATGGGCTTTTGGAATCACTTGATTATGAATCATTTGATACTTGCAAACCATGCCTTATGGGCAAGATGACTAAAACTCCATTCTCCGGAACAATGGAGCGAGCTACAGACTTATTGGAAATAATACATACCGATGTATGCAGTCCGATGAGTGTTGAGGCTCACGGCGGGTATCATTATTTTCTAACCTTCACAGATGATTTGAGCAGATATGGGTATATCTACTTAATGAAACATAAGTCTGAAACGTTTGAAAAGTTCAAAGAATTTCAGAGTGAAGTGGAGAATCATCGTAACAAGAAAACAAAGTTTCTACGATCTGATCGCGGTGGCGAATATTTGAGTTACGAGTTTGGCCTTCATTTAAAACAATGTGGAATAGTTTTGCAACTCACGCCACCTGGAACACCACAGCGTAATGGTGTGTCCGAACGTCGTAACCGTACTTTATTAGATATGGTGCGATCTATGATGTCTCTTACCGATTTACCACTATCGTTTTGGGGTTATGCATTAGAGACAACTGCATTCACGTTAAATAGGGCACCATCTAAATCCGTTGAGACGACACCGTATGAACTGTGGTTTGGCAAGAAAGCTAAGCTGTCGTTTCTTAAAGTTTGGGTCTGCGATGCTTATGTGAAAAAGCTTCAACCTGATAAGCTCGAACCCAAATCGGAGAAATGCGTCTTCATAGGATACCCAAAGGAGACTGTTGGGTACACCTTCTATCACAGATCCGAAGGCAAGATATTCGTTGCTAAGAATGGATCGTTTCTAGAGAAGGAGTTTCTCTCGAAAGAAGTGAGTGGGAGGAAAGTAGAACTTGATGAGGTAATTGTACATTCTCCCTAATTGGAAAGTAATTCATCACAGAAATCAGTTCCAGTTATGCCTACACCAAGGAGTGGATCACTGGACAGCGGTCAAGAACATCCTGAAATACCTGAAAAGGACTAAGAATATGTTTCTCGTTTATGGAGGTGACAAAGAGCTTGTCGTAAATGGTTACGTCGATGCAAGCTTTGACACTGATCCGGATGACTCTAAGTCACAAACCGGATACGTATTTATATTGAATGGTGGAGCTGTCAGTTGGTGCAGTTACAAGCAGAACGTCGTGGCGGGATCTACGTGTGAAGCGGAGTACATAGCTGCTTCGGAAGTAGCAAATGAAGGAGTCTGGATGAAGGAGTTCATGTCCGATCTAGGTGTAATACCTAGTGCATCGGATCCAATGAAAATCTTTTGTGACAATACTGGAGCAATTGCCTTAGCGAAGGAATCCAGATTTCACAAAAGAACCAAACACATCAAAAGACGCTTCAACTCCATCCGCGATCAAGTCAAGGAGGGAGACATAGAGATTTGCAAAATACATATGGATATGAATGTGGCAGATCCGTTGACTAAGCCTCTTCCACGAGCAAAACATGATCAGCACCAAGACTCCATGGGTGTTAGAATCATTACTATGTAATCTAGATTATTGACTCTAGTGCAAGTGGGAGACTGAAGGAAATATGCCCTAGAGGCAATAATAAAGTTGTTATTTATATTTCCTTATATCATGATAAATGTTTATTATTCATGCTAGAATTGTATTAACCAAAAACTTAGTACATGTGTGAATACATAGACAAAACAAAGTGTCTCTAGTATGTCTCTACTTGACTAGCTCGTTAATCAAAAATGGTTAAGTTTTCTGACCATAGACATGTGTTGTCATTTGATGAACGGGATCACATCATTAGGAGAATGATGTGATGGACAAGACCCATTTTTCGCTTAGCATAATGATCGTTAAGTTTTATTGCTATTGCTTTCTTCATGACTTATACATATTCCTCTGACTATGAGATTATGCAACTCCCAAATACCGGAGGAACACCTTGTGTGCTATCAAATGTCACAACGTAACTGGGTGATTATAAAGATGCTCTACAGGTGTCTCCGAAGGTGTTTGTTGGGTTGGCATAGATCAAGATTAGGATTTGTAACTCCGAGTATCGGAGAGGTATCTCTGGGCCCTCTCGGCAATGCACATCATATGAAGCCTTGCAAGCAATGTGACTAATGAGTTAGTTACGGGATGATGCATTACGGAACGAGTAAAGAGACTTGCCGGTAATGAAATTGAACTAGGTATGATGATACCGACGATCGAATCTCGGGCAAGTAACATACCGATGACAAAGGGAATGACGTATGTTGTTGTGTGGTTTGACCGATAAAGATCTTCGTAGAATATGTAGGAGCCAATATGAGCATCCAGGTTTCGCTATTGGTTATTGACCGGAGATGTGTCTCGGTTATGTCTACATAGTTCTCGAACCCGTAGGGTCCGCACGCTTAACGTTCGATGACGATTTGTATTATGAGTTATGTGTTTTGGTGACCGAAGATTGTTTGGAGTCCCGGATGAGATCACGGACATGACGAGGAGTCTCGAAATGGTCGAGAGGTAAAGATTGATATATTGGAAGGTTATATACGGACACCGGAATGGTTCCGGAAAGATTCGGGAATTTTTCGGAGTACCGGGAGGTTACCGGAACCCCCCGGGGAAGTTATGGGCCTTCATGGGCCATAAGGGAGAAGAGAGAGGGCAGCCCACAGGGTGGCACGCCCCCCCCCCCCCCCCCCCCCCCCCCAAGTGATCCGAATTGGACAAGGGGTGGGGGGCGCGGCCCCCTTCCTCTTTCCCTCTCCCTCTCCTACTCCTTCCCCCTTTCCCCCTTTGAGAAGGAAGGGGGACTCCTACTAGGACTAGGAGTCCTTGTAGGACTCCCCCCTTTGGCGCGCCCCTCCCTGGCTGGCCACCTCCTCCTCCCCTCCTTTATATACGTGGGCAGGGGGCACCCCAAAGACACACCAAGATTTCTCTTAGCCGTGTGCGGTGCCCCCCTCCACAGTTTACTCCTCCGGTCATAGCGTCGTAGTGCTTAGGCGAAGCCCTGCGCGGATCACATCACCAACACCGTCGCCACGCCGTCGTGCTGACGGAACTCTCCCTCGACCCTCTGCTGGATCAAGAGTTCGAGGGACGTCATCGAGCTGAACGTGTGCTGAACACGGAGGTGCCGTACGTTCGGTGCTTGGATCGGTTGGATCGTGAAGACGTTCGACTACATCAACCGCGTTAACTTAACGCTTCCGCTTTCGGTCTACGAGGATACGTGGACACACTCTCCCCCTCTCGTTGCTATGCATCTCCTAGATAGATCTTACGTGAGCGTAGAATTTTTTTTGAAATTGCATGCTACGTTCCCCAACAGCCAGCACATGTGCTAGTTCGAGCTGTGAATCGCGGCACCCGTATCATGCTGACAGCCAACTCTAAGTTTTGGAAGGAGTACCGCAATGGAGGGGACCCCCCGGCCGAGATAGACTTTCTGGGGGAGTGGGAGTCGTCCAGCAGCAGCGCGCAGCCGGCGGACGGCACCGAGGAGGAGGCTGATGGATCGGGGCACACCTTGGACCTCGCCTTGGCTTGAGCCACAGATCTGTCTTTGGAAGCCTCGCAAGAGCTCGTCTTGCCTCAATAAAAACCAAGATCCATGCTTTCATGTTGTTATCTTAGCTGTTTGGATAGATCGATCAAGGGAACCACAACTATGTGCCCATAAGATGAATATCATGTTTAAGATTTAGTAGCAATTTTTTGTTTGTTTAATCTGTTATTTCTTACTCTGAACTTGCTGTATTCGCGTAGTTCTCGGAGGAAATAAGAAAACATAAACGATGTTTGTTGTTCCGTCATAATGGTTTCTTTTAGTAGATGGTTTGTCTTGTCTATTACTTATTTAAAATGGTTCAAGATCGAATTTGTTTTCCATGCATGCAAATGGAAAAGGCAAGTCGATCTTGGGAGGAAATGTACACGTAGGAAATGGGTGGAACCTGCCTTTGTTGGGCTGGCTTGTGCCGGTAACATCTAGAGGATGAGTTAGTTGACATATAAACTTTATTTCCTTCTATAAATCAATATATATAGTAAAAAACCAACCCTGCGCTCCGCTCCTAGTAGGGATGGCAGTTTTGCCTATGGGTATGGGTACCCGCGGGTATCCTACCCGAAAACAACGGGCATGGGCAAGACTTGGAGAGTTTTTGTACCCACGGGTAATGGGTATCCATACCCACAAAATATGTGGGTAGGGCATGGGTATAAACTTGTGCCCATGGGTAACCCAATGAATACCCAGAAGATAATAATAAATGAAAATAATTCCTATGACATGTGGGTCAACATCCAGATCCTATCACCCAACCCTAAATCTCGTATTCCTTAAACCGCGCATAGCTCATAGGCCCATAATCACGTGCTCGCCGCTCCTCGTATGTTCCATGTTACTCCTCAAAAACATAAATATCGACTCTTCTCTATTGGACTGCTTTCCAACTCTCGATCAAGCGATCCCCAATTCCCACCATCGCCTCCCACTGCGTCGGCCTCCACCAACCACTGCTCATACTCCCTTGATGCCTCCAAGAGCCACCCACATGAGGAGGCTGTGTCAGTGCTATACTTCTCACCCATCATCACTTGATTTTTAAACTCATTTCTCTATCTTTTAAATTTTCTAATGTTATACATTGTATCACTGGGTATCCATTGGATATAGGATACCCGATGGGTATAGGCATGGGTGTCAATTTATGCCCATGGGTATTGAAGTGGGTGGGTATATAAAGTTTTTGTAGGTATGGGTTTGGACAGAAGGAGGTTGTACCCGCCCATACCCTACCCATTGCCATCCCTAGCTCCTAGGGGGCGGCACGGGCGAAACCTTAGCCGCCGCCCCTGTCTGCCCTCTCCTCCATCCACCCAGCTGTGCCGCCGGAGGAAGCCGACGGTTAAAGCTTGCACGGTGGACGGCGGTGGCGGGCTCTCGTGCTCTCCCGCTGAGGGGACCTCCGGCCTTGCACGGGGTACGGCCCTAGACGGCGTTGCGCTCGGCAGAGCTTGGAAACGGGGTGCAGCCCCGGAACCTTTTGTTGGTGGCATGGCTGCGACTGTTGCGAGGGTGGCACGGCGGCCGCCTTTTTTCTGGGCAGTGGTTGCCACGGCAACATGTGCGGTGTTGGATTAAGATTCGAACACGAAAATACCATTCGCGGCGGCAGCGGTACTCGTGGTACGACTGTGCTCCGATCTGAGTTGAGATAATACGGCTTCATGCCATTCCAGTCTGCAGATTAGCGACGTGGGCGGCCACGGTTGCAGCTGGACAACTGAAGGGATCCTTTTCCCAAGTTGGTGTCAGCTGATGGCGAGGACGGCACGGGTCTGCCGACGGTGCCCTAAACGTGGGTTTTGGTGGTGCCTGGTAGTCGCGTCGCCCGTCAAGAAGCTCATACGAGCACAGTTTTTCACATCATAACTGTGAGTGTGAGCTCTGGACAGTGGTTGGAAAGCCAAACGTTTAGGCTGAAGACGTTCTGATGTTCCATGGTCCTCGTGCACGAGGATTTTGCATATTCGTTGCTGAGTGCTCTGGTACACGATGCATATGGGCGTTGGTCTATGTTCGGCTTTGTCAAGGATTGAAGGAATGAGGAGGGCGGTAAAGCGGTTGAAACAACACATCGTGGATACGTTTCGATGGTGCTACTTCAGTACCAGGACTAGAGCTTCAGGGTGAAAACCCATGATGTGTCTTTTGTCGGTCATACCTGGCAATGATGGTGTTTCTACATCGTTACCTTGTTGAAGGCATTGCATGATTTTTCTCAGTTATTCTCTCAGGGTGAAAACTCGGGATTTAGTCTTTGAATGAATTCGGCGACGGTGACACTTGTTTGTTCTTATATTTCTGAAGATGTTGCTTTTGGAGAACCTTTCTCGCAGCGCGTGTATTGTCATGGTAGTGCTTGATGCCGTTGTTGGTTACTGCACGGCTTAGATCTTGGTTGTTTCTTTTGTTCTTTCTTTTCATTTTTTGGCTGTGTGCATCTTCGATGCCTCGAGTTGCTTGCGGCATTGAGTTGTTGCAGAGGCCGGGTGTACTTGATATTCTCTTGATATTAATATATTATTCTTTCTCGGAGAAAATAATTCAATATAAAATACATAGTATGGATGCAAATCTGGCTACACATTTTTGGAATACAGAATTGGAGGGATAAAAAATTTCAGATGTATCTATACTATTCATTTGTACACCCGGGTTGAAACAATATTAAATTTGGTGCATTCTCAATCGAAGTGTATCCACTAATTCTTTTTGTAATTTATGTGATTAATTATTCAACTTTAGATGATCTATTAATTTAATTAGTGATCACTTTTCGTTACAGTACATTTTAAAATAGATGAATTATCTTTTGAAACATTACTTAGAACTCACTACATCTATCTATCTATCTATCTATTGTATAAGTGTATTGTTAGAAAAGGCAAAAAGGGCCACCAAATTTTTCAATGTGCTCCCTCTGTCTACATTTATTGGGCCTCCTTGTATTTTGGGTCAAACTTCGACCATCTATATAACTAACAATATATGATTTACATGCTAAAGTATACCGTTTAACTTGTATTCGAAAGAGAATTCCCACCAAATAGTTTTCGAGACGTGCAATTTATATGTTATTTGTTAACTTTTATAGTCAAAGTTTGAGACTAAAAACAAATGGATCCAACAAACCCAGACGGAGGGAGTAGGCCAATAAATTATAACAGTTAAATTTTAAAGGCTATAAATTAATGCAAAACAATTGATACATGACAGTTCTATTTAGGGCGCAAAGCATCTTCGAACTGGTCTTCTGGCATGGACGATGCTAGGGCGCATAGCGGTGCTTAATCTTAGAACAGGTCTTCTCGAATGGACGGTGCTAGGGCACATAGCCGCGTTTAATCTTCGAACTGGTCTTCTAGATGCTCCTTCTGTACGTCCATGAGGACAGTGTCGACGAGGCTCTCGTGTATATTACCATCGTCTTCTTGATGCGGCAAGGTTAGAATTTCTCGATGTGCGTGTGCGGCGGTGATATTTAATGGCCGTCACTTTAGATTGCTTCGACGGTTTATTAGTGACAACTACGCACTACTAAGGAAAACCCTAGTAGTAGCGCGGGGTAATTGCCTAGCACTAGCGCGGGGGCCCGTGCTACTGCTAGCGCGCTACAGCTAATTTTTAGCAGTAGCGCGGGTACCACCCCGCGCAACTGCTACTTCTGGTAGTGGTAGCGCGGTAGCCCTGACCCACGCTACTACTAACTAATTAGGAATTAAAGAAAAATCGTCCATGGCGGATGCTGCTGCAGCTGGGTGTCATCGTCTTCTCCATCCATGGTTGCTCGTCCTGGAGGGGAAGAAGTTGCCCATGGTGATGGTGCTTCCCCAGCCAACTCGTGCCCGCACCTCTCTTCTACTGCTGCTAAAAAAGAAGAGAAAAATATTAGAAATAAGAGGAAGAAAGAAATAGAGAGGAGTAGGAGGAGGAACTCACCGGTGGCCGCCAGAGTTGGAGCTGACGCCCGAAACCCGAGACGAAGCCCGTTGACCTGCGGTTGCATGTCGTGGGACCCTTGACCATGGTGTTCGCATGTCCTCACAAGGCCTTGTTCTGGTGAGGAGGTGCAAGTTGTTGCGTCCATGGCAGATCTGGCCGCCGCCATGGATGGTGCTCTGCTGGTGTCCCTCTCCTTCCAGCAGCGGAAGAGGAGGAACGAGAGGGAGGGGAGGGCGCTGCAGTGGGAGAGGAGGTCGCCGGATTTGGGGGAGGCACCGAGGTGCGAGGCCGGCGGTGGCCGTGGGTGAGGAAGGGAATCGCGGGTGGGAGGGAGAAGGGGAATTGGGAGAGTGTGTGTTTGAGTTTGGGCCTCCGCACGCTATGTGTACACATGTCTTGGTGGGCCGATAGTAGTAGCGCGGGGTTTATACATCGCGCTACTACTATCAACTTAGTAGCAGCACGGGGTTCATACACCACGCTACTACTATGGTCTGTCCCGGGGTGCACGGTGGGGTCAACTTAGTAGCACCGTGGGTTTTATACCCCACGCTACTACTATCAACTTAGTAACAGCATGGGGTTTATACCCCGTGCTACTAGTAAGTAGCATGAGCGTGGCCTGTTACCCCACGCCACTAGTAAGTGTCTGTCTATAGGCTTTTTCCTAGTAGTGACGGTTGTAGGGTGATGGTACTGAGGGGCAAGTACATGAAGATTTCCTGGCTGTCATCGACAAGGTGAGGCAGGATTTGGCAGGGAGCCGTTGTAGTGGCCTTTCGAAGGTCTAGGGTCCTTGATGAATTTTATTATTATGTTTAGGGTGATTTGTACTTCTGTTAAATCTTTATAATACATCCCAATCATTTTCGTTAAAAAAGAGATCGTCACAAAATAGATTCCAGGTACATCCAATCAACTAACTGAATCAGGTAAAATACACAAACCATATTAGCCAATGCCAAAGCCTTCGATTTAATCGATGCGGATGTCACCATGTAAAGATGAGTAAGTCGTGCAAAAAATAACATGAGCCTGGTTCTACTTTTGCCCTTTTGTTTGGGTAATTCAAATTATAAATATTGAGAAAGCAAAGAATCACTTAAGGAAATAATTACAAAATTTAAAATGTTGTCTTTTTTATTTTGTACCCATGTAGTGCTTGTGTCTTTGTTATGGATGTAAGTTTTCACTAGTACATATGCCCGTGCGTTGCAACCGGCAAATTTTTTGAGAAAACCTGCTTCACGAAAGAAATGTAACGAAAGTGAACAAATTTGATGGATATTTAAACAAATCGGACAGTCTTCATTCATATAGACAGGAGCAAACTAATTATATTTTGACATATTTGAACTAAATCGTAATCTAAACCTAGTCCAAATTACCGCCAACACACGTTCTCCCATTTCCGGCTGGCCATGAGCATCGGAACTGAAGCTCCAGCTACGTCTTCGTAGTCTCCGCCTCCACAACTTGCAAGCGGCTAATCGGCAGACGATTTTGAGCCTGCCTTCGGAGGGAGCGAAATGGTGGTGGCCTTCCTGGGGCCCGAGCGCCGGCGAACTCCCATGCTCTACTCTTCTTCGCTACCGGCAGCGCCTTTGGACGTGTCAGCTTCGTGGTCGTGGCAGCGAGGTGCGGGCGTGGCGGAGCTGGGAACGTCGTCCTCATCCTAGCTCTTGCCATAGACTTCATCGGCCGCCTCGTGGATCTCCTTGAAGGCCGCCTCTATCTCCACCAGACGCTGGCGGTACTGCCAGCGGTTGCGGCGGATTTCACAGGCGGTGCGATATGAGTCGACCAACACCTCCTGCTCCACCTGCTCCATGTTCGGCGCGATCGCTGTGCCAACGGCGAGTTGCTCTACCGTGTGTCGGTGCTTGTCGAGGAGGCGGAGGTTGTACTCCTGGTCAGCTTGCGCCTGTCAGAACAAGGCCTCCCGCTCGGCCAACACCATTTCGGTGTAGTGAGCACGTCCCTAGCACATGGTGATGCTGACATGGACCGGTGAGGAGGGTGGCGGCGACTCGTCATCGGTCGCGCCTTCCATTGGGACGTCCACAGCGCCAACCTCCTTCGGCTTGCCGGTAGCAATAGCGGCATCTCCGTCTTCTGCTCGGACGAGAGGCTGTCCCAAATGGATTTGGAGCTCGAAGAGGCCACGAACGGCGTGGTGCGGCGAGGAGGAGGATGGATGCAGCTATGGCCAGGGATGGAGTTTAAATAGTCGACGAATGGCAGGAGAAGCGCCGAGGTGGTTAATGACGGAGTAGGTTCCTCGGCAACCGCGCATGTTTAACTTAGGGAGGCGGAATGACGACCAGTCATTTGAACGCGGAGGAGTCGTGTGCATCGGGAAACGATGAGGGTGGCGCACACGACCGGCACCGCTTCAATGCTAGAATGCCAGTGAGAGGTCGCGTCGCTCTAAGACGGCATGAATACGGCACCGGTGCTCTGGAGCGGCGCTGACCATTTCAGGCGAAAAAGGGTATGGGCAAGGGAAGGGGTTTCTGGGTGGGCCATTGTAGATAGAATCGGGCGTGGCAGCGGTCCGGGCGCCCGCAAAACTCTCCAGGTTGTTTTCAGATAATTGGAAAAAGGAAGTTCAGACCGGTTGGCGGACCAATACAGTCAAAACACGTCTTGACCGTACGGCCCGGACAGTTGTGGGCGTTTTTAGGGTCGGCGTTAAAAATGCCCTTACATACTCTTCGAGAGTTTAGTAATTCATTTAAAGTATTTTATAAAATTATATCATAAGATTTGAATTCTAATGATTTTCATTATGTAGGTTTTTTTAATTTGGAAGATATTTCATTCCCAATGCTTTTTTGCACTATTAATCTTGGCCCAAACGTAGTAACAACCATCACGTGTTGGGGCCGAGCGGCCGGCACGTACACACATCAGGCTAGCACGTGTCTCCAGCCGTCCAGCTTATCCATTCGTGTCCACCGCTAGCTAGCTTATCCATTCGTCTCTCCACCGAGATAGACTGCATCTATCTCCCTTCCTCTCGCTCAATCTTTCCTTCTCATCCCAACGGCGCAGCCAGCAGCGGGATTTGTTGCGCTGTGAGCCTGCTCTCCGTCAAGGTTCATTCCCACGTTGTCGGCGTGCGTCAATCGTGTGCAGGCCTGGATGGATGTGAAACCACCAAAGTCGCTGGCGCCCCCCGATTCCACGGGAGCAAGCGCCACCGGCAGATCTCGTCTCGTCTCCTCCCCTCTCTGTGTGCCTCTCGCTCTTATTTTCTCACTAAAACAATGCCCGTGCGTTGCAATGGAATATAAATATTCTAATACGTTAGCTTGTGATTTATCTGTCAATAATAATGCGATTGTGTAAATAAATGTTCATCAAATTCTGACCGTGAATTATCTTATATTTTGGTTAGAAGTTTGGTAAATAAATAAAATTGGAATTGATTTGGAAGGTAAGTAAATTAAGATGATTGATTATCATATACATGGAAGGTTGGGCGAAGGGGTGGTGGGAAGAAAGGTGAAATGGGAACCTTACATTCTTTTTAAGTAGTAGAGATATCGTTATGCATGCAAGCCGATGTGAAGCCAAGTCGCTGGTACCCCCTGTTCGAGACCACCACCGGATCTAGAGCCGCCGCCGGTTCCCGTCCCCATCAACGACCACCGCCGGCCCCCCGTTTGAGACCAACACCAGATCTGGAGCGCCGCCGCCGGTTCCCATCCCCGTCACGCCCGCGTCAACGCGCCACCGCGGAACCCTCCTCCTCCTCGCCCTTCCCCGTCAACGACCAACACCGGCCCCCCGTTCGAGACCAGCACCAGATCTGGAGCGCCGCTGTAACACCACCTTGTAATGGCCACAGTGATCAGCTGTTAATAATGCCATGTCATCATCATTTGCAGTGCCAAATCATTTGGGTTAATAATCCAATTCAAATTCAAAATCTGAAAATCAAATTAAATTCCAAAGTGCAAATTGAAGTTGATCAAACTCTGCTGGAGAAATGTTATTTAATTAGCAAATAATCCAGTGGTCATGGCAAAATCATAATCATTATTTTTGGAGTTAGCTAAGTGAGTGAAACAACCTGAAACAGCACTCAAAACAGACTATTTACATCTATTAAATTAATATCAAACTCACATGGAATCCAAATTTGTCCAAACCACTTTTTGGTGAGAGATAATATTGCATTGCAATATTTGGGCCAACTCCCACATTTTTCAAAAGTGCACAAGTGCCCTAAACATTTTGAAACAGAAAAGGATAAAAGAAAATGGAGAAGCTAAAACAGAAAATCAAAAGCGGGACACTGTGCACTGGGCCTTAGTGCACAGTGCCCCGAGTCGCGGCCCAGCAGGCCCACCTCGTCTCCCTCCTCCCCGTGTCGTCCCCGCCGTGGCCGCGCGCGCGCGCGCCAGTCAGCCGGCGACACCGCGGCGCCACCGACGCTACAGGGAGGAGGAGGAGATAAGGCCGGAGCCACTCGACTCCCCTGGCATTCCCTATCTCTCTCCCTCGCTCGCTCCGCCCGTCTTCCCCTCAGATCCGGGAGCAGCCGGACGCGGCCGCCGCCGCTCGACGCCGTGCTCGCGGCTACCGGCCTCGCATCGCCTCGTCGAGATGTCCCTCGCCTCCGCCGTGGTCGACCGCGTCGCCTGAAGCTCTCTGGTGGAGCAGGGGAGCTCCACAGGCGTCGTTTTTCTCCGCCCCCTTTGCTTCGGTCGCCGGCGCCTCTCCGTCGATTCCCGGCGCAGCAGCTACTAAACCACTCGCCGGGCCTACGTGTGAGCCTGCACGGTGAGCTTCTCCCCTCCTCTCTCTCGCTGCGCCATAGGAACCGCCGTAGCTAGCCGCCACCGTGGTCGTGCTTTGTCCGCCGCCGACGAGCTCGTGCTCGTGGCCATGGCCGCTTCCGTGCTTGGCTAAGCACCGCGCTGTGCTCCTGGCAACCCCGGGAGTCGAACGCGCACTCGCACGTACCCCCTCGAGCCGCGCAGCCGCGATCCCGTCCAGACCCCGAACTCCGGCGCCGCCCGCGAGCTCACCGTCGACGGCTCCGGTAGATTCCGGCGACGAGACCACTCCCACGCGACGGGCGAGTCCCCTGGCTTTCGAACGCACCCAAGCCCGGCTCGAACCGAGCCCTGTAGCTCGATTCCGGCCAACTCCGGCGACGCGCCGCCGTGCGATTTGGTCGCCGGCGACCAGCCGCCGGCCCCGCTGACGTGGCACAGGCGGGGCCCACCCCTGGGTCACTGACCCGTGGGCCCCAGGGGCCCGACCAGCCCAGCTGACCGGTCAGCCCTGCTGACTGGACCGGCCCAGCCGCTGACAGGCGGGCCCCACCTCCCTGATTAATTAGTTAAAACAAATTAGAAATAAAAATAAACTGATTAACCTAATGTCTCACTGACATGTGGGGTCCACCCCCTAATTAATCCTGGTAATTAAACTGAATCACTGATTAAAGAAATAGAGGCTGACATGTGGGTCCCACTGGACCCACATGTCAGGTTTGACTGGTCACCTTCCTGTTGACTTGCTGACGTCGCAGCGCGTCATGCTGACGTCATAATTCATTTTCTGTAAATAAAATTAATTCCAGAAATTCAAATAATCTTTAAAAATTAATAACTCTCGGATCGAAAAAGTTAAAACATGAAAGTTGCTCAGAACGACGAGACGAGTCTGATCGTGCCGTCTGTTTCTCCATCGGAACCTCCTACGTAGAAGAACTCGTAACTCCGGACCCGAATCCAACAGATGAATAGTGCACACACGTCGGATATTAAATCCCAGAATAATTCTAAAAATAACTAAAATGACTTAGATGCATATTTAGGCAACCCTGCACTGCATCATAGCATCACACGCACCGTGTTGCATTTGTTTGCATTATGTTTACCTGTTTTTTCCCCCTCTTCTCTCTCGGTAGCCCCCGACGTTGACGTAGCTCCCGAGGCAGACGCCGCACAGGAGTACGACTACGTCCCCAACGATACTACTTAAGACCTTGCCCTTGCCCCCGAGCAAACAGGCAAGCACCCCCATTTTGAGCATGCCTATATCGCCTATTCTCTTCTCTCTTATGCTTGCATTAGAACTGCTACTGCTACTGTTTTCCTATATCTGCTGCATAGCCTGATTATTGTACCCTGCTTTGTTACCTTACCGGTTATCCTAGACTGCTTAGTATAAGGTGGGTAGAGACACGACCGAGACCCCCACTTGATCCCGACTGCCCTGCTGGACATCAGAAGACCCGATCATCGGGATTGAAGACTAGACCATGGCACCGCACATCACTTCCCCTTAGTTGCCGACACTGCTGGGTTATCATCGAGTGCCGAGGGTGATACCTCGTCAGCACTTCTGATGTTAACCTTGTAGGTTAGTTACTCGGTCGTGGTAAGCGAGGGTGATTCCTCCTACACCACCCCCGATAACGACATCGTCGCGCAACCTCTCAAGTGTGGACCTCGAGGGTGATTCCTCCTTCGTTCACCTTGATGATAACATCGAGCGGGAATTCCATCGAGGGTGATTCCTCAGGGTTCCCTTCGGTGTCAGACACACAGTTACCTTGGATATTATGACTTGCACTAAACTATGATACTAAAGACGGGTCGGCCCTGAGGGGTACCCGCGCGAGCTTATTGCGAAGTGATGTGGAGTCGGGTTGACCTGGATGGTGCCCGCGAGATAACTACGAGGCGTGGCCGGGCATTCTTAGCCCTTGCCGCAAGTCCTCGAGACGGGGCGACGGGGTCACATCGATCGTGAGTCTCTGCTCGTTTCTGCGCGCTCCTAACCCACTACGGTTTGGATATTTGATCCGAGGGGCCTCTGGCCCGATAGCACTAACCATCACGTGGGCATAGTATGGGCGTTCTGCGTCGTACACATCAGCCGAAGCTTGTTTGACGTCAGTAAGGAGCGGCGCACGCCGAGTTGGACTGGTAACGCAACCGCGCTTGTATAAGGGGTTGCTAGGTCTGCTCTCGGTGGCCCCGTAACGTGCAGGAGTTCCCGGGGCGATGGCCCAAGACCCCTGGGGGCATAGGTTTAGTCCGGCGTGCTGACCTCTCTTATAAGCCTAGGTCGGGTTGCGGCGTGTTGCTTAGCCGAGGCCGGGCATGACCCAGAAAAGTGTGTCCGGCCAGAGTTAAGTGAGCGTGGTGGGTAAGTTGGTGCACCCCTGCAGGGTTGTGGTGCTCCCCGGCCGATACTCTGGCTTCAGTCGAAGGAGTGCGAAACAGGAGCTCGTGGTCACGAGGATGGAGCGGAGGAGCTCGGTGGCCACGGCGGTGCTAAGACGCGGCGACGGCGGCTGGGTTCGGTGGCGGATCTGAGGAAGGGGTGGAGCGGAGCGGCGAGGGAGAGGAATGGGGAACGACTAGGTTCGGGTGAGGCCGCGGGGCCTCTTATTCCCCTACGCGGCGGCAGCGGGCCGGAGGTGGTCGACACGCGCCCGCGCTCGTCGGCGTGTCGGCGCCGCGCGTTTGACACGCGGCGAGAGGACGATGGGGAGAGGGTGGGCGGTTGGACTCAAATCGGGGCACTGTGCACTAAGGCCCAGTGCACAGTGTCCCTTTTAATTATTTCTCTGATTCTGTTTCTTTTTCTTTTATTTCCTTTTCTGTTTCAAAATGTTTAGGGCACTTGTGCACTTTGAAAAATGTGGGAGTGGCCAAATATTGCAATGCAATATTATCTCTCACCAAAAAGTGGTTGGACAATTTGGATTCCATGTGAGTTTGATATTAATTTAATAGATGTAAATAGTCTGTTTTGAGTGCTGTTTCAGGTTGTTTCACTCACTTAGCTAACTCAAAAATAATGATTATGATTTGCCATGACCACTGGATTATTTGCTAATTAAATAACATTTCTCCAGCAGAGTTTGATCAACTTCAATTTGCACTTTGGAATAATTGATTTTCAGATTTTGAATTTGAATTGGATTATTAACCAATGATTTGGCACGCAAATGATGATGACATGGCATTATTAACAGCTGATCACTGTGGCCCATTACAAGGGGGTGTTACAAATTCTCCTCCTCTAAAAGAAATTCTCGTCCCGAGAATTTAGGAGGTAGAAAGGAAGAGTCCGGGATATTCTTCCCGAAATGATCCTCGCGTTCCCAAGTGGCTTCATCTTCATATGATTCGACCATTCACTAGGAACTTGGTCGTCTTCTGACAGAGTACGACGCTCAGCTTCGTCGAGGATGCGGATCGGATGCTCCTTACAGGAAAGATCATCTTGTAGCTCGAGCATCTCATGATCCACTGCACGGTGCGGGGATTCCTTGAAGCACTTACGGTAGTTGCGACACGTGGAAGACATCATGAATATGGAGAATTGCGGTGGCAACTCCAATTTATATGCCACCTGTCCCCATCTAGCCACGATGCGGAAAGGACCAATATAGCGAGGAGCTAGCTTGCCCTTGATTCCGAAACGACGGGTGCCCTTCATTGAGTGACACGAAGATAGGCTTGATCACCAGGTTGATAGATCACACCCCATCGCTTGCGATCATAATTACTCTTCTGACGGTCTGAGCTGCTTGAGATTCTCCCGGACAATTCGGACTTGTTCTTCGGCATGCTGAATGATGTTCGGTCAACAAGAGGTCGTTCCCCAGTTTCTGACCAATTCCGAGGGGTTCGACATTTACGTCCATAAAGAACCTCAAATGGGGCCATTTTTAAGCTGGCTTGATAACTGTTGTTATAAGAGAACTCGGCATACGGGAGAGATTCCTCCCATTTCTTACCAAGGATATAACACAAGCTCCGAAGCATGTCTTCAAGCACTTGATTAACACGCTCAACTTGGCCTTGGACTGAGGATGATATGCGGAACTCCAGGTAATAGAGTTCCCATGGCTTCTTGGAAACTTTCCCAGAACTTGGAAGTGAAAAGAAACCACGGTCTGAACTAATCTCCTTCGGAATACCATGGAGGAAACAATTCTGGCAATGTACAGTTCTGCTAGCTGGCTAGCGGTGATAGTCTCCTTAACAGGTAGGAAATGAGCAACCTTGAGAGTTGGTCGATGACGACAAGAATGGCATCGTGACCCTTCTGAGACTTGTGAGACCAGTGATGAAGTCCATTTGCACTTTATCCCACTTCCATAGAGGATAAGGGAGCGGTTGCAGAATTCCAGCAGGTTTCTGATGTTCTGCCTTCACGCGACGACCAAACGTCACACTCGGCAACATAACGAGCAATATCCTGCTTCATCCTAGAACACCAGTACCTTTGACGAAGATCTCGATACATTTTGGTACTACCAGGATGGATAGACAGCGGTGTATCATGGGCCTCCTTCATGACTTTGTCGAAGACTGCGATCGCGGACGCGGTACTACGATGCGGTCTCTGAAATTATTGTACATCTCAGCAACTGAGAAATCCCGATACTTAGCAAGGTGAAGCTCCTTCTTCATCATAATTTCAGCATACTTTGGCTTGCGCTTCTTTAACAGCCTTCAGAAGGTCTGGCTGTACCACAAGGTTATTAAGAGAACCCTGGGAAGAATTCGCAGATTCAGCTGAGTCAGTTTCTGCGTGAAGACGAGTTGAGCTTGCCTAACCATGAGGTTGTTGCAATATGACTTGCGACTCAGGGCATCGGCCATTACATTAGCTTTGCCCGGGGTATAAGAAATACCGCAGTCATAATCCGCAATAGCTTCTACCATCGTTGTTGTCGGAGATTAAGATCCGGTTGAGTGAATAAGTATTTCAGACTTTGGTGATCGTTATAATTTCACACCGATTACCCAGAAGGTAGTGCCGCCATAACTTCAATGCATAAATCACTGCTGCAAGTTCAAGATCATGCACTGGATAATTTTCTTCATGTGGACGCAATTGACGTGAAGAATATGCAATTACCTCCGCTCTTGCATTAGGACGCAGCCTAATCCCTGACGAGAGGCGTCGCAATATATGACAAGTCCTTGCGAGAATCAGGAGGAGCAAGCACTGGAGCAGAAGTGAGCTGTCCTTGAGGGTTTGGAAACTTTCCTGACACTTGTCTGTCCACTCAAACTTAACGCCTTTGTGGAGCAGAATAGTCAGGGATTGGCGATCTTGGAGAAGTCTCGACGAATCGGCGACATAGCTGGCTAGACGAGAAAGCTTCGGACCTGCTTGGCATTCTTCGGAGGAGTCCAGTCAAGGATAGCCTGAACACGCTCCGGGTTGACGGCAAAATACGTCCTTGAAATCACAGTCCAAGATAGGTCACTTCAGGAAGCCAGAATTCGCATTTAGAGAACTTGGCATATAATTGTGCTCCGAAGTCTCTCCAGAACTGTCGAAGGTGCTCAGCATGTTCTTCTTTGTTCTTCGAATAAACCAGATATCATCCAGATATACCAGACGATTTGTCGAGGTAATCCTGAATATGTATTCATTAGGCGAGAGAATGTAGCTGGAGCGTTTGTTAAACCAAACGACATGACTGTGTACTCGTAAGAGCCATAACGAGTAACGAATGCAGTCTTCGGAATAACTCTTGTGAACACGGATCTGGTGATAACCCAACCTCAGTCGAGTTTAGAAACACCCGAAGATCCATCAACTCGCTGGATCCTATCTCCGGTGCACTCTGAAGCAGAATCTGGTCTTCAGAATGACAACTCGGAGTATAATACAACTCGGAGAGAAAGGTTAAACAAAACAATGGAAAGGAAATGATTATCAGACTAATCAGATCAATGACATGGAAATCGCACTGAATCCAGTTCTCCGGGTGGATAGAATTAACGAGATCCTAAATGTCTGTGTTAGTAAATTTTAGAAAACCCGAATAGATGAGAGATTTAGAATCCCAGAGTAAAGACGAGGAATAAAAGATCCTAATACCACCATTTGGCGACGTGGGCCCGTAAGCCACACAGCCAAGTTAGTAAAACAATTTTGACCACTAGACTAACTTCGGCCAAGGAATGGAAGGGGGATTCCTAGGCAGTCGGCTCTGATACCAACCTGTGACGACCCCGGCTTAATCGTGCACTAATCATACACGCAATGCGCACGATCAAGCCTAAGGACTCACTTGAAGATATCACAACACAACTCTAAAACATAAAATAAAGTCATACAGCTTAATATTACAAGCCAGGCTCGAGGGCTCGAATACAAGCTCGATGGCATACAGCGTCAGCGGAAGCATTAGATATCTGAGTACGATATATATTACGAGAGAGAGATAAGCCTTCAAGAGGCGGGGTAAAATAAAAACTACGATCGAAAGGCGTAGGCCCTGCACGGACCCTCCGACCTACTCCTGGTCGTCGAACGGCTCCTCGTAGTAGTAGTACTCGCCAGGCGGATAGTAGTACTGGTCGTCGGCTGGGGCTTCTGGCTCAGGGGCTCCCGTCGTCTGGTGGCATCAAATGAAAATGGGGGAAAAAGAAAATAAAGCAACGTGAGTACTCATCCGAAGTACTCAGCAAGCAAGGATCTACACTACATATGCATCATGTCAAAGGATGGCTGTATATGTGGACTGGGCTGCAAATGCCAGAGTAGAGGGGAAAGCCTAGTCCTATCGAAGACTAGCATCTTCAACAATCTTCGACAGTCTTGCAGCATCAGAAGAGAGAGCAGATGAACATAATGTAAAGTAGTAGTAGTAATATCATCAACCTCGACCTGAGATCCTTTCTCGACTCCCTGCGAGAAAGCAATCCCAGAGCCGTACATCCAGTTCTCACCATATGTTCTAGTTGTACCGATCGGGATACAACTCCGAGTGTCCGTTACCGTAGGACAGGCTATCGATAGAAGTTTCTTCCCTGCAGGGGTGCACCAACTTACCCACCACGCTCACTTAACTCTGGCCGGACCAACTTTTCTGGGTCATGCCCGGCCTCGGCACTAAGCAACACCGCCGAAACCCGACCTAGGTATAAGAGAGGTAGCACGCCGGACTAAACCTATGCCCCAGGGGTCTTGGGCCATGCCCCGGGAACTCCTGCACGTTACGGGGCCACCGAGAGCAGACCTAGCAACCCCTTATACAGCGGGGTTGCGTTACCAGTCCAACTCGGCGTGCGCCGTCCTTACTGACGTCAAACAAGCTCGGCTGATGTGTACGACGCAGAAACGCCCATACTATGCCCACGTGATGGTTAGTGCTATCGGGCCAGAGGCCCCTGGATCAAATATCCAAACCGTAGTGGGTTAGGAGCGCGCGAGAGAACGAGCAGAGACTCACGATCGATGTGACCCCGTCGCCCCGTCTCGAGGACTTGCGGCAAGGGCTAAGAATGCCCGGCCACGCCTCGTAGTATCTCGCGGGCACCATCCAGGTCAACCCGACTCCACATCACTTCGCAATAAGCTCGCGCGGGTACCCCTCAGGGCCGACCCGTTTTAGTATCATAGTTTAGTGCAAGTCATAATATCCAGGTAACTGTGTGTCTGACACCGAAGGGAACCCTGAGGAATCACCCCGATGGAATTCCCGCTCGATGTTATCATCAAGGTGAACTGAAGGAGGAATCACCCTCGAGGTCCACACTTGAGAGGTTGCGCGCGATGTCGTTATCGGGGTGGGTGTAGGAGGAATCACCCTCGCTTACCACGAACGAGTAACTAACCTACAAGGTTAACATCAGAAGTGCTGACGAGGTATACCCTCGGCACTCGATGATAACCCAGCAGTGTCGGCAACTAAGGGGAGTGATGTGCGGTGCCATGGTCTAGTCTTCAATCCGATGATCGGGTCTTCTGATGTCCAGCAGGGCAGTCGGAGTCAAGTGGGGTCTCGGTCGTGTCTCTTACCCACCTTATACTAAGCAGTCTAGGATAACCGGTTAAGGTAACAAAGCAGGGTACAATAATCAGGCTATCAGCAGATATAGGAAAACAGTAGCAGTAGCAGTTCTAATGCAAGCATAAGAGAGAAGAGAATAGGCGATATAGGCATGCTCAAAATGGGGGTGGCTTGCCTGTTTGCTCGGGGGCAAGGGCAAGGTCTTAAGTAGTATCGTGGGGACGTAGTCGTACTCCTGTGCGGCGTCTGCCTCGGGAGCTACGTCAACGTTGGGGGCTACCGAGAGAGAAGAGGGGGAAAAAAACAGGTAACATAATGCAAACAAATGCCACACGGTGCGTGTGATGCTATGATGCAGTGCAGGGTTGCCTAAATATGCATCTAAGTCATTTAGTTATTTTTGAATTATTCTGGGATTTAATATCCGACGTGTGTGCACATTCATCTGTTGGATTCGGGTCCGGAGTTACGAGTTCTTCTTACGTAGGAGGTTCCGATGGGGAGAAACAGACGGCACGATCAGACTCGTCTCGTCGTTCTGAGCAACTTTCATGTTTTTTTAAACTTTTTCGATCCGAGCTATGGTTTAAAAGTTATTAATTTTTAAGATTATTTGAATTTCTGGAATTAATTTTTATTTACAGAAAATGAATTATGACGTCAGCATGACGCGCTGCTGACGTCAGCAAGTCAACAGGAGGTTGACCAGTCAAACCTGACATGTGGGTCCAGGGACCCACATGTCAGCCTCTATTTCTTTAATCAGTGATTCAGTTTAATTACCAGGATTAATTAGGGGTGGACCCACATGTCAGTGAGACATTAGGTTAATCAGTTTATTTTTATTTCTAATTGTTTTAACTAATTAATCAGGGAGGTGGGGCCCGCCTGTCAGCGGCTGGGCCGGTCCAGTCAGCAGGGCTGACCGGTCAGCTGGGCTGGTCGGGCCCTGGGCCCACGGGTCAGTGACCCAGGGCGACCCACGTGGCGGCCACGTCGGCGGCCGGCGCCGGAACTGCTCGCGACCAAGGCAGCGGCGGCGCGTCGCCGGAGCTCGCCGGAAATCACGCTAGGAGACACCGTTTCGCGCGCGGTCTGATGTGATTCGAAAGCTAGAAAAGCGCCGCGTCGACTGGTGGCCTTGGACCGACCGGAGGTTTGGTTAGTTCGACGGCGGCGAGCGGCGAAACGGACGCCGGAGCTCGGGCTTCGTCGGGTTCGACGCTATGCGGCAGGGGAGAGGTGCTAAGAGGCTTTGCTGGACTCGCACGAGGCTCCAGGAGCTCGAAGCTGGGCTCAGTTTGCGCATGACGGCGGGGTTGGCCACGGCAGCGAGCTCGTCGGCGGCAGCGGGTTCGGGCTCCTCGGGTGCGGCCACGGCGACAGAGAGGTGCGGACGAAAAGGGGAAAGACGAGGGGAGCTCACGGGTGGCTAAGAAAAAAGCCGGTGACGGTTTAGGACAGCAGCCGTCGCCGGATTTGGAGAAGATCGCCGGCAGCCGAGAGGAAAGGGGGCGGCGCGTGTAGTCGTTGTGGTGCTCCCGGCTCGATCTCTGGCTTCAGTCGAAGGAGTCGACGAACCGCGAGCTCGTGGTCACGAGGATGGAGCGGAGGAGCTCGGTGGCCACGGCGGTGCTAGATGCGGCGACGGCGGCGTTCGGTGGCGGATGGAGGAAGGGTGGAGGCGCGGAGCGGCGAGGAGAGGAATGGGGAACGACTGGGTTCGGGGTGAGGCCGCGGGGCCTCTTATTCCCCTACGCGGCGGCGCGGCGCCGGAGGATGGTCGACACGCGCCGCGCTCGTCGGCGTGTCGGCGCGCTCGTTTGACAAGCGCGGCGAGGAGGACGATGGGGAGATGGGCTGGGCGGTTGGACCTCAAATCGGGGCACTGTGCACAGGCCCAGTGCACAGTGTCCCTTTTAATTATTTCTCTGATTCTGTTTCTTTTTTCTTTTATTTCCTTTTCTGTTTCAAAATGTTTAGGGCACTTGTGCACTTTTGAAAAATGTGGGAGTTGGCCCAAATATTGCAATGCAATATTATCTCTCACCAAAAAGTGGTTGGACAAATTTGGATTCCATGTGAGTTTGATATTAATTTAATAGATGTAATAGTCGTTTTGAGTGCTGTTTCAGGTTGTTCACTCACTTAGCTAACTCCAAAAATAATGATTATGATTTTGCCCTGACCACTGGATTATTTGCTAATTAAAATAACATTTCTTCCAGCAGAGTTTGATCAACTTCAATTTGCACTTGGAATTAATTTGATTTTCAGATTTTGAATTTGAATTGGATTATTAACCCAAATGATTTGGCACTGCAAATGATGATGACATGGCATTATTACAGCTGATCACTGTGGCCATTACAAGGTGGGTTACAGCGGCGCTCCAGATCTGGTGCTGGTCTGAACGGGGGGGGTGTTGGTCGGTGACGGGGAGGCGAGGAGGAGAGGGTGTCCGCGGTGGCGCGTTGACGCGGGCATGACGGGGATGGGACCGGCAGGCGGCGCTCCAGATCTGGTGTTGGTCTCAAACGGGGGGCCGGGCGGTGGTCGTGATGGGGACGGGAACCGGCGGCGGCTGCTCTAGATCCGGTGGGTTCTCGAACAGGGGGGGTACCAGCGACTTGGCTTCACATCGGCTTGCATGCATAACGATATCTCTACTACTTAAAAGAATGTAAGGTTCCCATTTCACCTTTCTTCCCACACCCCTTCCCAACTTCCATGTATATGATAATCAAATCTATAATTTACTTACCTTCCAAATCAATTCCAATTTATTTATTTACCAAACTTCTAACAAATATAAGATAATTCACGGTCAGAATTTGATGAACATTTATTTACACAATCGCATATTATTGACAGATAAATCACAAGCTAACGTATTAGAATATTTTATATTCCATTGCAACGCACGGGCAATTGTTTAGTGAGAAATAAGAGCGAGAGGCACACAGAGAGGGGAGGAGACGAGACGAGATTGGCGGTGGCGCTTGCTCGTGGAATCGGGGGGCGCCAGCGACTTGGTGGTTTCACATCCATCCAGGCTGCACACGATTGACGCACGCCGACAAGTGGAATGAACCTGACGGAGAGCAGGCTCACAGCGCAACAAATCCCGCTGCTGGCTGCGCCGTTGGGATGAGAAGGAAAGATTGGGGAGAGGAAGGGAGATAGATGCAGTCTATCTCGGTGGAGGACGAATGGATAAGCTAGCTAGCGGTGGCACGAATGGATAAGCTGGACGGCTGGAGACACGTGCTAGCCTGATGTGTGTACGTGCCGGCCGCTGGCCCAACACGTGATGGGTGTTACTACGTTTGGGCCAAGATTAATAGTGCAAAAAGCATTGGGAATGAAATATCTTCCAAATAAAAAAACCTACATAAGAAATCTTAGAATTCAAATCTTATGATATAATTTTATAAAATACTTTAATGAATTACTAAACTCTCGAAGAGTATGAAGGGCATTTTTAACGCCGACCCTAAAAACGCCCACAACTGTCCGGGCCGTACGGTCAAGACTGTTTTGACTGTATTGGTCCGCCACCGGTCTGAACTTCCTTTTTCCAATTATCTGAAAAACAACCTGGAGAGTTTTGCGGGCGCCAGACCGCTGCCACGCCGATTCTATCTACAATGGCCCACCCAGAAACCCCTTCCCTTGCCCATACCCTTTTTCGCCTGAAATGGTCAGCGCCGCTCCAGAGCACGGTGCCGTATTCATGCGTCTTAGAGCGACGCGACCTCTCATGGCATTTAGCATTGAAGCGGTGCCGGTCGTGTGCGCCACCCTCATCGGTTCCCGATGCACACGACTCCTCCGCGTTCAAATGACGGTCGTCATTCCGCCTCCCTAAGTTAAACATGCGCGGGTTGCCGAGGAACCTACTCCGTCATTACACACCTCGGCGCGCTTCTCCTGCCATTCGTCGACTATTTAAACTCCATCCCTGGCCATAGCTGCATCCCTCCTCCTCCTCGCCGCACCACGCCGTTCGTGGCCTCTTCGAGCTCCAAATCCATTTGGGACCAGCCTCTCGTCCGAGCAGAAGACGGAGATGCGCTATTGCTACCGGCAAGCAAGCCGGAAGGAGGTGGCGGTGTGGACGTCCCAATGGAAGGCGCGACCGATGACGAGTCGCCGCCACCCTCCTCACCGGTCCATGTCAGCATCCACCCATGTGCTAGGGACGTGCTCACTACACCGAAATGGTGTTGGCCGAGCGGGGAGCCTTGTTCTGACAGGCGCAAGCTGACCAGGAGTACAACCTCCGCCTCCTCGAAAGCACCGAACACGGGAGTAGAGCAACTCGCGTTGGCACAGCGATCGCGCCGAACAGGGAGAGGTGGAGCAGAGGTGTTGGTCGACTCATATCGCCCGCCTGTGAAATCCGCCGCAACCGCTGGCAGTAACCGCCAGAGTCTGGTGGAGATGAGGCGGCTTCAAGGAGATCACGAGGCGGGCGATGAAGTCTATGGCAAGAGCTTAGGATGAGGCGACGTTCCCAGCTCCGCCACGCCCGCAACATCCGCTGCCACGACCCGAAGCTGACACGTCCAAAGGCGCTGCCCGGTAGCGAAGAAGAGTTGGAGATGGGGGGAGTTCGCCGGCGCTCGGGCACCCAGGAAGGACACCACCATTTCGCCTCCCTCCGAAGGCAGGCTCAAAATCGTCTGCCGATTAGCCGCTGCAAGTTGTGGAGGCGGAGGACTACGAAGACGTAGTGGAGCTTCAGTTCGATGCTCATGGCAGCCGGAAATGGGAGAAAGTGTGTTGGCGGTAATTTGGACTAGGTTTAGATTACGATTTGTTCAAATATGTCAAAATATAATTAGTTTGCTCCTGTCTATATGAATGAGACTGTCCGATTTGGTTTAAAATAGCATCAAATTTGTCACTTTCGTTACATTTCTTTCGTGAAGCAGGGTTTCTCAAAAAATTTGCCGGTTTGCAACCGCACGGGCATATGTACTAGTGAAAATTACATCCATAACAAAGACACAAGCACTACATGGGTAACAAAAAAAAAAGACAACATTTTAAAATTTGTAATTATTTCCTTAAGTTGATTCTTTGCTTTCAATATTTATAATTTGAATACCCAAAAACAAAGGGCAAAAGTAGAAAGAACAGGCTATGTATTTTTTTGCACGACTTACTCATCTTTACATGGTGACATCCGCATCGATTAAATCGAAGGCTTTGGCATTGGCTAATATGGTTGTTGTATTTTACCTGATTCAGTAGTTGATTGGATGTACTGGAATCTATTTTGTGGAACGATCTCTTTTTAAGAAAATGATGGGATGTATAAAAGATTTAACAGAGTACAAATACCCAAACATAATAATAAAATTCATCAGGACCCTAGACCTTCGAAAGGCCACTAACAACGGCTCCCTGCCAAATCCTGCCTCACCTGTGCGATGACAGCAGGATCGTTCATGTACTTGCCCCTCAGTAACCATCACCCTACAAACCGTCACTACTAGGAAAAAGCTATAGACAGACACTTACTAGTGGCGTGGGGGGAACAGCCACGCTCATGCTACTTACTAGTAGCACGGGGTATAAAACCCCATGCTGTTACTAAGTTGATAGTAGTAGAGCGTGGGGTATAAAACCCCGGTGCTACTAAGTTGACCCCCCGTGCACCCCGGACAGACCATAGTGTAGCGTGGTGGTAAAACCCAGTGCTGCTACTAAGTTGATAGTAGTAGCGCGATGTATAACCCCGCGCTACTACTATCGGCCCACCAGACATGTGTACACATAGCGTGCGGAGGCCCAACTCAAACACACACTCTCCCAATTCCCCTTCTCCCTCCAACCGCGATTCCCTTCCTCACACGGCCACCGCGGCCTCGCACCTCGGTGCCTCCCCCAAATCCGGCGACCCTCCTCTACACTGCAGCGCCCTCCCTCCCTCTCGTTCCTCTCTTCCGCTGGAAGGAGAGGGACACCAGCAGAGCACCATCATGGCGGCGGCCAGGATCTGCATGGACGCAAACAACTTGCACCTCCTCACCAGAACAAGGCCTTGTGAGGACATGCGAACACCATGGTCAAGGGTCCCACGACATGCAACGCAGGTCAACGGGCTTCGTCTCGGGTTTTCGGGCGTCAGCTCCAAATCTGGCGGCCACCGGTGAGTTCCTCCTCCTACTCCTCTCTATTTCTTTCTTCCTCTTATTCTAATATTTTTCTCTTCTTTTTAGCAGCAGTAGAAGAGAGGTGCGGGCACGAGTTGGCTGGGGAAGCACCATCCATGGGCAATCTTCCCCCAAGTACGAGCAAACCATGGATTGATGGGAAGACGATGACCACCCAGCTGCCAGCAGCACTCCGCCATGGACGATTTTTCTTTAATTCCTAATTAGTTAGTAGTAGCGTGGGTCAGGGCTACCGCGCTACCACTACCAGAGAGTCAGTGAGTTGCGGGGGGTACCCGCGCTATGCTAAAATTAGCTGTAGGCGCGCTAGCAGTAGCACGGGCCCCCGCGCTATGCTAGGCAATACCCCGCGCTACTACTAGGGTTTTCCTTAGTAGTGCGTAGGTTGTCACTAATAAAACGTCGAAGCAATCTAAAGTGACGGCCATTAAATATCACCGCCGCACACGCACATCGAGAAATTCTAACCTTGCCGCATCAAGAAGACGATGGTAATATACAGAGAGCCTAGTCGACACTGTCTCATGGACGTACAGAAGGAGATCTAAAGAAGACCAGTTCGAAGATTAAACGCGGCTATGTGCCCTAGCACCGTCCATTCGAGGAAGACCTGTTCTAATTAAGCACCGCTATGCGCCCTAGCATCGTCCATGCCAGAAGACCAGTTCGAAGATGCTTTGCGGCCCTAAATAGAACTGTCATGTATCAATTGTTTTGCATTAATTTATAGGCCTTTAAAATTTAACTGTTATAATTTATTGGCCTACTCCCTCCGTCTGGGTTGTGTTGGATCCATTGTTTTTTAGTCTCAAACTTTGACTATAAAAGTTAACAAATAACATATAAATTGCACGTCTCGAAAACTATTTGGGGAATTCTCTTCGAATACAAGTAAACGGTATACTTTAGCATGTAAATCAATATTGTTAGTTATATAGAAGATGGTCGAAGTTGACCCAAAATACACGGAGGCCCAATAAATGTAGACAGAGGGAGCACATTGAAAAATTTGGTGGCCCTTTTTGCCTTTTCTAACAATAACACTTATACAATAGATAGATAGATAGAGAGATGTAGTGAGTTCTAAGTAATGTTTCAAAAGATAATTCATCTATTTAAATGTACTGTAACGTAAAAGTGATCACTAATTAAATTAATGATCATCTAAAGTGAATAATTAATCACATAAATTACAAAAAGGATTAGTGGATACACTGTCGATTGAGATGCACCAAATTTAATATTGTTTCAACCCGGTGTACAAATGATAGGATAGATACATCTGAATTTTTTATACCTCCAATTCTGTATTCCAAAAATGTTGTAAGCCAGATTTGCATCAACTATGTATTTATATGATTATTTTCTCCGAGAAAGAATAATATATTAATAATCAAGAGAATATCAAGTACACCCGGCCTCTGCAACAACTCAGGCGCAAGAACCTCGAGGACATCGAAGAAGCCACACAGCCAAAAAAATGAAAAGAAAGAACAAAAGAAACAACCAAGATCTAAGCCGTGCAGTAACCAACAAACGGCATCAAGCACTACCAGACAATACACGCGCTGCCGAGGAAAGGTTCTCCAAAAGCAACATCTCAGAAAATAAGAAAAACAAGTGTCACGTCGCCGAACGAATTCATTCAAAGACTAAATCCCCGAGTTTTCACCGGAGAGAATAACTGAGAAAAATCATGCAATGCCTTCAACAAGGTAACGATGTAGAAACACCATCATTGCCAGGTATGACCGACAAAAGACACATCAGGGTTTTCACACTGAAGCTCTTAGTCCTGGTACTGAAGTAGAGTAGCACCATCGAAACGTATCCACGATGTGTTGTTTCAACCGCTTTACCGCCCTCCTCATTCCTTCAATCCTGTGACAAACGAAAATAGACCAACGCCCATATGCATCGTGTACCAGAGCACTCAGCAAGAATATTCAAAATCCTCGTGCACGAGGACCATGGAACATCACAGAACGTCTCAGCCTAAACGTTTGGCTTTCCAACCCACTGTCCAGAGCTCAACACTCACAGCTTCATGATGGAAAACACCTGTGCTGTATAGCTTCTTGACGGGCGACGCGAACTACCAGCACACCAAAACCCAGTGTTTAGGGCACCGTCGGCAGACCCGTGCCGTCCTCGCCATCAGCTGACACCCAACTTGGGAAAAGGATCCTTCAGTTGTCCCGAGCTGCAAACCGTTCGCCGCCCACGTCGCTAATCTGCCAGACTGGAATGGCATTGAAGCCGTATTATCTCAACTCAGATCGGAGCACAGTCGTACACACGAGTAACGCTGCGCCGCGAATGGTTATTTCGTGTTCGAATCTTAATCCAACACCGCACATGTTGCCCGTGGCAACCACTGCCAGAAAAAAGGCGGCCGCCGTGCACCATCGCAACTCAGCTCGCCAGCCATGCACCAACAACAGGTTCGCGGGCTGACCCCGTTCAAGCTCTGCCGTGAGCGGCAAACGCCGTTAGGGCCCGTACCCGTGCAAGGCCGGAGGTCCCCTCAGCGGGAGAGCCGAGAAGCCGACCAACGGCGTCCACCGTGCAAGCTTTAACACGTCGGCTCCTCGGCGGCACAGTGGGGCGGATGGAGGAGAGGGCAGACAGGGGCGGCGGCTAAGGTTTCGCCCGTGCGCCCCCTAGGAGCTAGGGATGGCAATGGGGAGGGATAGGGCCGGTACAAAACCTCCTTCGTCCAAACCAAACAACACAAAAACTTTATATACCCACCCACTCTACACCACTTACTACCATGGGAAAATTGACACCATGCCTATACCACCATAGGGTATCCTATATCCAATGGATACCCAGTGATACAATGTAACATTAGAAATTTAAAAGATAGAGAAATGAGTTTAAAATCAAGTGATGATGGGTGAGAAGTATTAGCACTGACACAGATCCTCATGGGGTGGCTCTGGAGGCATCAGGGAGTATGAGCAGTGGTGGTGGAGCCGACGCAGTGGGAGGGATGGTGGGTGGAATTGGGGATCGCTTGATCGAGAGTGGAACAGCAGTCCAATAGAGAGTCGATATTTATGTTTTTGAGAGTAACATGGAACATACGAGGAGCGGCGAGCATCGTGAGTATGGGCCTATGAGCTTAGCGGGTTAAGGCAAGAAGAGATTTAGGTGGTGATGAGACTGATGTTGCACCACAGTGTCAGAGGAATTATTTTTCATTTATTATTCTTCTGGGTATTCATTGGGTTACCCATGGGCACAAGTTTATACCCATGCCCTACCCCAATATTTTGTGGGTATGTGATACAGCTTACCCGTGGGTAAAAAAGTCCAAGGTCTTGCCCATGCCGTTGTTTAGTGGGTAGGATACAAGCGGGTACCTACCATAGGCAAAACTGACATCCCTACTAGGAGCGGAGCGCAGGGTGGTTTTTTACTATATTATTGATTTATAGAAGGAAATAAAGTTATCGTAGTCAACTAACTCAATACTCTAGATGTTACAGGCACAAGCCAGCCACAAAGGGATGGTTCCACCCATTTCTCACGTGTACATTTCCTCCAAGATCGACTTGCCTGTCCATTTGCATGCATGGAAAACAAATTCGATTGAACCATTTTAAATAAGTAATAGACAAGACAAACCATCTACTAAAAGAAACACTTATGACGGAACAACAAACATCGTTGATGTTTGTTCTTGCTCGAGAACTACGCGAATACAGACAAGTTCAGAGTAAGAAATAAAAGATTACACACAAACAAAATTGTACTAAATTAAACATCGATATTCATCTTATGGGCACATAGTTTGTGCCGTCCTTGATCGATCTATCTAAAAAACAGTATAGATAACACATGAAAGCATGGATCTTGGTTTTATGAGGCAAACGAGCTCTTGCGGGCTTCAAAGGAAGATCTGTGGCTCAAGCCAAGGCGAGGTCCTAAGGTGTGCAACGATCCATCAGCCATCCTCTCGGTCGCGTCCGCCGGCTGCGCGCTGCTGCTGGACGACTCCCACTCCCCCAGAAAGTCTATATCGGCCGGGGGGTCCCTCCATTGCGGTATCCTTCCAAAACTGAGGTTGGCTGTCACAGCGATACGGGTGCCGCGATTCACAGCTCGAACTAGCACATGTGCTGGATGTTGGGGAACGGAGAATGCAATTCAAAAAATAATTATACTCACCCGTAAGATTATCTAG
>CM022301.1:533360907-533434041 GCA_011799875.1 Thinopyrum elongatum | reverse complement strand
CGACTACTACGCGCCGCCCCCTTTCCTCTCGGCTGCCGGCGATCTTCTCCAAATCCGGCGACGGCTGCTGCTCCTAAACCGTCACCGGCTTTTCTTAGCCACCCGGTGAGCTCCCCCTCGTCTTTCCCCTCTTCGATCCGCACCTCTCTGTCGCCGTAGTGGCCGCACCCGAGGAGCCCGAACCCGCTGCCGCCGACGAGCTCGCTGCCGTGGCCAACGCCGCCGTCATGCGCAACTGAGCCCAGCTTCGAGCTCCTGGAGCTCGTGCGAGTCCAGCAAAGCCTCTAGCACCTCTCCCCGTGCCGCATAGCGTCGAACCCGACGAAGCCCGAGCTCCGGCGTCCGTTTCGCCGCTCGCCGCCGTCGAACTAACAAACCTCCGGTCGGTCCAAGGCCACCAGTCGACGCGGCGCTTTTCTAGCTTTCGAATGCATCAGACCGCGCGCGAAACGGTGTCTCCTAGCGTGATTCCGGCGAGCTCCGGCGACGCGCCGCCGCTGCCTTGGTCGCCGGAGCAGTTCCGGCGCCGGCCGCCGACGTGGCCGCCACGTGGGTCGCCCTGGGTCACTGACCCGTGGGCCCCAGGGGCCCGACCAGCCCAGCTGACCGGTCAGCCCTGCTGACTGGACCGGCCCAGCCGCTGACAGGCGGGCCCCACCTCCCTGATTAATTAGTTAAAACAAATTAGAAATAAAAATAAACTGATTAACCTAATGTCTCACTGACATGTGGGGTCCACCCCCTAATTAATCCTGGTAATTAAACTGAATCACTGATTAAAGAAATAGAGGCTGACATGTGGGTCCCACTGGACCCACATGTCAGGTTTGACTGGTCAACCGTCCTGTTGACTTGCTGACGTCAGCAGCGCGTCATGCTGACGTCATAATTCATTTTCTGTAAATAAAAATTAATTCCAGAAATTCAAATAATCTTTAAAAATTAATAACTTTTAAACCGTAGCTCGGATCGAAAAAGTTAAAACATGAAAGTTGCTCAGAACGACGAGACGAGTCTGATCGTGCCGTCTGTTTCTCCATCGGAACCTCCTACGTAGAAGAACTCGTAACTCCGGACCCGAATCCGACAGATGAATAGTGCACACACGTCGGATATTAAATCCCAGAATAATTCTAAAAATAACTAAAATGACTTAGATGCATATTCAGGCAACCCTGCACTGCATCATAGCATAGCACGCACTGGTGGCATATGATTGCATATTGTTTACCTGTTTCCTCCCCCTCTTCTCTCTCGATAGACCCCGACGCAGACGCCGCTCCGGAGTACGGCTACGTTCCCGGCGACACCCCTGAAGACCTTGCCCTTGCCCCAGAGCAAACAGGCAAGCACCCCCATTTTGAGCATTCCGATATCGCCTACTCTCTCCCCTCTTATGCTTGCACTAGATGTTACTGCTGCTATTACTATCCTACTCTGTTGCATAGCCTGTTTACTTGTAACCTACTTTTGATACATGCCTGTTATCCTAAACTGTTTAGCATAGGATGGGTAGAGTCACGACAGAGACCCCCACTTGATCCCGACTGCCCTGCTGGACATCAGAAGACCCGATCATCGGGATTGAAGACTAGACCATGGCACCGCACATCACTTCCCCTTAGTTGCCGACACTGCTGGGTTATCATCGAGTGCCGAGGGTGATACCTCGTCAGCACTTCTGATGTTAACCTTGTAGGTTAGTTACTCGGTCGTGGTAAGCGAGGGTGATTCCTCCTACACCACCCCCGATAACGACATCGTCGCGCAACCTCCCAAGTGTGGACCTCGAGGGTGATTCCTCCTTCGTTCACCTTGATGATAACATCGAGCGGGAATTCCATCGAGGGTGATTCCTCAGGGTTCCCTTCGGTGTCAGACACACAGTTACCTTGGATATTATGACTTGCACTAAACTATGATACTAAAGACGGGTCGGCCCTGAGGGGTACCCGCGCGAGCTTATTGCGAAGTGATGTGGAGTCGGGTTGACCTGGATGGTGCCCGCGAGATAACTACGAGGCGTGGCCGGGCATTCTTAGCCCTTGCCACAAGTCCTCGAGACGGGGCGACGGGGTCACATCGATCATGAGTCTCTGCTCGTTTCCGCGCGCTCCTAATCCACTACGGTTTGGATATTTGATCCGAGGGGCCTCTGGCCCGATAGCACTAACCATCACGTGGGCATAATATGGGCGTTCTGCGTCGTACACATCAGCCGAAGCTTGTTTGACGTCAGTAAGGAGCGGCGCACGCCGAGTTGGACTGGTAACGCAACCGCGCTTGTATAAGGGGTTGCTAGGTCTGCTCTCGGTGGCCCCGTAACGTGCAGGAGTTCCCGGGGCGATGGCCCAAGACCCCTGGGGGCATAGGTTTAGTCCGGCGTGCTGACCTCTCTTATAAGCCTAGGTCGGGTTGCGGCGTGTTGCTTAGCCGAGGCCGGGCATGACCCAGAAAAGTGTGTCCGGCCAGAGTTAAGTGAGCGTGGTGGGTAAGTTGGTGCACCCCTGCAGGGAAGAAACTTCTATCGATAGCCTGTCCTACGGTAACGGACACTCGGAGTTGTATCCCGATCGGTACAACTAGAACATGTGATGAGAACTGGATAGTACGGCTCTGGGATTGCTTTCTCGCAGGGAGTCGAGAAAGGTTCTCAGGTCGAGGTTGATGATATTACTACTACTACTTTACATTATGTTCATCTGCTCTCTCCTGATGCTGCAAGACTGTCGAAGATTGTTGAAGATGCTAGTCTTCGATAGGACTAGGCTTTCCCCCTCTACTCTGGCATTTCTGCAGCCCAGTCCACATATACAGCCATTCCTTTGACAATGATGCATATGTAGTGTAGATCCTTGCTTGCTGAGTACTTCGGATGAGTACTCACGTTTGCTTTATTTTCTTTTTTTTCCCCCATTTTCCGTTTGATGCCACCAGACGACGGAGCCCCTGAGCCAGAAGCCCCAGCCGACGACCAGTACTACTATCCGCCTGGCGAGTACTACTACTACGAAGAGCCGTTCGACGACCAGGAGTAGGATCGGAGGGTCCAGGGCAGGAGGCCTACGCCTTTCGATCGTAGTTTTTATTTTTACCCCGCCTCTGTGAAGGCTTATCTCTCTCTCTGTAATATATCTGTACTCAGATATCTAATGCTTCCGCTGACGCTTGTATGCCATCGAGCTTGTATTCGAGCCCTCGAGGCCCTGGCTTGTAATATTAAGCTTGTATGACTTTATTTTATGTTTTAGAGTTGTGTTGTGATATCTTCAAGTGAGTCCTTAGGCTTGATCGTGCGCATTTGCGTGTATGATTAGTGCACGATTAAGCCGGGGTCGTCACAGGTTGGTATCAGAGCCGACTGCCTCTAGGAATCCCCCTTCCCAATTCCTTGGCCGAAGTTGAGTCTAGTGGTCAAAAATTGTTTTACTAACTTGGCTGTGTGGCTTACGGGCCCACGTCGCCAAATGGGTGGTATTAGGATCTTTTATTCCTCGTCTTTACTCTGGGATTCTAATCTCTCATCTATTCGGGTTTTCTAAAATTTACTAACACCGACATTTAGGATCTCGTTAATTCTATCCACCCGGAGAACTGGATTCAGTGCGATTTCCATGTCATTGATCTGATTAGTCTGATAATCATTTCCTTTCCATTGTTTTGTTTAACCTTTCTCTCCGAGTTGTATTATACTCCGAGTTGTCATTCGATAAGACCAGATTCTGCATCAGAGTGCACGCGGAGAGTAGGATCCAGCGAGTTGATGGATCTTCGGTGTTTTCTAAACTCGACTTGAGGTTGGGTTATCACCAGATCCGTGTTCACGAAGAGGATATTCCGAAGACTGCATTCGTTACTCGTTATGGCTCTTACGAGTACACAGTCATGTCGTTTGGTTTAACAAACGCTCCAGCTACATTCTCTCGCCTAATGAATTACATATTCATGGATTACCTCGACAAATTCGTCGTGGTATATCTGGATGATATTCTGGTTTATTCGAAGAACAAAGAAGAACATGCTGAGCACCTTCGACTAGTTCTGGAGAGACTTCGAGAGCACCAATTATATGCCAAGTTCTCTAAATGCGAATTCTGGCTTCCTGAAGTGACCTATCTTGGACATGTGATTTCCAAGGACGGTATTGCCGTCAACCCGGAGCATGTTCAGGCTATCCTTGACTGGACTCCTCCGAAGAATGCCAAGCAGGTCCGAAGCTTTCTCGGTCTAGCCAGCTATTGTCGCCGATTCGTCGAGAACTTCTCCAAGATCGCCAAGCCCCTGACTAATCTGCTCCACAAAGGCGTTAAGTTTGAGTGGACAGACAAGTGTCAGGAAAGTTTCCAAACCCTCAAGGACAAGCTCACTTCTGCTCCAGTGCTTGCTCCTCCTGATTCTCGCAAGGACTTTGTCATATATTGCGACGCCTCTCGTCAGGGATTAGGCTGCGTCCTAATGCAAGAGCGGAGAGTAATTGCATATGCTTCACGTCAATTGCGTCCACATGAAGAGAATTATCCAATGCATGATCTTGAACTTGCAGCAGTGATGTATGCATTGAAGTTATGGCGACACTACCTTCTGGGTAATCGGTGTGAAATTTATACCGACCACCAAAGTCTGAAATACTTATTCACTCAACCGGATCTTAATCTCCGACAACAACGATGGTTAGAAGCTATTGCGGATTATGACTGCGGTATTTCTTATACCCCGGGCAAAGCTAATGTAATGGCCGATGCCCTGAGTCGCAAGTCATATTGCAACAACCTCATGGTTAGGCAAGCTCAACCTCGTCTTCACGCAGAACTGACTCAGCTGAATCTGCGAATTCTTCCCCAGGGTTCTCTTAATAACCTTGTGGTACAGCCAGACCTTCTGAAGGCTGTTAAAGAAGCGCAAGCCAAAGATGCTGAAATTGACTTGATGAAGAAGGAGCTTCACCTTGCTAAGTATCGGGATTTCTCAGTTGCTGAAGATGGTACATTATATTTCAGAGACCGCATCGTAGTACCTCGCTTCGAGCTGATGACTGACAAAGTCATGAAGGAGGCCCATGATACACCGCTGTCTATCCATCCGGGTAGTACCAAAATGTATCGAGATATTCGTCAAAGGTACTGGTGGTCTAGGATGAAGCAGGATATTGCTCGTTATGTTGCCGAGTGTGACGTTTGTCGTCGCGTGAAGGCAGAACATCAGAAACCTGCTGGAATTCTTCAACCGCTCCCTATTCCTCTATGGAAGTGGGATAAAGTGCAAATGGACTTCATCACTGGTCTTCCCAAGTCTCAGAAGGGTCACGATGCCATTCTTGTCGTCATCGACCAACTCTCCAAGGTTGCTCATTTCCTACCTGTTAAGGAGACTATCACCGCTAGCCAGCTAGCAGAACTGTACATTGCCAGAATTGTTTCACTCCATGGTATTCCCAAGGAAATCAGTTCAGACCGTGGCAGTATTTTCACTGGCCATTTCTGGGAAAGTTTCCAGAAAGCAATGGGAACTCATATTACCTGGAGTTCAGCTTATCATCCCCAATCCCAAGGTCAAGTTGAGCGCGTTAATCAAGTGCTTGAAGACATGCTACGAGCCTGTGTTATATCCTTTGGTAAGAAATGGGAGGAATCTCTCCCGTATGCCGAGTTCTCTTATAACAACAGTTATCAAGCCAGCTTAAAAATGGCCCCATTTGAGGTTCTTTATGGACGTAAATGTCGAACCCCTCTGAATTGGTCAGAAACTGGGGAACGACCTCTTGTTGGACCGGACATTATTCAACATGCCGAAGAACAAGTCCGAATTGTACGGGAGAATCTCAAAGCAGCTCAAGACCGTCAGAAGAGTAATTATGATCGCAAGCGATTGGGTGTGATCTATCAACCTGGTGATCAAGCCTATCTTCGTGTCACTCCAATGAAGGGCACCCGTCGTTTCGGAATCAAGGGCAAGCTAGCTCCTCGCTATATTGGTCCTTTCCGCATCGTGGCTAGACGGGGACAGGTGGCATATAAATTGGAGTTGCCGCCACAGTTCTCTCATATTAATGATGTCTTCCACGTGTCGCAACTCCGTAAGTGCTTCAAGGAATCCCCGCACCGTGCAGTGGATCATGAGATGCTCGAGCTACAAGATGATCTTTCCTATAAGGAGCATCCGATCCGCATCCTCGACGAAGCTGAGCGTCGTACTCGTCAGAAGACGACCAAGTTCCTAAAAGTGCAATGGTCGAATCATACTGAAGATGAAGCCACTTGGGAACGCGAGGATCATCTTCGGGAAGAATATCCCGGACTCTTTCCTTCTACCTCCTAAATTCTCGGGACGAGAATTTCTTTTAGAGGAGGAGAATTTGTAACACCCCCTTGTAATGGCCACAGTGATCAGCTGTTAATAATGCCATGTCATCATCATTTGCAGTGCCAAATCATTTGGGTTAATAATCCAATTCAAATTCAAAATCTGAAAATCAAATTAAATTCCAAAGTGCAAATTGAAGTTGATCAAACTCTGCTGGAGAAATGTTATTTAATTAGCAAATAATCCAGTGGCCATGGCAAAATCATAATCATTATTTTTGGAGTTAGCTAAGTGAGTGAAACAACCTGAAACAGCACTCAAAACAGACTATTTACATCTATTAAATTAATATCAAACTCACATGGAATCCAAATTTGTCCAAACCACTTTTTGGTGAGAGATAATATTGCATTGCAATATTTGGGCCAACTCCCACATTTTTCAAAAGTGCACAAGTGCCCTAAACATTTTGAAACAGAAAAGGAAATAAAAGAAAAGGAAAACAGAATCAGAGAAATAATTAAAAGGGACACTGTGCACTGGGCCTTAGTGCACAGTGCCCCGATTTGAGGTCCAACCGGCCCAGCCCATCTCCCCATCGTCCTCCTCGCCGCGCTGTCAAACGCGCGCGCCGACACGCCGACGAGCGCGGCGCGTGTCGACCATCCTCCGGCGCCGCTGCCGCCGCGTAGGGGAATAAGAGGCCCCGCGGCCTCACCCGAACCCTAGTCGTTCCCCATTCCTCTCCCTCGCCGCTCCGCGCCTCCACCCTTCCTCCAGATCCGCCACCGAACGCCGCCGTCGCCGCGTCTTAGCACCGCCGTGGCCACCGAGCTCCTCCGGCTCCATCCTCGTGACCACGAGCTCCGGGTTCGTCGACTCCTTCGACTGGAAGCCAGAGATCGAGCCGGGGAGCACCACAACGACTACTACGCGCCGCCCCCTTTCCTCTCGGCTGCCGGCAATCTTCTCCAAATCCGGCGACGGCTGCTGCTCCTAAACCGTCACCGGCTTTTCTTAGCCACCCGGTGAGCTCCCCCTCGTCTTTCCCCTCTTCGATCCGCACCTCTCTGTCGCCGTAGTGGCCGCACCCGAGGAGCCCGAACCCGCTGCCGCCGACGAGCTCGCTGCCGTGGCCAACGCCGCCGTCATGCGCAACTGAGCCCAGCTTCGAGCTCCTGGAGCTCGTGCGAGTCCAGCAAAGCCTCTAGCACCTCTCCCCGTGCCGCATAGTGTCGAACCCGACGAAGCCCGAGCTCCGGCGTCCGTTTCACCGCTCGCCGCCGTCGAACTAACACACCTCCGGTCGGTCCAAGGCCACCAGTCGACGCGGCGCTTTTCTAGCTTTCGAATGCATCAGACCGCGCGCGAAACGGTGTCTCCTAGCGTGATTCCGGCGAGCTCCGGCGACGCGCCGCCGCTGCCTTGGTCGCCGGAGCAGTTCCGGCGCCGGCCGCCGACGTGGCCGCCACGTGGGTCGCCCTGGGTCACTGACCCGTGGGCCCCAAGGGCCCGACCAGCCCAGCTGACCGGTCAGCCCTGCTGACTGGACCGGCCCAGCCGCTGACAGGCGGGCCCCACCTCCCTGATTAATTAGTTAAAACAAATTAGAAATAAAAATAAACTGATTAACCTAATGTCTCACTGACATGTGGGGTCCACCCCCTAATTAATCCTGGTAATTAAACTGAATCACTGATTAAAGAAATAGAGGCTGACATGTGGGTCCCACTGGACCCACATGTCAGGTTTGACTGGTCAACCGTCCTGTTGACTTGCTGACGTCAGCAGCGCGTCATGCTGACGTCATAATTCATTTTCTGTAAATAAAAATTAATTCCAGAAATTCAAATAATCTTTAAAAATTAATAACTTTTAAACCGTAGCTCGGATCGAAAAAGTTAAAACATGAAAGTTGCTCAGAACGACGAGACGAGTCTGATCGTGCCGTCTGTTTCTCCATCGGAACCTCCTACGTAGAAGAACTCGTAACTCCGGACCCGAATCCGACAGATGAATAGTGCACACACGTCGGATATTAAATCCCAGAATAATTCTAAAAATAACTAAAATGACTTAGATGCATATTTAGGCAACCCTACACTGCATCATAGCATCACACGCACCGTGTTGCATTTGTTTGCATTATGTTTACCTGTTTCTTCCCCCTCTTCTCTCTCGGTAGCCCCCGACGTTGACGTAGCTCCCGAGGCAGACGCCGCACAGGAGTACGACTACGTCCCCGACGATACTACTGAAGACTTTGCCCTTGACCCAGAGCAAACAGGCAAGCACCCCCATTTTGAGCATGCCTATATCGCCTACTCTCTTCTCTCTTATGCTTGCATTAGAACTGCTACTGCTACTGTTTTCCTATATCTGCTGCATAGCCTGTTTATTGTAACCTGCCTTGCTACCTTACTGGTTATCCTAGACTGCTTAGTATAAGGTGGGTAGAGACACGACCGAGACCCCCACTTGATCCCGAATGCCCTGCTGGACATCAGAAGACCCGATCATCGGGATTGAAGACTAGACCATGGCACCGCACATCACTTCCCCTTAGTTGCCGACACTGCTGGGTTACCATCGAGTGCCGAGGGTGATACCTCGTCAGCACTTCTGATGTTAACCTTGTAGGTTAGTTACTCGGTCGTGGTAAGCGAGGGTGATTCCTTCTACACCACCCCCGATAACGACGTCGTCGCGCAACTCCTCAAGGTGGACCTCGAGGGTGATTCCTCCTTCGTTCACCTTGATGATAACATCGAGCGGGAATTCCATCGAGGGTGATTCCTCAGGGTTCCCTTCGGTGTCAGACACACAGTTACCTTGGATATTATGACTTGCACTAAACTATGATACTAAAGACGGGTCGGCCCTGAGGGGTACCCGCGCGAGCTTAACGCGAAGTGATGTGGAGTCGGGTTGACCTGGATGGTGCCCGCGAGATAACTACGAGGCGTGGCCGGGCATTCTTAGCCCTTGCCACAAGTCCTCGAGACGGGGCGACGGGGTCACATCGATCGTGAGTCTCTGCTCGTTTCCGCGCGCTCCTAATCCACTACGGTTTGGATATTTGATTCGAGGGGCCTCTGGCCCGATAGCACTAACCATCACGTGGGCATAGTATGGGCGTTCTGCGTCGTACACATCAGCCGAAGCTTGTTTGACGTCAGTAAGGAGCGGCGCACGCCGAGTTGGACTGGTAATGCAACCGCGCTTGTATAAGGGGTTGCTAGGTCTGCTCTCGGTGGCCCCGTAACGTGCAGGAGTTCCCGGGGCGATGGCCCAAGACCCCTGGGGGCATAGGTTTAGTCCGGCGTGCTGACCTCTCTTATAAGCCTAGGTCGGGTTGCGGCGTGTTGCTTAGCCGAGGCCGGGCATGACCCAGAAAAGTGTGTCCGGCCAGAGTTAAGTGAGCGTGGTGGGTAAGTTGGTGCACCCCTGCAGGGAAGAAACTTCTATCGATAGCCTGTCCTACGGTAACGGACACTCGGAGTTGTATCCCGATCGGTACAACTAGAACATATGGTGAGAACTGGATAGTACGGCTCTGGGATTGCTTTCTCGCAGGGAGTCGAGAAAGGATCTCAGGTCGAGGTTGATGATATTACTACTACTACTTTACATTATGTTCATCTGCTCTCTCTTCTGATGCTGCAAGACTGTCGAAGATTGTTGAAGATGCTAGTCTTCGATAGGACTAGGCTTTCCCCCTCTACTCTGGCGTTTCTGCAGCCCAGTCCACATATACAGCCATTCCTTTGACAATGATGCATATGTAGTGTAGATCCTTGCTTGCTGAGTACTTCGGATGAGTACTCACGTTTGCTTTATTTTCTTTTTCCCCCATTTTCCATTTGATGCCACCAGACGACGGAGCCCCTGAGCCAGAAGCCCCAGCCGACGACCAGTACTACTATCCGCCTGGCGAGTACTACTACTACGAGGAGCCGTTCGACGACCAGGAGTAGGATCGGAGGGTCCAGTGCAGGAGGCCTACGCCTTTCGATCGTAGTTTTTATTTTTACCCCGCCTCTGTGAAGGCTTATCTCTCTCTCTGTAATATATATCTGTACTCAGATATCTAATGCTTCCGCTGACGCTTGTATGCCATCGAGCTTGTATTCGAGCCCTCGAGGCCCTGGCTTGTAATATTAAGCTTGTATGACTTTATTTTATGTTTTAGAGTTGTGTTGTGATATCTTCAAGTGAGTCCTTAGGCTTGATCGTGCACATTTGCGTGTATGATTAGTGCACGATTAAGCCGGGGTCGTCACAGGTTGGTATCAGAGCCGACTGCCTCTAGGAATCCCCCTTCCCAATTCCTTGGCCGAAGTTGAGTCTAGTGGTCAAAAATTGTTTTACTAACTTGGCTGTGTGGCTTACGGGCCCACGTCGCCAAATGGGTGGTATTAGGATCTTTTATTCCTCGTCTTTACTCTGGGATTCTAATCTCTCATCTATTCGGGTTTTCTAAAATTTACTAACACCGACATTTAGGATCTCGTTAATTCTATCCACCCGGAGAACTGGATTCAATGCGATTTCCATGTCATTGATCTGATTAGTCTGATAATCATTTCCTTTCCATTGTTTTGTTTAACCTTTCTCTCCGAGTTGTATTATACTCCGAGTTGTCATTCGATAAGACCAGATTCTGCATCAGAGTGCACGCGGAGAGTAGGATCCAGCGAGTTGATGGATCTTCGGTGTTTTCTAAACTCGACTTGAGGTTGGGTTATCACCAGATCCGTGTTCGCGAAGAGGATATTCCGAAGACTGCATTCGTTACTCGTTATGGCTCTTACGAGTACACAGTCATGTCGTTTGGTTTAACAAACGCTCCAGCTACATTCTCTCGCCTAATGAATTACATATTCATGGATTACCTCGACAAATTCGTCGTGGTATATCTGGATGATATTCTGGTTTATTCGAAGAACAAAGAAGAACATGCTGAGCACCTTCGACTAGTTCTGGAGAGACTTCGAGAGCACCAATTATATGCCAAGTTCTCTAAATGCGAATTCTGGCTTCCTGAAGTGACCTATCTTGGACATGTGATTTCCAAGGACGGTATTGCCGTCAACCCGGAGCGTGTTCAGGCTATCCTTGACTGGACTCCTCCGAAGAATGCCAAGCAGGTCCGAAGCTTTCTCGGTCTAGCCAGCTATTGTCGCCGATTCGTCGAGAACTTCTCCAAGATCGCCAAGCCCCTGACTAATCTGCTCCACAAAGGCGTTAAGTTTGAGTGGACAGACAAGTGTCAGGAAAGTTTCCAGACCCTCAAGGACAAGCTCACTTCTGCTCCAGTGCTTGCTCCTCCTGATTCTCGCAAGGACTTTGTCATATATTGCGACGCCTCTCGTCAGGGATTAGGCTGCGTCCTAATACAAGAGCGGAGAGTAATTGCATATGCTTCACGTCAATTGCGTCCACATGAAGAGAATTATCCAGTGCATGATCTTGAACTTGCAGCAGTGATGTATGCATTGAAGTTATGGCGACACTACCTTCTGGATAATCGGTGTGAAATTTATACCGATCACCAAAGTCTGAAATACTTATTCACTCAACCGGATCTTAATCTCCGACAACAACGATGGTTAGAAGCTATTGCGGATTATGACTGCGGTATTTCTTATACCCCGGGCAAAGCTAATGTAATGGCCGATGCCCTGAGTCGCAAGTCATATTGCAACAACCTCATGGTTAGGCAAGCTCAACCTCGTCTTCACGCAGAACTGACTCAGCTGAATCTGCGAATTCTTCCCCAGGGTTCTCTTAATAACCTTGTGGTACAGCCAGACCTTCTGAAGGCTGTTAAAGAAGCGCAAGCCAAAGATGCTGAAATTGACTTGATGAAGAAGGAGCTTCACCTTGCTAAGTATCGGGATTTCTCAGTTGCTGAAGATGGTACATTATATTTCAGAGACCGCATCGTAGTACCTCGCTTCGAGCTGATGACTGACAAAGTCATGAAGGAGGCCCATGATACACCGCTGTCTATCCATCCGGGTAGTACCAAAATGTATCGAGATCTTCGTCAAAGGTACTGGTGGTCTAGGATGAAGCAGGATATTGCTCGTTATGTTGCCGAGTGTGACGTTTGTCGTCGCGTGAAGGCAGAACATCAGAAACCTGCTGGAATTCTGCAACCGCTCCCTATTCCTCTATTGAAGTGGGATAAAGTGCAAATGGACTTCATCACTGGTCTTCCCAAGTCTCAGAAGGGTCACGATGCCATTCTTGTCGTCATCGACCAACTCTCCAAGGTTGCTCATTTCCTACCTGTTAAGGAGACTATCACCGCTAGCCAGCTAGCAGAACTGTACATTGCCAGAATTGTTTCACTCCATGGTATTCCGAAGGAGATTAGTTCAGACCGTGGTGTTCTTTTCACTTCCAAGTTCTGGGAAAGTTTCCAAGAAGCCATGGGAACTCATATTACCTGGAGTTCCGCATATCATCCTCAGTCCCAAGGCCAAGTTGAGCGTGTTAATCAAGTGCTTGAAGACATGCTTCGAGCTTGTGTTATATCCTTTGGTAAGAAATGGGAGGAATCTCTCCCGTATGCCGAGTTCTCTTATAACAACAGTTATCAAGCCAGCTTAAAAATGGCCCCATTTGAGGTTCTTTATGGACGTAAATGTCGAACCCCTCTGAATTGGTCAGAAACTGGGGAACGACCTCTTGTTGGACCGAACATCATTCAGCATGCCGAAGAACAAGTCCGAATTGTCCGGGAGAATCTCAAAGCAGCTCAAGACCGTCAGAAGAGTAATTATGATCGCAAGCGATGGGGTGTGATCTATCAACCTGGTGATCAAGCCTATCTTCGTGTCACTCCAATGAAGGGCACCCGTCGTTTCGGAATCAAGGGCAAGCTAGCTCCTCGCTATATTGGTCCTTTCCGCATCGTGGCTAGATGGGGACAGGTGGCATATAAATTGGAGTTGCCACCGCAATTCTCCCATATTCATGATGTCTTCCACGTGTCGCAACTCCGTAAGTGCTTCAAGGAATCCCCGCACCGTGCAGTGGATCATGAGATGCTCGAGCTACAAGATGATCTTTCCTGTAAGGAGCATCCGATCCGCATCCTCGACGAAGCTAAGCGTCGTACTCGTCAGAAGACGACCAAGTTCCTAAAAGTGCAATGGTCGAATCATACTGAAGATGAAGCCACTTGGGAACGCGAGGATCATCTTCGGGAAGAATATCCCGGACTCTTTCCTTCTACCTCCTAAATTCTCGGGACGAGAATTTCTTTTAGAGGAGGAGAATTTGTAACACCCCCTTGTAATGGCCACAGTGATCAGCTGTTAATAATGCCATGTCATCATCATTTGCAGTGCCAAATCATTTGGGTTAATAATCCAATTCAAATTCAAAATCTGAAAATCAAATTAAATTCCAAAGTGCAAATTGAAGTTGATCAAACTCTGCTGGAGAAATGTTATTTAATTAGCAAATAATCCAGTGGTCATGGCAAAATCATAATCATTATTTTTGGAGTTAGCTAAGTGAGTGAAACAACCTGAAACATCACTCAAAACAGACTATTTACATCTATTAAATTAATATCAAACTCAAATGGAATCCAAATTTGTCCAAACCACTTTTTGGTGAGAGATAATATTGCATTGCAATATTTGGGCCAACTCCCACATTTTTCAAAAGTGCACAAGTGCCCTAAACATTTTGAAACAGAAAAGGATAAAAGAAAATGGAGAAGCTAAAACAGAAAATCAAAAGCGGGACACTGTGCACTGGGCCTTAGTGCACAGTGCCCCGAGTTGCGGCCCAGCAGGCCCACCTCGTCTCCCTCCTCCCCGTGTCGTCCCCGCCGTGGCCGCGCGCGCGCGCGCCAGTCGGCCGGCGACACCGCGGCGCCACCGACGCTACAGGGAGGAGGAGGAGATAAGGCCGGAGCCATTCGACCCCCCTGGCTTCCCCTGGCATTCCCTATCTCTCTCCCTCGCTCGCTCCGCCCGTCTTCCCCCTCAGATCCGGGAGCAGCCGGGCGCGGCCGCCGCCGCTCGACGCCGTGCTCGCGGCTACCGGCCTCGCATCGCCTCGTCGGGATGTCCCTCGCCTCCGCCGTGGTCGACCGCGTCGCCTGAAGCTCTCTGGTGGAGCAGGGGAGCTCCACAGGCGTCGTTTTTCTCCGCCCCCTTTGCTTCGGTCGCCGGCGCCTCTCCGTCGATTCCCGGCGCAGCAGCTACTAAACCACTCACCGGGCCTACGTGTGAGCCTGCACGGTGAGCTTCTCCCCTCCTCTCTCTCGCTGCGCCATAGGAACCGCCGTAGCTAGCCGCCACCGTGGTCGTGCTTTGGCTGCCGCCGACGAGCTCGCTGCCGTGGCCAACGCCGCCGTCATGCGCAACTGAGCCCAGCTTCGAGCTCCTGGAGCTCGTGCGAGTCCAGCAAAGCCTCTAGCACCTCTCCCCGTGCCGCATAGCGTCGAACCCGACGAAGCCCGAACTCCGGCGTCCGCCGCGATGCTTGCCGCCGTCGCTACACGCCGTCTCCGGCGACGCCATCGCCACGGTTGGACGCGGCGTTGAACGCCCGTTCGAAAGAACCTACCCACGGCTCGAACCAAGCTCTGTAGCGCAAATCCGAGCGGCTCCGGCGACGCGCCGCCGCTGCCTTGGTCGCCGGAGCAGTTCCGGCGCCGGCCGCCGACGTGGCCGCCACGTGGGTCGCCCTGGGTCACTGACCCGTGGGCCCCAGGGGCCCGACCAGCCCAGCTGACCGGTCAGCCTTGCTGACTGGACCGGCCCAGCCGCTGACAGGCGGGCCCCACCTCCCTGATTAATTAGTTAAAACAAATTATAAATAAAAATAAACTAATTAACCTAATGTCTCACTGACATGTGGGGTCCACCCCCTAATTAATCCTGGAAATTAAACTGAATCACTGATTAAAGAAATAGAGGCTGACATGTGGGTCCCACTGGACCCACATGTCAGGTTTGACTGGTCAACCGTCCTGTTGACTTGCTGACGTCAGCAGCGCGTCATGCTGACGTCATAATTCATTTTCTGTTAAATAAAATAATTCCAGAAATTCAAATAATCTTTAAAAATTAATAACTTTTAAACCGTAGCTCGGATCGAAAAAGTTAAAACATGAAAGTTGCTCAGAACGACGAGACGAGTCTGATCGTGCCGTCTGTTTCTCCATCGGAACCTCCTACGTAGAAGAACTCGAAACTCCGGACCCGAATCCGACAGATGAATAGTGCACACACGTCGGATATTAAATCCCAGAATAATTCTAAAAATAACTAAAATGACTTAGATGCATATTTAGGCAACCCTGCACTGCATCATAGCATCACACGCACCGTGTTGCATTTGTTTGCATTATGTTTACCTGTTTCTTCCCCCTCTTCTCTCTCGGTAGCCCCCGACGTTGACGTAGCTCCCGAGGCAGACGCCGCACAGGAGTACGACTACGTCCCCGACGATACTACTGAAGACCTTGCCCTTGCCCCCAAGCAAACAGGCAAGCACCCCCATTTTGAGCATGCCTATATCGCCTATTCTCTTCTCTCTTATGCTTGCATTAGAACTGCTACTGCTACTGTTTTCCTATATCTGCTGCATAGCCTGATTATTGTACCCTGCTTTGTTACCTTACCGGTTATCCTAGACTGCTTAGTATAAGGTGGGTAGAGACACGACCGAGACCCCCACTTGATCCCGATTGCCCTGCTGGACATCAGAAGACCCGATCATCGGGATTGAAGACTAGACCATGGCACCGCACATCACTTCCCCTTAGTTGCCGACACTGCTGGGTTATCATCGAGTGCCGAGGGTGATACCTCGTCAGCACTTCTGATGTTAACCTTGTAGGTTAGTTACTCGGTCGTGGTAAGCGAGGGTGATTCCTCCTACACCACCCCCGATAACGACATCGTCGCGCAACCTCTCAAGTGTGGACCTCGAGGGTGATTCCTCCTTCATTCACCTTGATGATAACATCGAGCGGGAATTCCATCGAGGGTGATTCCTCAGGGTTCCCTTCGGTGTCAGACACACAGTTACCTTGGATATTATGACTTGCACTAAACTATGATACTAAAGACGGGTCGGCCCTGAGGGGTACCCGCGCGAGCTTATTGCGAAGTGATGTGGAGTCGGGTTGACCTGGATGGTGCCCGCGAGATAACTACGAGGCGTGGCCGGGCATTCTTAGCCCTTGCCGCAAGTCCTCGAGACGGGGCGACGGGGTCACATCGATCGTGAGTCTCTGCTCGTTTCCGCGCGCTCCTAACCCACTACGGTTTGGATATTTGATCCGAGGGGCCTCTGGCCCGATAGCACTAACCATCACGTGGGCATAGTATGGGCGTTCTGCGTCGTACACATCAGCCGAAGCTTGTTTGACGTCAGTAAGGAGCGGCGCACGCCGAGTTGGACTGGTAACGCAACCGCGCTTGTATAAGGGGTTGCTAGGTCTGCTCTCGGTGGCCCCGTAACGTGCAGGAGTTCCCGGGGCGATGGCCCTAGACCCCTGGGGGCATAGGTTTAGTCCGGCGTGCTGACCTCTCTTATAAGCCTAGGTCGGGTTGCGGCGTGTTGCTTAGCCGAGGCCGGGCATGACCCAGAAAAGTGTGTCCGGCCAGAGTTAAGTGAGCGTGGTGGGTAAGTTGGTGCACCCCTGCAGGGAAGAAACTTCTATCGATAGCCTGTCCTACGGTAACGGACACTCGGAGTTGTATCCCGATCGGTACAACTAGAACATATGGTGAGAACTGGATAGTACGGCTCTGGGATTGCTTTCTCGCAGGGAGTCGAGAAAGGATCTCAGGTCGAGGTTGATGATATTACTACTACTACTTTACATTATGTTCATCTGCTCTCTCTTCTGATGCTGCAAGACTGTCGAAGATTGTTGAAGATGCTAGTCTTCGATAGGACTAGGCTTTCCCCCTCTACTCTGGCATTTCTGCAGCCCAGTCCACATATACAGCCATTCCTTTGACAATGATGCATATGTAGTGTAGATCCTTGCTTGCTGAGTACTTCGGATGAGTACTCACGTTTGCTTTATTTTCTTTTCCCCCATTTTCCATTTGATGCCACCAGACGACGGAGCCCCTGAGCCAGAAGCCCCAGCCGACGACCAGTACTACTATCCGCCTGGCGAGTACTACTACTACGAGGAGCCGTTCGACGACCAGGAGTAGGTTCGGAGGGTCCAGGGCAGGAGGCCTACGCCTTTCGATCGTAGTTTTTATTTTTACCCCGCCTCTGTGAAGGCTTATCTCTCTCTCTGTAATATATCTGTACTCAGATATCTAATGCTTCCGCTGACGCTTGTATGCCATCGAGCTTGTATTCGAGCCCTCGAGGCCCTGGCTTGTAATATTAAGCTTGTATGACTTTATTTTATGTTTTAGAGTTGTGTTGTGATATCTTCAAGTGAGTCCTTAGGCTTGATCGTGCGCATTTGCGTGTATGATTAGTGCACGATTAAGCCGGGGTCGTCACAGGTTGGTATCAGAGCCGACTGCCTCTAGGAGTCCCCCTTTCCAACTCTTTGGCCGAAGTTGAGTCTAGTGGTCAAAAACTGTTTTACTAACTTGGCTGTGTGGCTTACGGGCCCACGTCGCCAACTGGGTGGTATTAACATCTTTTACTTCTCGATCTTTACTCTGGGATTCTATCCTCTCTTCTATTCAGGTTTTGCAAAATTGCTAAACGCGGACACTTAGGATCACGTAATTCTATCCACCCGGAGAGCTGGATTCAGTGCGATTTCCCTGACGTTGATCTGATTAGTCTGATAATCATTTTCCTTTCCATTGTTTTGTTTAACCTTTCTCTCCGAGTTGTATTATACTCCGAGTTGTCATTCGATAAGACCAGATTCTGCATCAGAGTGCACACGGAAAGTAGGATCCAGCAAGTTGATCGATCTTCGGTGTTCTCTAAACTCGACTTGAGGTTGGGTTATCACCAGATCCGTGTCCGCGAAGAGGATATTCCCAAGACTGCATTCGTTACTCGTTATGGCTCATACGAGTACACCGTCATGTCATTTGTTCTGACGAATGCTCCCGCTACCTTCTCCCGCTTAATGAATTATATATTCATGGACTACCTCGACAAGTTCGTCGTGGTATATCTAGATGATATTCTGGTTTATTCCAAGAATAAGGAAGAACATGCCGAACATCTTCGTCTAGTTCTGGAGAGACTTCGAGAGCACCAATTATATGCCAAGTTCTCTAAATGCGAATTCTGGCTTCCTGAAGTGACCTACCTTGGACATGTGATTTCCAAGGACGGTATTGCCGTTAACCCGGAGCGTGTTCAGGCTATCCTTGACTGGACTCCTCCGAAGAATGCCAAGCAAGTCCGAAGCTTTCTCAGTCTAGCCAGCTATTGTCGCCGATTCGTCGAGAACTTCTCCAAGATCGCCAAGCCCCTGACTAATCTGCTTCACAAGGGCGTTAAGTTTGAGTGGACAGACAAGTGTCAGGAAAGTTTCCAGACCCTCAAGGACAAGCTCACTTCTGCTCCAGTGCTTGCTCCTCCTGATTCTCGCAAGGACTTTGTCATATATTGCGACGCCTCTCGTCAGGGATTAGGCTGCGTCCTAATGCAAGAGCGGCGAGTAATTGCATATGCTTCACGTCAATTGCGTCCACATGAAGAGAATTATCCAGTGCATGATCTTGAACTTGCAGCAGTGATGTATGCATTGAAGTTATGGCGACACTACCTTCTGGGTAATCGGTGTGAAATTTATACCGATCACCAAAGTCTGAAATACTTATTCACTCAACCGGATCTTAATCTCCGACAACAACGATGGTTAGAAGCTATTGCGGATTATGACTGCGGTATTTCTTATACCCCGGGCAAAGCTAATGTAATGGCCGATGCCCTGAGTCGCAAGTCATATTGCAACAACCTCATGGTTAGGCAAGCTCAACCTCGTCTTCACGCAGAACTGACTCAGCTGAATCTACGAATTCTTCCCCAGGGTTCTCTTAATAACCTTGTGGTACAGCCAGACCTTCTGAAGGCTGTTAAAGAAGCGCAAGCCAAAGATGCTGAAATTGACTTGATGAAGAAGGAGCTTCACCTTGCTAAGTATCGGGATTTCTCAGTTGCTGAAGATGGTACATTATATTTCAGAGACCGCATCGTAGTACCTCGCTTCGAGCTGATGACTGACAAAGTCATGAAGGAGGCCCATGATACACCGCTGTCTATCCATCCGGGTAGTACCAAAATGTATCGAGATCTTCGTCAAAGGTACTGGTGGTCTAGGATGAAGCAGGATATTGCTCGTTATGTTGCCGAGTGTGACGTTTGTCGTCGCGTGAAGGCAGAACATCAGAAACCTGCTGGAATTCTGCAACCGCTCCCTATTCCTCTATGGAAGTGGGATAAAGTGCAAATGGACTTCATCACTGGTCTTCCCAAGTCTCAGAAGGGTCACGATGCTATTCTTGTCATCGTTGACCAACTTTCCAAGGTTGCACACTTTCTGCCAGTTAAGGAGACTATTACTGCTAGTCAGTTAGCAGAGCTATATATCTCCAGAATTGTTTCACTCCATGGTATTCCCAAGGAAATCAGTTCAGACCGTGGCAGCATTTTCACTGGCCATTTCTGGGAAAGTTTCCAGAAAGCAATGGGAACTCATATTACCTGGAGTTCAGCTTATCATCCCCAATCTCAAGGCCAAGTTGAGCGCGTTAATCAAGTGCTTGAAGACATGCTACGAGCCTGTGTTATATCCTTCGGTAAGAAATGGGAGGAATCTCTCCCGTATGCCGAGTTCTCTTATAACAACAGTTATCAAGCCAGCTTAAAAATGGCCCCATTTGAGGTTCTTTATGGACGTAAATGTCGAACCCCTCTGAATTGGTCAGAAACTGGGGAACGACCTCTTGTTGGACCGAACATCATTCAGCATGCCGAAGAACAAGTCCGAATTGTCCGGGAGAATCTCAAAGCAGCTCAAGACCGTCAGAAGAGTAATTATGATCGCAAGCGATGGGGTGTGATCTATCAACCTGATGAACAAGCCTATCTTCGTGTCACTCCAATGAAGGGCACCCGTCGTTTCGGAATCAAGGGCAAGCTAGCTCCTCGCTATATTGGTCCTTTTCGCATAGTTGCCAGACGTGGACATGTGGCTTATAAATTGGAATTGCCGCCACAGTTCTCTCATATTCATGATGTCTTCCACGTGTCGCAACTCCGTAAGTGCTTCAAGGAATCCCCGCACCGTGCAGTGGATCATGAGATGCTCGAGCTACAAGATGATCTTTCCTATAAGGAGCATCCGATCCGCATCCTCGACGAAGCTGAGCGTCGTACTCGTCAGAAGACGACCAAGTTCCTAAAAGTGCAATGGTCGAATCATACTGAAGATGAAGCCACTTGGGAACGCGAGGATCATCTTCGGGAAGAATATCCCGGACTCTTTCCTTCTACCTCCTAAATTCTCGGGACGAGAATTTCTTTTAGAGGAGGAGAATTTGTAACACCCCCTTGTAATGGCCACAGTGATCAGCTGTTAATAATGCCATGTCATCATCATTTGCAGTGCCAAATCATTTGGGTTAATAATCCAATTCAAATTCAAAATCTGAAAATCAAATTAAATTCCAAAGTGCAAATTGAAGTTGATCAAACTCTGCTGGAGAAATGTTATTTAATTAGCAAATAATCCAGTGGCCATGGCAAAATCATAATCATTATTTTTGGAGTTAGCTAAGTGAGTGAAACAACCTGAAACAGCACTCAAAACAGACTATTTACATCTATTAAATTAATATCAAACTCACATGGAATCCAAATTTGTCCAAACCACTTTTTGGTGAGAGATAATATTGCATTGCAATATTTGGGCCAACTCCCACATTTTTCAAAAGTGCACAAGTGCCCTAAACATTTTGAAACAGAAAAGGAAATAAAAGAAAAGGAAAACAGAATCAGAGAAATAATTAAAAGGGACACTGTGCACTGGGCCTTAGTGCACAGTGCCCCGATTTGAGGTCCAACCGGCCCAGCCCATCTCCCCATCGTCCTCCTCGCCGCGCTGTCAAACGCGCGCGCCGACACGCCGACGAGCGCGGCGCGTGTCGACCATCCTCCGGCGCCGCTGCCGCCGCGTAGGGGAATAAGAGGCCCCGCGGCCTCACCCGAACCCTAGTCGTTCCCCATTCCTCTCCCTCGCCGCTCCGCGCCTCCACCCTTCCTCCAGATCCGCCACCGAACGCCGCCGTCGCCGCGTCTTAGCACCGCCGTGGCCACCGAGCTCCTCCGGCTCCATCCTCGTGACCACGAGCTCCGGGTTCGTCGACTCCTTCGACTGGAAGCCAGAGATCGAGCCGGGGAGCACCACAACGACTACTACGTGCCGCCCCCTTTCCTCTCGGCTGCCGGCGATCTTCTCCAAATCCGGCGACGGCTGCTGCTCCTAAACCGTCACCGGCTTTTCTTAGCCACCCGGTGAGCTCCCCCTCGTCTTTCCCCTCTTCGATCCGCACCTCTCTGTCGCCGTAGTGGCCGCACCCGAGGAGCCCGAACCCGCTGCCGCCGACGAGCTCGCTGCCGTGGCCAACGCCGCCGTCATGCGCAACTGAGCCCAGCTTCGAGCTCCTGGAGCTCGTGCGAGTCCAGCAAAGCCTCTAGCACCTCTCCCCGTGCCGCATAGCGTCGAACCCGACGAAGCCCGAGCTCCGGCGTCCGTTTCGCCGCTCGCCGCCGTCGAACTAACACACCTCCGGTCGGTCCAAGGCCACCAGTCGACGCGGCGCTTTTCTAGCTTTCGAATGCATCAGACCGCGCGCGAAACGGTGTCTCCTAGCGTGATTCCGGCGAGCTCCGGCGACGCGCCGCCGCTGCCTTGGTCGCCGGAGCAGTTCCGGCGCCGGCCGCCGACGTGGCCGCCACGTGGGTCGCCCTGGGTCACTGACCCGTGGGCCCCAGGGGCCCGACCAGCCCAGCTGACCGGTCAGCCCTGCTGACTGGACCGGCCCAGCCGCTGACAGGCGGGCCCCACCTCCCTGATTAATTAGTTAAAACAAATTAGAAATAAAAATAAACTGATTAACCTAATGTCTCACTGACATGTGGGGTCCACCCCCTAATTAATCCTGGTAATTAAACTGAATCACTGATTAAAGAAATAGAGGCTGACATGTGGGTCCCACTGGACCCACATGTCAGGTTTGACTGGTCAACCGTCCTGTTGACTTGCTGACGTCAGCAGCGCGTCATGCTGACGTCATAATTCATTTTCTGTAAATAAAAATTAATTCCAGAAATTCAAATAATCTTTAAAAATTAATAACTTTTAAACCGTAGCTCGGATCGAAAAAGTTAAAACATGAAAGTTGCTCAGAACGACGAGACGAGTCTGATCGTGCCGTCTGTTTCTCCATCGGAACCTCCTACGTAGAAGAACTCGTAACTCCGGACCCGAATCCGACAGATGAATAGTGCACACACGTCGGATATTAAATCCTAGAATAATTCTAAAAATAACTAAAATGACTTAGATGCATATTTAGGCAACCCTGCACTGCATCATAGCATCACACGCACCGTGTTGCATTTGTTTGCATTATGTTTACCTGTTTCTTCCCCCTCTTCTCTCTCGGTAGCCCCCGACGTTGACGTAGCTCCCGAGGCAGACGCCGCACAGGAGTACGACTACGTCCCCGACGATACTACTGAAGACCTTGCCCTTGCCCCCAAGCAAACAGGCAAGCACCCCCATTTTGAGCATGCCTATATCGCCTATTCTCTTCTCTCTTATGCTTGCATTAGAACTGCTACTGCTACTGTTTTCCTATATCTGCTGCATAGCCTGATTATTGTACCCTGCTTTGTTACCTTACCGGTTATCCTAGACTGCTTAGTATAAGGTGGGTAGAGACACGACCGAGACCCCCACTTGATCCCGACTGCCCTGCTGGACATCAGAAGACCCGATCATCGGGATTGAAGACTAGATCATGGCACCGCACATCACTTCCCCTTAGTTGCCGACACTGCTGGGTTATCATCGAGTGCCGAGGGTGATACCTCGTCAGCACTTCTGATGTTAACCTTGTAGGTTAGTTACTCGGTCGTGGTAAGCGAGGGTGATTCCTCCTACACCACCCCCGATAACGACATCGTCGCGCAACCTCTCAAGTGTGGACCTCGAGGGTGATTCCTCCTTCGTTCACCTTGATGATAACATCGAGCGGGAATTCCATCGAGGGTGATTCCTCAGGGTTCCCTTCGGTGTCAGACACACAGTTACCTTGGATATTATGACTTGCACTAAACTATGATACTAAAGACGGGTCGGCCCTGAGGGGTACCCGCGCGAGCTTATTGCGAAGTGATGTGGAGTCGGGTTGACCTGGATGGTGCCCGCGAGATAACTACGAGGCGTGGCCGGGCATTCTTAGCCCTTGCCGCAAGTCCTCGAGACGGGGCGACGGGGTCACATCGATCGTGAGTCTCTGCTCGTTTCCGCGCGCTCCTAACCCACTACGGTTTGGATATTTGATCCGAGGGGCCTCTGGCCCGATAGCACTAACCATCACGTGGGCATAGTATGGGCGTTCTGCGTCGTACACATCAGCCGAAGCTTGTTTGACGTCAGTAAGGAGCGGCGCACGCCGAGTTGGACTGGTAACGCAACCGCGCTTGTATAAGGGGTTGCTAGGTCTGCTCTCGGTGGCCCCGTAACGTGCAGGAGTTCCCGGGGCGATGGCCCTAGACCCCTGGGGGCATAGGTTTAGTCCGGCGTGCTGACCTCTCTTATAAGCCTAGGTCGGGTTGCGGCGTGTTGCTTAGCCGAGGCCGGGCATGACCCAGAAAAGTGTGTCCGGCCAGAGTTAAGTGAGCGTGGTGGGTAAGTTGGTGCACCCCTGCAGGGAAGAAACTTCTATCGATAGCCTGTCCTACGGTAACGGACACTCGGAGTTGTATCCCGATCGGTACAACTAGAACATATGGTGAGAACTGGATAGTACGGCTCTGGGATTGCTTTCTCGCAGGGAGTCGAGAAAGGATCTCAGGTCGAGGTTGATGATATTACTACTACTACTTTACATTATGTTCATCTGCTCTCTCTTCTGATGCTGCAAGACTGTCGAAGATTGTTGAAGATGCTAGTCTTCGATAGGACTAGGCTTTCCCCCTCTACTCTGGCATTTCTGCAGCCCAGTCCACATATACAGCCATTCCTTTGACAATGATGCATATGTAGTGTAGATCCTTGCTTGCTGAGTACTTCGGATGAGTACTCACGTTTGCTTTATTTTCTTTTTCCCCCATTTTCCATTTGATGCCACCAGACGACGGAGCCCCTGAGCCAGAAGCCCCAGCCGACGACCAGTACTACTATCCGCCTGGCGAGTACTACTACTACGAGGAGCCGTTCGACGACCAGGAGTAGGATCGGAGGGTCCAGGGCAGGAGGCCTACGCCTTTCGATCGTAGTTTTTATTTTTACCCCGCCTCTGTGAAGGCTTATCTCTCTCTCTGTAATATATATCTGTACTCAGATATCTAATGCTTCCGCTGACGCTTGTATGCCATCGAGCTTGTATTCGAGCCCTCGAGGCCCTGGCTTGTAATATTAAGCTTGTATGACTTTATTTTATGTTTTAGAGTTGTGTTGTGATATCTTCAAGTGAGTCCTTAGGCTTGATCGTGCGCATTTGCGTGTATGATTAGTGCACGATTAAGCCGGGGTCGTCACAGCCGCCGCCGGTTCCCATCCCCGTCACGCCCGCGTCAACGACCACTGCGGAAGCCTCCTCCTCCTCGCCCTTCCCCGTGGGTGGCGCCTCTGATTCTCATCTCGGGCGAGAATTTTCTGTAAATCATGATCATGATTTGTTCATTTGTTCCCTTCCCTGGGTTATAAGTCGCTCCTTGTTGTTCTCTCCCACGTACTGTTACGGTGATTGGCGATTTTACGGACCGTCCATCCACTGCGATCAAACGGTGCAGAAATAAAAGTTACTAAGAGTTACGAGACTAAAATTACATGAAATTACAAATAATGGTGGGACCATTACAAAATTAGGGTGAGGCTAGTCATTTCCTAAAAGGGTAGTTCCGTCCTATTTCAGTAAGGCCAAATCATGTTCGCTTCTCGCTGTATGGCCCGACACATCTAGGTCGCTCCTCTAGAAAACTTGTTCCCTGTCTGTTCGAAGCAGCAGGGTAGGATAGGGCGGAGCCGCCGATGACCCCGGCGGTGGCGGCGGCAGAGGGGGTCGGCGAGGATGGCCTCTGGGGTGAGGAGGCGGAGCCGATGACCCCGGCGGTGACGGCGGCAGAGGGGATCGGCGAAGATGGCCGCTGGGACGAGGAGGCGGAGCCGATGACCCCGGCGGTGGCGGCGGCGGAGGGGTCCCAGAGGCTCGAGGACCGACGTCTGTTGCGGTCTCCGTGCCTCGCCGTCAAGAGCCAGATCGAACGCACAGCGCTTGTAGCTGTCGAGAGGAAGAGGAAGAGCACCCTGCGCCGGTTCGGCAGCCGTGGCGTCACGGAGGAGGCGGAGAGAAAGGCCACCGGTGGCCCCGTGAAGGTCAAGGAGGCCGCCGCCTCGTCATGCAGCGCGCGATGGTGGACCAGTGGGCGTCCAAGAGGCACTTACCGCCGAGGCATCCCGAATCCTCATACTTTGCCGGTTCGGCGTCCGCTCCGGGAAGCCTATCCCAGCGGCAGGTGGAGGAGTTCACCTGAAGGAACCGGAGTACAGAGGTATATTTCCCCCTTCTCAGTGCTTTTGATTACAGTGATTAGAGTCAGTAGGTATATTTCCCCCTTCTCAGTGCTTTTGATTACAGTGATTAGAGTCAGTAGGTAATACTGAACATGGTAAATTTCATTAGAATATGACTTGCAAGTTGATGGGTTCAGAACCTTTGTGCTGTGGAAAACAGTTACAGTAGGAGATTCAGACACCGTTCTTCTGATTACTCCTTGCGTTGTTTCATGTCTCAACAAAATCGAAACGATCACATATTCTAGGATTAGATACATGTGGAATTACCCACTGAAACACAACGATACATGCATAATCTTTCATTTATATATGGAATACATACATAAATAAAGGTTATCTAGGAAAAAACTATTGTTTAGGTAAGGTTGCTGAATTGTTTACGAGGGCAGTCTCCAAAGATCCAATTTAGTGAATTGTGTAATCTTGGTATGTATCACGTATGTGAATAAATTCTAACGGCGGCAAAAAATAATCACTATGGTCAATATTACTACTATATGTAGATAAATTAACATTAGTCTATATGTGCATGTGCACCGGCACCATTGCTAGTAGAAACCAAACTGAAGCGTTACAAAAATTCAGAGATGGTCTTCACCACCAGAAGATGTTCTGAAGATCAACACATATGGCTTGTTCAGAGAGGCATCACACACCCATCCATACTGATTGTGAACTGTTGATGGCCGCTGGAGCGGGCAAGTGGCAACCTGGAGTGAGTTGCTGATCCTCTTCAAGCTCAAACTCAAGCCATGCTCCAGGCAGCGATCACCGCTTCTGTGTTTTAGATTATGATCCGTCTCCCCCTGGAGTAATCTGTACAAAAATAACTTTCATTTGTGACTTGGTTTCAATGATGTGAAAATTGCAAACTGCCCAGGCGGGCAAGGTGACCCTGTTTTGATTTAATATTATTTTCTTGGTTTCATATTCGCCGGCTATGACCATGTGCGCCTTGTTTTGCTGATTTTGCTCTTTTAACCGGGAGGTTAGAAGGATAAGATTGAAAATGGAGCATGAGTTACAGCAACTGTATTGCTAATTATCTTGATTTGAGAAGAAATAGAAATGCCCCGGAGGTTGCCTGTGGTGTTTTGTATCTTGTATTTTTTTGTGCCCATTTTATTCAGAATAAGGTGTAATCGATCTGTGTAATTTGTGTTGCAAGTTTGACATGTAACTGTCTCAATCCAATGAGAAATTTCATGCAGTGTGAGGTTCTCAACTTGTGTACATACATACTGTTCAGTTGTGTGTTACTCCTCTCTTCTAAAACTGAGCTGAAATTGTGCCTTGCTAGGCTTATTTTCATTCGAGTCTCTGCGTGCTTATTTTCTTTGTCCTTCAACTGTATTTACTTCTGCTGTATCTTCCCATTCCAACAAAACGTTCACAATTGTCAGTCACTCCGATCTTCAGCGCGGTCGCCCCCTCCCCCCCCCCCCCCCCCGCGGTCGATATACTCCTGGTCCTAACAGTTTACAGGAATATGCTTTCAACTTTGAGGTGCTGCTCAATTTTTAGATGAAGGTTCCTTTAATGCCCGCACACTAAATAGTGGCTTTTACTATTTTCTATTGCATTTGCTGTAACAGTCCAAACCAGTGTTATGCAAGGTACTCTTGTACTCCCCCCATCTCAAAATAAGTGTCTCGTACTAAGGTTGAGACACTTATTTTGGGACGGAGAGAGTACTTTAGGAAAATAGATCCGACACAGTATGAATTCAGAGTTTTATTTTCAAGAGGAAAGGCCATACGGCTCAACCTGGGAATGGTCCAAGACCAGCCCATAGTCACAATCAAATTTTGAGCACCTTACAGCGTTGCTTTGGGGCTCTAGAACTGAAGTTTCAGCCCCAAATCAAGTCCAGCAAAAACTACAGTCTACAACACATCAGACTCGGAAGTATTTACCCCAGGCAGTTCCCCAATCAATATCGTCTAGAAATCAAACATGGCGCTGGTAACAAAAAAGTTGACAAATTCTAACTACTATAACAGCTTGGTCACAATTGCAAACTAACTAAAATAATAGAGCTTTTTACTGCAATTACAGCGTAATAGACATGACTGAGCCAAGTAGGAAGAAATCTCCTATTACTGTCAGACTGCCAACAATCAAATTACAAAAGAAACAACGTGGAGTTGCTGTTAGGCCAAACAGAACAAGTCTCCTACTACTAAACAGTGATATAACACAGCCATTATTATTAGACTCGGTTATTTCTTTCGGTCTTGCTGGTAAGAATGCCACTACAATAGGCTTCGGGTCAGCTCCTCCAAGATCGCGTTCACTGAAGATTGAGGTACCTTCTCCTGGATCAAAGAAACCACAACATCATACCGTTATCCGTTCAAATAAATTAGAAGAGCGGGAACAAAATGTACACTGTTCAAAAAGTCCAGCACGTAAGAGTATAATAGCATATTTACAGACGCCATGAATAAATATACCAAATTTCAAAAGGTTGTTAATGAAGCGCGTTTTGCATCTGTGTGAACAGCATAATTAATACTAAATCTCATAGTAAATTAATATCTGGATGTATTTTAACAAATTCTATAGCGGTCAACAACTTTCTTATTTGGAAAATCAAAATAAGAAATTCCAAGAGAACTTGAAATGATGAACCTTTCAGTTTCAGTCGATGATGGGGTGGGTGGCTGATACAAAAAATAGGCATGCATAAACTTGACTCGACTGGATCCTGAATATCTTGTGCAGCTAAGAGTACAAGCAAACTAAACTTCACCAGTTTTCTACTGAAAGTTTAAACTTACGGTCTTTTATCATACTCCGTAATACATAAGTTCAGCAACACTAATATCAATAGTTTATGCCACCAAGAATCTAACATGTACTCAATAAAATCTGCAAACACAAATGCAGGTAGACAACCAATTTCACCTGCAATAAACACCATCTCCTCGAATGGTATAATTCTCTTTGATGATGATAATTATATTGGATCTAAAATGTAGGGAATCAAATGTAAGATGCATATGTTTTCCTTCATATCTTTCCACTTCCTACTTACTAGTTTACGGCCAACAAACAAAATTAGGGTCAGTGAATCATCCCGTTGTTCCCCTGATTAAAGCTTGGGGCTTATCTATCATTAGCATTTGCTTGCTGCAGCTGTCCCCACCTTGCAATACAGAGACCTCCTCTAGATATTATTTAACCCTCAAAGTCAGGGAAACACGGCTAAGGTAGCCTTATTTGCTGTCATACTGTTGTCATATTTTACTCTCTATTCTAGAGTTCATGCCCTGGAATGAGGCATTTCGAATGGTTATGCATATCTATTTTTCATAAACAAAAATATCAAGCTGACATCCAACCGTATATCAAAGTAGTAAATGGTATTGATCCCAAAAATGTTCTAGAATGCCACTACAGTAATGCTCAAAAGCTAGTCGTATATTACCTTGAGGACATATGTCAGAGTGGCTGGTGAGTGGTGACTATGTATTTCCGCGTTATACAACAAATAAGGGTAAGATAAGAAGACAGTTATACTGCAGAACATTGAACAGAGCAAAAAAGATTCATAAAGAGCAGACCTAATACTGCAAACTGATTCAGATTGACCGCGGGGGTGGGAGGGAGGCGCTGCAGGGCGCGGTGGGGCAGGGGAGGATTCGGCGGGCACGGCGCGCCGCGGCGGAGGGTTGTAGTTCCTGGCGGTAGGAGCGACACCAGGGAGGCGGCCTGGTGATTCTTGCCTGGATCGGGACCGCCGCGGGATTGGTTGATCGGAACGGCGGGACGGCGGCGGCGGTGGTGGTGCGACCCTGTGTGGGGAACGGCCGAGGAAAGTGTCGTGACGAACGGAAAAGAAGAAGCGACTACATTACAACTTTACCATTATACCCTTTTAAGAAAAAATAAATCTGTAAATAAATTTCTTAGATCTAACAGTCAGAAAAAATCGGAGGTGGAGTTACAAGAAATTACAAGGCGTAACTCGCCAATCACCGTAAAAGAGCTCCTGATATTATGGATGAACTCTAAATTTATATAAATTGGTGAGAATCAGTTTAAGGAAGGGAGGTGGGACAAAAATCGAACATAAATAGAAGTTTTCATGATGAAGATAAACTGGTCAAGAAGAATCTTGGGATCAGAAAACTATTCTCTTCAAGAATATATTAGTGACTAAATATTAGTACAATTCTTAAAATTTTATTACAGAATGCAAACGATTTGTAATTGATCTTACGTACATAGGCATTTTGTTGCAGAATGGCTTGCATTTGCGATCTCTCCGAGTTCCTTGTGAAAGCAAAGACTAGGGCACCAAAACAAAACACGGCCAACACCGCTACACTGCTGGGTCGATGGACGGTCACCGTTAGTAGTGGTTACATCACTAGTGATGGCCATTCAGCGGGCCATCTGTGGTGATGCAGAACTTACACTGACTGGCTTGTTTGCGTGGACTACGAGTAGTAGTTATGTCTTGATATGACTGTTCTACAAACTGCCATCGACGGGACCATTTTAGGCGCCTGTTAACAGAGTTTGTAGTAGAAAAATTTGAACTCAAGAAGTGGAACTGGCACCTTCCTATATCAATTGCAGTTGCGTCACCTTCCTCCAGTAAGCGATAATAGTGGAGATATGAATATTATTGCCCCAAATTTATAACCTCATTTCTATCTTAATGATCATATGTGTATGGTAACGAAAATAAATTATTTCTTGATTTGATTTGGTACTTCAGATTATGATTGATTTCTTGGATTTATTAACATCCTAAAATTTAAAAAATAAATAAAAGTGCGTAAACTTCTCACCTTCCACATTTTAGCTTTTCACATCTATCTACTATCCACACATGGACATGCACAAACCCTATTTATTTTTTACCAAGGTAACTAAAAGGGTTGGATTAAAATATGTGATATCACATATACATTCTTGCTTCTAAAACATCTCTAAACATAATGGGAAGTATGTATATATGTTGCGCCATACCCAACTATATATTTTGGAAAACCCTATAATCTCATGTTCAAGTATTTGAAGCAAACTCAAATATGAATTTCTGCCCCCAAATGACTGAATAGTGCCACATTTGTTTCTACCACTTCGTAAATTCCTCAAAAGTCAACACAACATTAATATCACCCGTACTTCTCACAAGGATCACAGGTTCACCATTTCATACAAGCTCCTCACTCAGTCATAGAAATAGATTTTACATACCAAATCATTTCCCCCCTTTAACTCCACCCTACCTGTGAATCCTAGGGAGGCTGATTAGTCAGCGCTAGACCAATTACCCTGCCCCACTGTAACCCTCTAGCGCATGGGCGGCCTAGCCAAGGTTGATGGAAGAATGGACAAATCTGACCTCGAGACGAAAGTATTTCACAAACTGAACTGTTCGAGAAAAAATTTCACTCAGCTGACCCTTTTGTGTAGCGCCCGACATTCAGGCGCCACACTACACTGTGCAGCGCCTAACTCTCAGGCGCTACACATCTGACCAGCATGGCACGCATCTGCTGTCTAAAAATTGTTAAGTCAGTGTGTAGCGCCTAAGAGCTAGGCGCTACACTGTGTAGCGCCTGACCAGACGTCTGGGTGTTACACAAGTGAGCTGCCTGCACTGCGCCTCGATGCACTCTGCCAGGGAGAGAAAGCGTAGACTAACTCCGTTGTTGACGGTCAAAGAGAGGAGGACGTGTCAACCTGCATGGCCCATGGTGTGGTCACTGCTCAGCCGAGCTAGTCCCGCGCGTGCATGCATGTACTGCAGTCGACCTGCACTGGCTTAGCGACTGATCGTCTCGTCAAGTCTAATCTACTCTGCATACATGTCCTGTCGAATTAACAAAAGCTACTTTCTATACGTACGTTGATGAACAAGCCATGTGCATGTGATTGGAGCTTCACATTAGCCATGCAATCCGCGAGCAGAGGCAGCTCAATTGTGCAGCGCCCGGACGTCAGGCGCTAGTGTAGCGCCTAGCTCTTAGGCGCTACACACTGACTTAGCAATTTTTAGATAACAGATGTGTTCCATGCTGGTCAGATGTGTAGCGCCTGAGAGCCAGGCGCTGCACAGTGTAGTGTGGCGCCTGGATGTCGGGCGCTACACAAAAGGGTCAGCTGAGTGAAATTATTTTTTCGAACAGTTTAGTTTGTGAAATACTTTCGTCACAAGGTTAGATTTGTCAAATTTGCCAAGGTTGATATGCCCACTCACGTTGCCAAGTGCATGCCACGACATGTCGAAACGGTATTTTACTTGAGTAACTCCTCATGTTCATAAGGACTTATCCCTCTTGCCACAACACGCGTCAGGCCATAAAACATTTCACTACTCTCTGAGTCCCCTCACTTACGGCAGGCCCAAACCTGAGCCCTTGCATGGCGGTAAGAAGCAGAACCCATGGGAGAGTACCCAAACTCCTCCTTGCACGCAGGCACGACACGTACCGATAGTCAGTAACCCTGTGATATGTCATAAATGTATCTATAACTTTCGAAGTTATCATGCTAATTTCTTATCATTTTATGCGACATTTATATTTTGTTGGACTAATCTAGTAATTACGAGACTAAAGGCAGTTTACATGTTTTTATGTCTCTGTGTAAAAGAACCTGGTTGAACTACAGAAAATCTCAGACAAATCAAGCATCGGTATTTTACTGGAGAAGGACACCTACCAAAAGGGGTGCCACTAGATTTGTATTGACCCAGTGATACATAATTACTTTATGTTTTATAGGACACCCTAATTATCTTGTACTTTTTGTCACTCCCACTTCGGGAACTAGGACGAAACTCATCTAGAACATTGTACAGGTACTCTGTCGAACACGCAATTCACTACCATATTAACAAACAATTCATCCTACGCAGCTTCTTGGACTAGGAGTTGGTATTAGCGGGTGTTTGTTTACATGGACTTATTGGTGTAGGGACTTAAAAAAATCCCTTTTAGCCTCATCTAAACCAAACAGGAGGGACTTATAAGGACTTAAAGTGGGCATTTGAGACTTATCAAAAGAAGACCCTCAGGAAGAGTCTTTTTGGGACTTTTAGTTGTAACATGGTCTTTTAGTCCATGTTTAGTCCCAGAAACCAAACAGATAGGGACTTTTTAGGGACTAGCGACTTTTAAGTTGGGACTAAAAAAAGTCCTAGGACTTATGAACCAAACAGGGCCTTAGTTGCTATGTAGCATCTCTCTCTATCTCTTGTATTTCAACTAATCTTGGCCATGGGCAGTCCGGCCCGGACGGCCCGACCCGACACGATCCGAAAAAGCCCGACCCGACCTTGCCCATGGGCCGGGCCTGGGCCTAGATTTCGAGCCCGATGATAAGGCCGGGCCGGGCCCGGGCCCGTCATTTTCGCCATTTAAGGAAGAGGCCCGGCCCATGGCCCGGCGGGCTTTTAGCGTGATGGGACGGGCTCGGGCCTGATTTTTAGGCCCGACGGCCGGGTTAGGCCGGGCTCGGGCCTGGGTTTTTTGCGTCGGGCTTTGGTTGGCCCGGCCCGAAGCCCGGCCCGGCCCGACAGATGGCCAGGTATAATTTCAACACAATGATCACAAGAGCTACCCTACATGATTGTGTGATCAACATGACATAATTCTTTGGGATAATTGGTTTTATACCCCTAGTTGGGTAACACTCGGCAGGTTTATCCCTAGTTTTAAAAAACACTCGTTCCTGCCCAAACCACTTTGCTCGTCTTATACTTTTGCCCTTTTACCGTTTGACCATCACTTTGAAAAATTCATAACAACTTCATTCTAACTTAGAAAAATGCGAATAAGATATCAAAATGTTCAGAAAAACATCACCTATATGTGCATGTCATTTGCATTCATGACAAAAGTGTTGGAAAGTCTCCATCTCAGATTGAGCTCATATGATCTCAGCATGAACAGTAAAATCGAGAAAATTGAAAACATATTCTAAAAGTTCTGAAAAAATGGTGGCAAACATTGACCAATGTTTTTGAATTCTTGCCAAGTTTCATAAGGGATGACATTCGTAGAAGTTGTGGCCTAAAAAACAAAATCGATGCTCAAAAAGAAAAGTATTTTGGAGTGCTAATTTTATTTTTTCCATGACTTCCATGAATGGCAGTCCCTGATGAAACTTGGCAAGCACGCAAAACAATTGTCAATGTTTGTCACCAATTTTCTTAAATTGTTTTCCATTTTATTAGGATTTACTGTTCATGTTGAGATCATATGAGCTCAAACTAAGATGGGTACTTTACAACTCTTTTGTCATCCATGCAAATGACATGCACATATAGGTGAAGTTTTACTAGACATTTTGATATCTTATTCGCATTTTTCTGAGTTAGTATGAATTTGTTATGAAGTTTTCAAAGCGACGCTCAAATGGTCGAAGGGCAAAAGCACAAGACGAGCAAAGCGGTTATGGTAGGAATGAGTGTTTTCGGAAATAAGGGGTAAACCAGCAGAGTATGACCCAACTAGTGGCATAAAAACAATTATCCCTAATTCTTTCGGTGAATCTTTGTTATGTGGTGAATAATTACTTTATGATCAAATTATCATAGTTGACTCGATAACTTATAGATGGTTATTGCTATCCAATTCATTGGCCCATTTATATGAAAGCTCGATAGACCGAGTGGAATGAATTAGATGGAGTAGATCCCTATTTGTGATGTATTTTTAATTACAGCAAGAGAAAAAAAAAGCTTAGACAAGTCTGCATGCTAATGGTAAAATGTTGCATAACTCCTTAGTGGTTATGTCTTCAACTGTATGTCACTAATGCTCCATGCGCTGCTATGTCTTATCATTCATTACTTTCGATGAATTTCAAGAGTTTTAGATACTTTGGCTTGAGTTTTAGCTATTACATTTGGTGTGTGTTGGTCTAGTAGGTTAATGGATGTACGACATATATGACAACAACCATACCTATGACATTATTTTCCACGAATGATTGTTAGCTTATTATATATACCTATGCTTTTATTTATATGTCACCATGATGAGAGATGTTACTAGTGACTAGTAGAATGCCTGTGCGTTGCCACGGGCTTCGGAAATATTTTTCTGAAGTTATATAAACATAATGCATGTTAATTTTCCATGTAGAGAAAAGATAGCAAGACACAGTCGGGTAATAATTGAAGTCCACTTCACTTGCAATGTAAATTGATTAAAAAGGTAATTTGATGATGTATAAATATAACACAATTATCCAACTAAAAATCTGTTACAAATTAAAATCTACTTGATACGCTTACGAAATTCTCGCATAATAACAGGAATGTTGTCTATCCAATTTTTTTAGCTTACCTGCCCAAGCTTATCCTGACCTCAACCACTCTCTCACCGCACCCACACCTCTCACTCTCTCACCCACGCACCCCTCACTCTCTGTCTTCCTATGCCGACAGTACATAAACGGTGAAAGTGGCCATCATGAACTACATTCTTCCTCATCTCTCCACCCAAATAGATCTTCCTAACATAGTTCCACCAAATTCTTCTATTTCTGTGATTGCTCAGGATGGATTGTGCAAACGAAATATTGTACATGTTGTGTCGGACATCCCTCTAAACACTGCAACCTCCGTCACCTGAGATGTCTCGTACCCGGCCTTCAAATCCGTTAATCCCCTGCCCCTTCTCAGCCAGCGACGACCGACCTCTGGTTCTTCTTCTTCCTCCCATCGGCACTGCGTTTTTATTCGACCACTCTATCGACCTGCCCACCTCTCCCTGCCTAACCACCTGCCACCCTACAGCCGACTAGTGCTGCCGCACGTCGCCCCTTGCTTGAGTCACCACCTCGTAGACACCAGCCATCCCTCTAAAACCTACCGCCATATTTGGTGCCCACGACCTCCCGCACCCCGCATTTGAGACCGCTAACCCCTTGTCTTTCCTCCACCTCCAACACCCCCTGCTGCGACTACTATTCTTCTTCCTCCCTTTGCCTACCTTTTTCTTTGTCCACTCTATTGACCCGCCCAGCTCTACCTACGGAACCTCTCGCCACTGCCATTCACTAACAGCAAGTGTTGTCATGCACTACCTCATCGCACCCTACCCGAGTCATCGCCTCCGCCGCCGGCCAACCCTCTAAACCGTGGCAAACTTTAGCGCCGGCGACCTTTGGCACCACAATCTCAGTGGTTGGCCATATATGATGAAAAAAGGAGGATCGAGATGGTTCTTTGAAAAAGTCAAACCATCTCTTGTTGCACATCATGTTCATGGATTGTAGGCATACTCTCTTCTCTCACCTTCATTATCATCTTTTCAGACTACAAAATCTAACACTCGTGTTCTGAATAATTAGTCGTATAAATCAATTTCAAGAACATGTCATGGGTGATTTGGTGCCATACTTAAAAAAAACAATCATTTATGCCTAGGAGAGACTTGGCATGTTACACCAAATGCCATGTAGAAAGCGATACAAATTTAAATCGATGCATCGTCTTCCTAGTGTTGTACATGTCTCGGATAAATCTCATTGGCATGCAAACTTGAGCTACTTTGCCATCCATCTTGCCAGGACATATGGAGCCCATTCTCATTCACTGATGTCGTGACGTATGACGACCACCTCCATCCATCTTGATAGGACATATGGAGTCCCGATGTCATCGTTCACATTCCCCGGCAAGACCGCCCTCATTCCCTGGCACCACCGCTCACAGAGCCTTGGGTTCAAAAAATTTGAAGTATTCAAAAGCTCACCTTTGAAGTCTTCAAAAAGCTAGCCACTCCAAGCAGTGATGCTATCATCAATGTACATTGTTGGCCTCCTTGTGTACTGTCGTCTTTCACGTTCCCCGGCAACACCGCCCTTGTTCCCTGGCACCGCCGCTCGCACAACCTTCGGTTCAAAAGCTTTGAAGTATTCAAAAGCTCACCTTCGAAGTCTTCAAAAAGCTAGCCACTCCAAGCAGTGATGCTATCATCAATGTACATTGTTGGCCTCCTTGTGTACTGACGTCGTTCATGTTCCCTGGCAACACCGCCCTCGTTCCCTAGCACCGCCGCTTGCACAGCCTTGGGTTTAAAAGCTTTGAAGTATTCAAAAGCTCACCTTTGAAGTCTTCAAAAAGCTAGCCACTCCAAGCAGTGATGCTATCATCAATGTACATTGTTGGCCTCCTTGTGTAGCGCTTGAACTTTAAAATGTTTCAATGGCCTCATCTTGTCCTGATAGAAAACTGAGCATACCAGTTTAACATAATATATATCCTGATGACACAAATTATACATATTCAAGCCTCCGAGAAAAAGCACGTGAATTAAGTATAGTCAGCCAGAAATTATTGTCAATGCGAATAAACTCCTTATCAGCAACTAAAAAAGTACCAGTGCTTAATCTTCTAATTAGACCAGTTATTTCTGTCAATAAGAATAGAATTATTATCAGCAGTAGAAGGAGTTACCACATAATATCGCTTCAGCGTTAGTCACACAATTTCAGAGTTCAGAAACTGCTTTCAGAAATAAGTTCAGACTGGCCGTTGAACTTGGCATGAATAAACTGCAGTGACGGCCGGACGAACCCCCATTCAGCGACACTCTACACAACGTCTTCCACTAGCCACTCTACCTCCCGGAACCACTTCGTCAATGGACGCCATCGACGCAAAATCCTGAGCAGAGCCATTGACACAGAATTAGGAGCCATTGGCTGCTGAACAAGATCAAGATTGCCATGGTGTTCAGATCTTCATACATCCCATAGATAGACATGCCATGTAGGCATATGTTACCTTTGCTCCATGTGGGAAACTCGTGACAAACCACGTGGACTATTTTATCTATGAAACCAATTAAAAAATCATGGTTAAGAAAATGTAGAAGATTATAAATAGCTAATGCAGTTGTGCTAAAATATGATAAGTCAAGGGAGTCACCATTGTGTCGCAACCTGAAGCATTCCATTGGAGATAATCCCTACACCCACTAAAATTTGAAAAGAGCAGAACATCGCTCAAGCAACGATATAAATGGTACTCTTACTTAGAAATTGAACAAACGAAAAAATTTGATCTCTAAAACAACAAAATGAAATATGATAGCTATCATTTCTGATACTAGGAAGCTACAAAATAGAAAACTACATTTAGATGGGAACAATCAAATATCCTAAACCGCGGAAATATTATAGCTATGGTTTCCTCTTTTTTTCTCCTTCATGTCATTATGAACTCTTGTAACTCTCCTATCTATTGTGCTTGGTTGCTTACAGGTTTGTTGTGAATTCCAAGTTGAAATCGTGTTATCTTCTCCAACAGCTCCTCCATGGTTCCGTACCCCCCTGATGATCAGAAAATTGTAAGGAAGCTATACTAACTTATCAGCGATGATGGTAGAATGATTAGTAAGATCGTTAAGCGTGTGGCACCTGGAAGAGATATGAATGCTTCGGCTCGTCGAGCCATCTCTGTTTTCCTCTCGTGCATGTCAGATGTAACCTTTACTTCTCCTACACTCTCACCTTATGCTTGTTAGTACAAGTTGAAGTGAAACTCAATCCCTCTGCCCCAGAAATTGCATAGCCAGCATTTCAATACGACGAAGTTAATATAAATGTTTGGGTACGGGGTTCAAATCCAGCAGGAATAACCTCATCTTCCATGTGACTTTTCAGGCGTAAGCCTATATTCATATGACGAAGCAAATGAAACCTTGACCAAATTCAAGGAAATTAGTATCTGTTATTTCCTTGCATGAAAATTGCCAGAACTTGTAGGCCTAGAGACAACACCGTACAACATGATCAGTTCATTAAGAGTTCAATTTCAGTATGAATGAGTACATGCCCGAATTCCAAACACCAATACACACCACGTGACTGAACTAGGTAGTATTTCTGACTACACATACACAACACTAAGATGTACACTACCTAGATAAATATCTAAAGCATCAAAATTGCGTACCTTGACAAGCTTGAGAGCCGGAATCACTCTGCAAAGAAAACCCCAAATGAGATAAAACTACTTAGTGCACGTTGGTCAGGCAGAGCACATGCTCAAGAAACGAGTAGAACTCGTGCAAAAGAAGAAGCTGTACACGGACGTACATACCCGACGACACGACGGCCGCCGTCGAGCACAGGTAGCAGTCGAACGTCCGCCGCGACACGTGATCGTCCGTGCACATCTCCTCAAATATGAAGAAGGATAAACTAACTTGGCGAGGAGTCGAGGGACAGAGGGGATTGAGCCCACGCGGCGGCGGCATCCCGATCCCGCCGCCATGGGTAACAAGTTTGAGGAGCCCAAGGCCATGCCGGCGGGCATGGCAAGCGCGAGGTAGGAGGTCCTGTGCCGGAACGACGCCCGCTTGGTTTTGGACATACGGACCATGGTGTCGTCGATGGTCTCCTCTTGTCGCCTCTTCGTCACGCTCAACGCCTCAGCCCCAGCCGCATCCATGGACAACACCATCACGCTGAACCCATGGCATGCGTTCCCGACACGCCGCCGCCAGGGAGTAGAGCCAGTACATCTGGGCGCCTTGGGGTCGCCCGGTTCCTTTCGGCGGCTCCCGATCTTGAGGATGAAGGTGATCACAATGGTGGACCATCATAGAAACAACATGGAAGGCGGGGCTCCGCGGGCGGGGCTCGGCCACTAGGTAGGGGTGGGCCGGCGGTTGAGATGCAGGGGCAGTGGCAGGGAGCGCGGTAGGCGGTGGCGGCATGCCGGAACCCTAAGCGGCAATCTGTGAGGAAATAGAGAGGGGCGGCTAGGACTGCGGGAAGGGGATCGTGGAGATACAGGCGGCGCTGCCGTCGCTCAAGGCCGCGGCCCTGCCAAGGTGGGAGGTGCCATCTAGATCGGGACAGAGAGAGGTGAGGGCGGCGGGCGGCGGGTGGAGAAGGGAGACGGTCGACGGCTCGAGAGACCTGTATCGAGAGGAGCGGAGTTTCATGCGGGGGTGGGTTTTTTTATTGTTTGCGTGCGTAGATGGGAGTGGAGACGGAGAAAAACCTGACAAAAAAACTAGACGAAAGTGGCAGACGAAAAAAAACCGTGAAGGCTATCCTACCAAGTGAGACATTAGGAGTAGAGATCCTATGAACCGTGTTAAATTTCCCCCATAACAGAACTCTCCAATTCTCTTTTCCATGCTATTTTATTTCATCTATCAACTAATATGAAAACACAAAATTTTTATTACATATTATTTTCTCATAACTCATTGCAACTAGCAAGGCTAGTAAAACTGGCAACATCACTAGAACCGTTGGGGGCGCAACTGGGTTCTTATTTGTATTGTAGTGCGGCTTGACATACACTATAGTGTTATCTCTTCAAATTAATATCTTGGTTTGTTAAGTGAGGGGAATTTTACCACTTGTTGCAAGTCTCTAGATTTGGAGGCCAACAACTACTGCCTAACGGTAGTTCTTTTGAGTAGTAGCTAGCCAAACACTCACTGGTGTGTGACCATGTAAAATTTGCAAAAAGTATTTGTTTTTCAAGTGTTTTATCTACACAAAGGTTATACCATGCTTAGTCTAGATAGACGGGCTAGCAAAAAGAAGAAAGGAATGATCAAACTTGATATATGATCCATCAAAAATAAATTGTCATATTGTTGTTTGGTGCAAATTTTTTGATTGTCTACCACCTTATCCAAATACTTCGCCTCCTACTTATTTAATAAAAAGATAAGTTACTAAATAGCATTGATGGTAGAATAATATATATGTTATGCTTCCTCCTATTAGTTTGAGGTTTCTATTATTCGTTAAGTTTGCACGCATAGTTCTTCGAATTTCGAACTAATAATGTCAGCTACATAGCACTAAATAATAAGGGTGATGTTATTGAACAAAGAATAAAACTTAAAAACCGTTTATGTTACTCCATGTAGCACGAAGCATCAACGATATGCATAGTATTTTGATTACAATGCAGTGCTGCAGATTCATGACAGCACAACCGAGCCTGAAACCCTCGTTGGTATGTTGTACGCCCTTCAAGACATAAACATGCTTTGAGACGAAGAAAGAATGCCTAGAAACCTATTGCAAACAGTCCAAACTAATTTTAGTGAGGTCACTTGGACATTTTCTACTCTGCAGTGACCATAATTGTCACTACAAGAAATATGGCAACTTGTGATTATCAATATTGGTCACTGAATGATCATTGATTTTTATTTGCGACCTTTTTTTGACCAAAAACAATTGGTCAAAGTTTGACCGTCTTTAATGAAACTTAACGACCTTTCTTGTGAAATGGTCGTAGACGTTTACGACCAAAATAAAAGGTCGTAGAATCACTGGCAACCTGCCAACACCACGTCAGGTCCGACGTGGAAAACTGACGTGGCAAAATTACGACTAAACAAAATGGTCGTCGATTAGAATCAGCTCGGTCCAGTTCGGTGTTTCATATGGGCCGAGCCGAACAATTCAGCTTATTTATATCGTTTTCCCTATGAATTTTTGGTCGGCTTCATGGTCCAAGCCCAACATTGCAGCCTTTTTATTTTTGGGTCATGGCCTTTTTATCTCAATAGTTTTATTTTTTATTTTTTCATAAAATGGGTCCACTAGTCAGGTGGGTCCCCGTTGTCAGGTTATGGTAACTGGGTCCTAGTTGTCAGGGTCATATTCTTTATTTTTAATTTACCGTAAATAAATACCCAATATTTAAATTGGCACACAGAAAACACATGAAATACTTCAAATATTATCAGCCAGATTCAGTACAGAGCACCTGCTGCACAAATAACACGTAATAAGCTCTAACATACACTTTGCAAGCTCTACAAGTGTACTAACAGTATGGCAGTCACAGTTACAAGCTCCACAAGTTCGATAACTAGATACAGTACTTTACAAGCTCTACAAGTGTTATGTTGTTTGCTACTTCTTGAGCTTGCATTGATTTTTTCCTTGAAGAGAAAATGGTGATGCAGCAAAGTAGAGATAAATATTTATCTCAGTTAAGAACCAAGGTATCAATCCAGTAGGAGGCACAAGCAAGTCTTCAATATATGCACCTGCATAGACTAACAAATACTTGCACACAACGCGGAAAAAGGGTTGTCAATCCCTTCATGGTCACAAACTAGAGTGACATCTAATAGAGATAGGCATAAAAGATAAATAAAAGAGTAAAATAAAGTGCAACAAGTTATTTTTGGGTTTTTGGTTTTATAGATCTGAAAATATATGATGAAAAATAGACCCGGGGGCCATAGGTTTCACTAGAGGCTTCTCTCTTGAAGAAAACATACAGTGGGTAAACAAATTACTGTTGAGCAATTGATAAAAAAGCGCATAATTATGAAGATATCTAAGGCAATGATCATTAATATAGGCATCACGTCCGTGACAAGTAGACCGACTCCTGCCTGCATCTACTACTATTACTCCACACATCGACCGACTCCTGCCTACATCTAGAGTATTAAGTTCATAAGAACAGAGTAACGCTTTAAGCAAGATGACATGATATAGAGGGATAAACTCAAGCAATATGATATAAACCCCATCTTTTTATCCTTAATGACAACAATACAATACGTGCCTCGCTACCCCTTCTGTCACTGGGTGAGGACACCGCAAGATTAAACCCATAACAAAGCACCTCTCGCATTGCAAGAAAAATCAATCTAGTTGGCCAAACCAAATCGATAGATCGGAGAGAAATACAAAGCTATCCCAATCATGCATAAAGAGTTCAGAGAAGACTCAAATAATATTCATAGATAATCTGATCATAAATCCACAATTCATCGGATCTCAACAAACGCACCGCAAAAGAAGATTACATCGAATAGATCTCCAAGAACATCGATGAGAACATTTTATTGAAGATCAAAGAGAGAAAAGAAGCCATCTAGCTACTAGCTATGGACCCGTAGGTCTGTGGTAAACTACTCACACATCATCGGAAGGGCAGCAAGGTTGGCGTAGAGGCCCTCCGTGATCGAATCCCCCTCCGACGGAGTGCCGGAAAAGGCCCCAAGATGGGATCTCACTGGAACAGAAGCTTGCAGCGGCGGAAAAGTATTTTTGGTGTGCCCTCTGGTATAGGGGGAATATTTGAGAATATATAGTGGTGGAATTAGGGTTGGAAGGTCTCCGAGGGGCCCACAAGCCCTGGGGGCGCCCCCCCTTGAGCACGCCCCTACGGCTTGTGGCCTCCTCGTAGGGCTTCTGGCCTCCTCTCCAAGTCTCGTGGGTTTCTTCTGGTCCAAGAAAAATCACCGTAAAGTTTTATTCCGTTTGGTATTCCTTTTCTGTAAAAGTCATAAACAAGGAAAAAACAGAAAGTGGCACTGGGCACTAGGTTAATAAGTTAATCCCAAAAATAATATAAAATAGCATATTAATGCATATAAAACATCCAAACAGATAATATAATAGCATGGAACAATAAAAAATTATAGATACGTTGGAGACGTATCATTCTTCAACATGGAGCTCCATCGACAGCGATCACAAACTAGACACCTGCTCCTCTCATGATGAACATGCCGGACTCACTGGACGACCATAGTCAGGACTAGGCTAACAGAATGGTGATATGCCTTCCACGGTCGCCCTGTTACATGAATCAACAGAGAAGAATCAGAAAAACTGGAGCCAATATACGATGAGCCGACCATTCAAAAAAGGACAGTTATTTAGAATGACAACACAAATTCAGCTAGTACCATGCTTTTCATTCTCTAGCTAGTTAAAATGAGATACTCATTCATACAAGAAAACAGAGACACAATATGAATATTCATTGCGCAAGTGCAGGTCATGAAAAAAACTTCACTGCCACACATTGCGCCTAAACAACAATACCATTCTACTACCACGGCCATCCATTCAAAAGCTAAGATCTGACATTACTAGTCAGAGCACGCATACTAACATCACAAATGCAGGAGAGAATAAAGGGAACCAAGAGAGATACCTCTGGATGATAGCGTCGACGATAATCTGGATTGAGTTAGCATCAGTGAGGAGGCGGATGATCGCCATGGTGTGCTTGTTGATGCACATGGCCATGATCTTCTTGCTAATGTAGCATCCGTGCACTTGATGATGGGGTACCAATGCATCCAAGTAGAACAAAATCACCATCATTAACCCGTAGCTTAAAGTACAAGCTAAGTATGTATCAAGTGACAACGAAAACAAGTTGAGAAAAACACTAAAAATAATTACTTCATGTCATGCAGAGTTCAGACTGAATAAACATATGCAAAGTTCAGACCGAATAAACATATGCATGATATTGTCCTGTAGATGAATGAAGGACAACATCTAGAAGGTTAGCCGAGCTTAATAAAGACAGATAGAGAGAGCGGAGCTACAAATATCAGTGACATAGGCAGCATAACCATAAGACAACACCATATACTTGCTGTGTGGGTATATATAATAAATCGACATTGTATCTTGCAAGTCAAGATTAATCACTTAGAATAAGATACCATAAGATGAATGAAACTGCAGTTTTAATCGCAGGCATCTGCAGTTGAAGCCAGTTGTTACCAAATATGGTTTTAATCACAGAAGATATAATTGAAGATAGAACTGATGTGGATTTGTTTTGATCACAAAAGATAGAACTGATAACACCAGTTTGCTGCAACTCTGTCATGTATTTGTTTTAATCGCAGAAGATAGGATTGGTAAAATTCAGTTTGCTCTACTGTCATTGAACAACTACATCTGCAGTGGAGACAAGTTCTCTTACCCAGAGAGCGAACGTGCATGGACTTGCGCATCAGCTCCATCTACAGCTCATGTAGGGACGTCTTGGCCTCGTGGCACTACTTGGTCTTGAGCTCATTCCCCCTCATGAGATCCTCCAACACCCTCCTACACTCGCCCTTCTCCCTCAAAAGTGAGTCGTACTCCTGCCTCAGCTGGCCACGGCAATCGCCATTGCCCTGCAACAAAATGGAGATTTGATTTGTACTGGCCATCACCAAGGACAACAGCAACAGGAGTACTCTGAGGTGAATCTTGAAGCCCTTACCTTGTCAATGTGCGCGATCTAACAGCCCATGGTCACCTACTGCGCCCCTCCGCCCGCACCGGCCTCTGGCGTGGCAGCGACGTCGATGGCGTCTTCAGTGTCGGCAGCTTTGGTGTCCTTTTCAAAAGGAGTATATATCAAGTGGCAGCGAAAACAAGTTGAGAAAAACACTGAAAATTGTTGTTGATATTAAATCTTTAGTGTCCAATTTTACTTCCATTTCTTTTGTTCATGTTAGTCATAGTGCTAATTAGGTTATAACCACTTACAGTCAGGCCCCACCTTATCTATCTATCACTCCTCCTGGTCTTCTTCTTCCTCTCGACCAAGGCAGAGGAGGGCTTTGGTTCTTGCCATTGCCGAGATGAACGACAATAAAGCGAAGGCCGTTGGCCATCGTGCACACGACCATGGGCCCCTGACGTGCTCGCCGAACCTGCACGCGGACACCGGAGGCGGTTGGGGCCTCAAGATGATGCAATCGACGCCGTCCTCGCCGCCTCTATAGGACAATGCCGACATCTATTCGGCCGCTCCAGGCTGCCCCCGAGGCCACTGACCGTCCATGCGGAGCCGCTATGATCTTCTCTTCGTTTCCCCCCTGTTTCCCTCGCCGAATGCCTCATCTAGTCATGTTTTCCCACCATGGCCGGGCTTGTTGCCGCCGCCGCGTATCCCGCCACTGCTTTTGCCCTTGCTTGACCAAAACAAGGACGTAGACGAGCTCCTGGAGATCCCAGGAGGTCGTACAGCTCCTCACCACTCCCGCTAGTGCCCTGTAGCATTGCCGTCGTCGCACCAATGCCATGGCCGTCGCCAAATCTTGTCGTGAGCCCTATTTTCGGCGACGCCTGCGACCAAAACAATCACCAGAGATGCGCGCGAGTGCCAACTCCCTCTAAAACCCATCCGTGCATCAAATGGACACCAGAGTAGCGATTCCGGTGAGCATCTGCCATGACCAGAGGTCACCGGCGTTTAGCCGCTGGCAAACCATGTTATTAGATGCCAATTATTCGATTAGATTAGTTTTGAGCCTACGACAGCTGGCCCCACCACATAATTAACCTATAGTAGTTTATTGTTAAATATTAATCTAATCAACATGGGTCCCACATGTAGGTGACCTAGTGAATATAGCCCCGCCCTAAAATAATAAACAAAGATTTCATTATCTAAATTCCACGTCACATGACACGTAGGTCAATTGCTTAGGTGTCTGTCCAGTCACCACTTTATAAATGAAAATATAATGTTATTACATGTTACGACGATCTAAATTGGTCGTAGTCGACATGAAATAACATTGTAAATCATGATCACAAATTTATGACCATTTCGTGGAAGAAAATTACGACCATTCTGATCAAAATGGTCATTATAGTTCAGGGTTTGGACCCTCCCAGATAACCTATGACTAATTGGTTCTAAATGGTCGTAGATTTACGACCAATTCACCCACAGTCACTAAGAGAAGGTCACAAATTGACATATTTCTTATAGTGTGTAGTATTATTCCGCAATAAGAGATTTGTCCTAGAATAATGCATGATTTTTTTTTATTCTTGGTCAGTCAGACCTTTTCCTCTTTAATGTTTTTTTTCGTGTGTTTCACATCTTGCGGCTACTACGTTGATGTTAAGAGTGTTTTCCATGATAAATGTGTTCAATTAGATGAATCATTAAGATATGAACAATGAAAATCATCATGTTATTGAATGATTTGATTGATCAAATCAAGCAAAATCATTTTGGAATAATAGAATTGTCAAAATTCAGTTCTCTAAATACCACACATACATATTTCATTAGTTTCAAAATGTAAGTGTGCACACATCTAAACAAAGAATTAGTCATTAGATAAAAAAGAAACATCATTTAAATAATTCTGAATACAAATCTACTCACATGACACATGCTATATTACTATTGTTCGTATTGATAAGAAAAATATTTTTATGCATATAATTTAAATAAAAATTATCACATTTTAAAGATTGGGAACTAACAACAAAGCCAAAAGTGAAAGATAATCATAATCGTTATTTGTCATCGGTGTGAAACTCCTTATGCATCACTATCACTAGTAGAGGATCGGCCATTAGTCCTAGTTCGTAAGGGCCTTTAGTCCCGGTTAACCAACCGGTACTAATAAGTCGGGACTAAAGACCCCCACCCTTTAGTCCCGGTTGGCCACCACCCGGGACTAAATCCCTTCCACGTGACCAGCAGCGCGCGCCGGGGGATGGGGACCTTGATAAGAGCATAGCTGGTAGGACCTTGATACTGCTTTGGATACATGCGTCTTTTTCGTGCATACGTTGCTGGTCCCCCCATGTCTCCGGTGTATCTTTTGTCTTCTCATACACGCCCAAGAAGCCTAGCAGGTTCACGCAAAGATTCTTCGTCACGTGCATCACGTCGATTGCAGAGCGGACCTCTAGGTCTTTCCAATAGGGTAGGTCCCAAAATATAGATTTCTTCTTCCACATGTGTGCGTGTCCGTCAGCGTCATTCGGAACAGATTGTCCGCGAGGACCCTTTCCAAAGATTACTTTTAAATCCTTGACCATATCAAGTATATCATCACCAGTACGATGGCGAGGCTTCTTCCGGTGATCTGCCTCACCTTTGAAATGCTTGCCTTTCTTTCTTAAGAGATGCTTGATCGGAACAAATCGACGATGTCTCAGGTACACATTCTTCTTACATTTATTCAAACATATACTTCTGGTATCATCTAAACAGTGCGTGCATATGTGGTATCCCTTGTTTGTCTGTCCTGAAAGGTTACTAAGAGCAGGCCAATCATTGATGGTTACAAACAGCAACACTCGCATGTCAAATTCCTGTTGTTTGTGCTCATCCCACACACGTACACCTTTTTTGTCCCATAGCTGTAAAAGTTCTTCAACTAATGGCCTTAGGTACACATCAATGTCGTTGGCGGGTTGCTTGGGGCCTTGGATGAGCACTGGCATCATAATGAACTTCTGCTTCATGCACAATCAAGGAGGAAGGTTATAGATACATAGTCACAGACCAGGTGCTATGATTGCTGCTCTGCTCCCCAGAAGGATTAATGCTATCTACACTTAAACCAAACCATACGTTCCTTGCGTCATCAGCAAAGTCCCACCACTTTTTCTCGATTTTTCTTCACTGCAACCCGTCAGCGGGTACTCTCAACGTCCCGTCTTTCTTACGGTCTTTTTTTGTGCCATCGCATCAACTTGGCATGCTCTTTGTTTTGGAACAAATGTTTCAACCGTGGTATTACAGGAGCATACCACATCACCTTGGCAGGAACCCTCTTCCTGGGGTGCTCGCCCTCAACATCACCAGGGTCATCGTAGTTGATCTTATAGCACAACGCACCGCATACCAGGTTTGCATTCAAATTCTCGTACTCCTCACCGCGGTAGAGTATGTAGTCATTAGGGCATGCATGTATCTTCTGCACCTCTAAACCTAGAGGGCAGACATCATTCTTTGCTTCGTACGTACTGTCGGGCAATTCGTTGTCCTTTGGAAGCATGTTCTTTAACATTTTCACCAACTTTTCAAATCCATTGTCAGATACACCATTCTTTGTCTTCCATTGCAGCAATTCCAGTGTGGTACCCAGCTTTTTCTTGTCATCTTCGCAATTTGGGTACAACAATTTCTTGTAATCCTCGAACATGCGCTGCAACTTCAACTTCTCCTTTTCACTTGCGCAGTTTCTCTTTGCATCAGCAATGGCCCGACCAAGATCATCAGCGGGCTCATCTGATGCCTCTTCTTCAGCCTCTTCCCCCATTGTAGTACCATCGTATTCAGGGAACCCAGGAGAAGTTGTCATCATCCTCTTCTTCTTCATTCTCTTCCATTAGAACCCCTCTTTCTCCGTGCTTGGTCCAACAGTTATAGCCGGACATGAAACCGGACGTAAACAGGTGGACGTGAATGACTCTTGAGCTAGAATAATTGCTATCATTCTTACAGACAGCACATGGACAACACATAAAACTATCCCACTTGTTTGCCTCAGCCGCATGCAGAAAACTATGCACGCCATCAATGAACTGGGGAGAGCGTCGGTCATCATACATCCATTGCTGACTCATCTTCATTACACAACACCGAAAATACCAAATTAACACAAGTTCATACATAAAGTTCATGCACACTTATTCTCATAAAACAACATACAAACTATATAGCTAAAGCATTTAAATGCAACAACAAATGCGATCAAGATCGCAACTAAGCTAACAATTGATCCAACAACATAGTGATATCAAGCCTCTTTATTAACGACATATTTTCTAATCTTTCTAATCTTCAAGCGTATTGCATCCATCTTGATCTTTTGATCATCGACGACATCGGCAACATACAACTCCAATTTCATCTTCTCTTCTTCAATTCTTTTCAATTTTTCTTTCAAATACTCATTTTCTTTTTCAACTAAATTTAACTTCTCGACAAGAGGGTCGGTTGCAATTTTCGGTTCACATACCTCCTAGATAAAAATATCTATGTCAACTTGATGGGCATAATTGTCATAAACGCGAATTGCAACAAATAGTTATAAAAGAGAATATACCACATCCGAATCATAAACCGGACGAGGGCCGACGGGGATGGATATCAAGACCATGGCACTATGTATAACAAACAATCATACAAGTAAGAAAATTATACAAGTAACTATCTAAAGCATAAAAATATGATTTTTTTTTTATAAAAAGGATAAGAACAAGAGGCTCACCAAGGTGGTGCCGGCGACGGGACGGTGCGGGCGATCGACGTTAGTTAGGACGGGGACGGGAAGCCACTAAGTAAACCACACCTACACATATGAAAAGTAGAAGTTAATTTGAGCTCAAATTGCGTATAAATCAAATAAACTCCCACATAATTACTCGCAAACTAAAACCCATAAATCACTATACTTATAGAGCATTGCACGAGCTAATCTAGCAATGAGAGATGAAAGAACAAAGTTCCTAACCTTTGTGAACACTTGGATAGTTGGGGTGCCTCAAATCTTGACAAATCTTGGCAAAAATTGGAGGATGAGCTCGAGCTAAGGGGAAGAACAGAGAGGGGAAAGGAGAAAACAGAGAAATGGGCCCGGGCTGGACGAAGGGTTTATATAGGGACATCTTTAGTCCCGTTGCTTATACAAACCAGGACTAAAGGTCAACCTATAGTCCCGGTTTGTGATACAAACCGGGACTAAATGGGCTCGTGGGGGCCCCAGCCTGATGCCAGCCTGCCACAACCCCTTTAGTCCCGGTTTGTATCACCAATCGGGGCTATAGGTCAAAAATGAACCGGGACTAATGATGCCCGTACCCCCGTCCGCTCCTAGCCGTTGGAACCGGGACTAATGGTCACATTAGTCCCGGGCCAAAACCAGACCGGGACTAAAGGGGCGGACGAAAGGTCTGTTTTCTACTAGTGTATCATCATACTTTAATGATGTCTATGCCTAATTTCTCATTTGCGTATAGTACAAAGTCGATGCTCACACATTCTATCGTTAAATACTAGTTTAGAGATATCATAACCATGTAGTCCAACTATCCTCTCACACCTTCAGCATTCTACACCTTCTAGATGTTTCCTGGACTTTCGATGGAGTTTAGAACACATAACTTCCATGACTAGGCTGGGATATCGAGCTTGTTGTTTAAAATTCAAAAATATTTTGTGTCCCAACGGAAATACTAGAATATTTCTAAAGTTTAGCAAACTTTAGTCCCACATTACTCAGCCTGCCAAACTTTTATGTGTGGTGTTCCTGCTTACGCACATTACATGATCTCTACATTTGTGGATACAAGATATGCGATGAGTGACTAGGCTGAATTTCAGAACTAAGCTCATATTAGCTAGCTCCATCATACAACCAAAAATTATATAACAAATTCGTGGGTGCCAAACATTAGTATTATCAGCACTAGTCGACACATTGTTCATAAATTTAGTACAGAAGTCCTCCAAAGCGACGCGAAACAAGCCCCCACACACATAGTCCTTTCCAACAAAAGTTCCATACTTACAAAATACAACTTTACTGGACTCAAACACTAACTTAAACCCATCTTTGAGAAGACAAGATCCATTAAGAAGATTCTGCTCTATACTATGGACATACTATACATTTTCCAGTTGCACGTTGTTTCCCCAAGTAAACTTCAGATTGACTGTACCAATGGCGAGAACAAAAGCAAGTGACCAATTCCACAATAGGATGGTGGAATCCTGGTGTGCCTGATAATAGCTAAACATGGATTTGTTAGCACAAACATGAATATTATCACCAGAGGCAACCCGCTAATTGGTAGATCGACATACTAGAAGAATAATAGGTAAATCACCATACCCAGATGTTCCCATTTTAGTATTGGCAATGATCATGTTAATAGATTTAGAACTCTGTCCAGGATATTTTTCCCATCCATTGAAGTTCAAACATTGGGTAGACCAATGATCCTCCACACCACAAACCCAGGAAGGATCCTTCTCCTTATCCTTGTTTTAGTCCTTTCATGCCTTCTTCTTTTGAAGTTGGCAGTATTGGAGGCTTTGTTCTTTCCCTTGAACGTATGGTCATTTTCTTGCACTACATTTGCAACAGAATGTCCTTGTGCTCCTTTAGCTTCTGCGTCCTTTTCCCTTGCATTCTCTTCAACATCCAACGATCCAACGAGAATCTCAACAAGGATCACTTGTCTTTGTCGTTTCAGAGAAGTGGCAAAGTTCCTCCCCAAATGAGGAAAATTAGCAACAATGCTCTCGGCAACAAACTTGTCGGGTAACATACATTTAAGGAGCTCGAATTTCTTTTCCATCCACTACAGCTCATGAGCTTTTATCGACCAAAAAATGGTTCTCAACCATTCTGTAGTCATTGAACTGTTGTATAGCATATAGCTCACCACCGATAATAGTGGTGCTAACCATGGTTTCAAGTGCACCCACAATTCTTTGGCATTCTGCATAGGTAAATATGAATCAACTAATCTATCACCCATCACACTTATGATGGCACCCACAAATATTACTGTGGCCTCAGAGTATGCTCTATCCTAGTCAGGTGTAAGCGTTCCACCTAGAGTGTCAGCTGAAATCTAGTGCACGTTCATAGCGGTGAGGCACAAGATGGTATTTCTCTGCTACCTATTGAAGTTAGCACACAAAAACGGGCTCAGTCTCAGAGTAGCAGCATAGCCAGCCAACGAAAATTTCCTAAGAGATAAGTTTTTTTTATGTTTAGGAAATTAGGTAGTTTCATTTAAGCATAATAAAGATAAGAATCATCACAAGATTACTCTCATGGCAAATCGAATAATACAGATCAGGAAAACCTAGCATGTAAGCATATGGACCAAAGGCACATGTCCATAGAGAAAACTTCAAGACTTACAAGGGTATCAAAAACTCCAGTGCAGGAGATTCTTCACCAAGGGAGGTGAAGAAGTAGTTGTCTGTGGTAGAGGAAGCATACAATAGGATCTCGAGGATGTAGTCAAACTTGAGTGAACAGCCGCACCGAGATGCTCCCAAAAAACCTTATAGCTCCTAACCCAGTGCAGGTTCTCAAGGGACATAGTTACGGAGGCATGCTCTTCCAGATGGATGTGCATGCAGTCATCAGAGAAGTAGCTCAGCACTAGGAACTTCGCATATGTGTGTGTGTGTGCACTGAAGTGTTTTTCCTATGTATCGTCTCTTCTGTGTATCTCCTCTACATAGAGGGGAAGCGTTGGAGATTGAAGAGGTGAACTGACACGTGGTGGGACAACTCTCTGGTAATACAAAACATGTCCAGAACGAGTTAGAGTATTGACACATACACACAGAGCTAGATAGTGCACTACCATGCAAAAAAAAAAATTAGTTCATCCAACATTGTGCATAACACTAAACTTTGTCAGCTAGCATACGGTACTAAACTCACACATTTTCCATGCAACTCAAATGGGCCTTTGAGAGTTATAATTTTAACTGGGCTGAGGTACAAGATTTAGTGGACCAAGGCCCATAAAATATAACATAATATTTTAATGAGTCTCGTATTTGGGTGACTAGTAAATGTCTACGTGCAATGCATGTTGATATTTGGCATTATATTAACAGCACGAAAATATTAGGTAGGATAGTATTTACCCAATACGTTGATATTTGGTATGGTATTAATTTCACGGCAAAAGTGTTGAGGGCTCGCCATTGGAGCAATCTAGGTCGTTGGATTGACCTGGTTTGATGGTCGAGATTACTTGGATCTACCCCATGGCTATTTTTAGATACTATTAACTAGTAAAGAGTAAAGAGTAATGTGTATGTGCAATGCACGTTAATATTAGGAAGAATATTTACTGCACGTTGATATTAGGTACGATATCAATTACGCGTTAATTATAAAATTAGCACAAAAGTTAATATTTAGATGAAGTTATTTTTTGCCAAAATGGTATGATGTTAATTGCACATTAAACATGTTGAGGGCTCACCATTGAAGTAATGTAGGCCATTGGATTGATATATGGTTTGATGGCCAAGATTAATTTGATGTGCCTTTGAGTCTTTTAATATTGATATATATATAGATATAGATAAAGGCATATTTGTGTGCTAAATTAAATTTTTGTAAAAGTTTTTTGGGCACTTGGCCTACCAATAGATTCAGAAGAAACATTTGGTCACTTGGCCAAACTAAATTGAAAACCAAAATCATGGGCACCTGAAAACATTAAAATTAGAAATTTAAAATTGGTGGCCCTGGGTCCTATATATCACTGTTTTTTTTGGGAACATATCACTGTTCCTTTGACGCGTGTTCATGCATGATGTAAAACGGCCGGGAAGCTAGTATGTGCATCTATAGATCGATGACACGTCGCAACGTCGTTTTGACCGTTGGGAGGTCCAGCCGCATCCTATATAAACAATCCCCAGCCCATTTTTGCCAACCATCTCGTCGTGAACCCCCTCTTCACTCAAATCCAACCGGCCAGATGGCATGGAACCGGAACGGCGGCGCACCGAACGGAGGGCTGCCGCCACGGCCACCACCGATTCGCCGAGCACCGCACGTCTGCCCACATTGCGGCACGCAGTGTGCAACGGCCCGCTCCCTTGCTCTCCACATATTGTGGCACAACACCAGGGCGCAGCCTGGAGCGCCACGGACCCTAGCTGGGACGGCAAATCCTATGGCGCGTCCGCCCGTGGTGCCGCTCCCAGCTGCGGCACCAAGACCTGTCGCTGCAGTCCCGGCCGTAGTGCCGCCAGTCCCTGTCGAGCCGCTGGCCGTGGTGCCAACCCCACCTGCGGCGCCAGCACATGCGGCGGCTCCAGCTGTGCATGGCGGCGCCCGTAGCACGGTGCGTCGGCTTACACCCAACTCTGAGTTTTGGAAGGAGTACCGCAGTGGAGGAGACCCTCCGGCCGAGATAGATTTTCTGGGGCAGTGGGAGTCGTCCAGCACCACGGCGCAGCCGCTGGCGGACGGCACCGACGAGGAGACCGACGGCTCGTCGAGCACCTTGGCTGGAACCACCGAGCTGTACCCTGTACGTGGAAGCCTTGCGAATTCGAAAGCTCATCTTCCCTCCATAAAGACTAAGATCCATGATTTTCATGCTGTTAGATCAATGAGGGGAAACAAAACTGCGTGCCCATAAGATGAACTCATGTTTAAGATTTAGTACCAATCTTTTGTTTGTTTAATCTCTGTATTTCTATAGATCTCAGAGCAAGTAAGTAAGAAAACATAAACGATGATTGGATGATTGGTGTTCAGTGGCTGGCGGAGACACCCCCTCTGCCCCCAACGATCGACGAACTCTTTGATAGCTGCTAGGAGTAATTAGCGGTTATATTTGGCAAAAGGGCGCATAAGAAAGCCCAGTCATGGTCATAACCTCCCCCGCTCCTATTACTAATCCTTGCCGTTACCTAAAAAATGCCCTGGGGCGATTAACGTATGATCTGAGACGATTAGCGCCGCCAGCGGCCGCTAGCTTATGCCCTCCCTGCTTGTGAAGTTCGATCAAATCAGGTGACACCGGCTCCGTGCCCGGCGAATCCTGCAAACTACACTATGTCAATTCTCCGGCGGTTCATTCTCAAGACTAGCACTATTAAGTACTGTCTCAATCCCTCTCAACTCTCATCTTATATTTCTCGAATTGTTAAGCCAATTTGAGTTATTTTGAGGGTGGATTATTTGAAATTTCTTCCAATTGTTCGATCTTTGATGCGTTTGTGAAGAGAAAATCATCGCCAAACACCATAAAGATTAATTCGAATTTTAAGCATGTTGTTTTTTCAAGTTCCCTTTTATAGGGTATGTTGTTTCAAGTTATAACCCTACTGAGAGGCAAACGTGCAAGTTACAAGTGCCAATCCAATGGAAGATGACTTGCTTGGAAATTAGATGATAATCTACATTAATGCGGAAACCTAGCGACTAGGTTATCTTCTGAAGCGACACATTATCTAGTATTGTGGTACTTCTTTTTTGCACTCCACAGTTTTTTTTTATCAAGTTAGCTTGGCTCCACTATACCTAAAGGGAGGCACTAGGATCAAACTACTGATATGTTTGGTTCTATCAGACCACTCGGTGACCATTGGATTAGTAGCATAATAGAAGTTGGATCAATAGGAGGGAAGGCTACGCTGTTTGTTAGATTCCTTCCTAATGGAGCGCTTTTATTAGCCTTTATTGCTTGCTTCCGGCATATGCTGAGGTCCTTGTTGCTGCTGCTTCCATCACACAAAATGCCCGATCTGATGCTAGTAAAACTTCATGCTTCTTTATTTTACAAAATTTATTCAACAGTTATTTTGATGCCAGTAAAATTTGCTTCCAATGCATATCAAATTTCATATGATCTGGTGAAAACATGTGACTGGTGTAACATTTTATTTTGATCCCACCGCAATATAAAAATGGGTCCTATGGCGAGATAATTTGCTTCTACCGCACTCAAATTTAGGTTAACCCTAACAAAATAGCCCATTGCTTCCATATAGCAGCATTTTGCGTCCAAGAATTCCATATAGGAAATTTTGAGTCCCATGCATCTTCTTTTTATTATGTTTGCAACACAAGAAAACTTTGCTTCCACCCCCTACAAAAACAGTGTTTCCATCACAAAAATAATTTGCTTCTGACAATAAGTTTGTTTCCATGCTTTGTTCGTTCATACAACATCTTCATGTACTACAGATTTACTTCCTTCAAGAAAACAATGATATAATGATTTTTAAGTTCATATTGTGTCTATAGACTATAGACTTGCTTCCCTTCATCTACCATCAGGTCCGCTTCATTGTGTGGTCAGATCCAGGTGGCGCTGCGCTTCTTAGTATATGTACCGTTCGCTGCAGCATAAGTCTGCTTCGGCCTGCTTCGTTATTTCTAGTGAACTGAAAATATGTAAAGTGTAGTACACTGGCATTATGAAAATTATGTAAGTAATCTATGGAAGAAAAATACATAGACCAAACAAACTAATGTCAAATCATTCGAGATTGTATCATATTACAGCAGTGATAATAATGAAAATAAATTTCTGGAACAGAAGTAGGATATATGAAAGTAATACATAGGACACAGAAGTAGGATATATGTAGCATAATTTAAAAACTCCATAACATGTAAGAATCATCTAGATAGAGCTATCTCAACATAACTCATCTCAATTGGAAGCATATTGAAACAGATATTATAAACCCGTCAGCTAATATATGAACATATGCTATTATGTTTAGAAGCATGAAAGTAAATCAAAAAGGGTTAGTAATGGAAGAATGCAGGAGAAGATAATCATACACACAAGCATGGCTAGATAGTAGTTGAAATAATATTCAAAACCATGGAAACACGAATTGATAAATTTTGAAGCATTGCTAGCAAGAATTTGGAAAAATAATAAGACCACCTATCTGAAATAACTATGGGAAATATAAGAAGTGTAAACTAGTGTTGCCTGATGCAAATATTAACCACAATTAATGAAGCGCATGGTATTGTGACACAAATTTCAGTTGTGATTGAAACAAATATTAAAAGGAAGGGAAATATACGACAACTATTGTACTACCCCAAATACATATGCAGAGGGGGATACAGTCGCAAACTGGAAAGCTTACCACAAGGATTGGCATGCGTGGCCTAGGCTACTGGTGTAGTTGGCCACCCGGAAAGGAAGACAAAGCCCCATCGGCCTTGCAGGCAGATGGTAAACAACCATTGGTGGGAGGTGGGCTGGGGCCGTATCGAGTTGGGCGGTGTGGGAGATCCATCTGGGTGGCATTGTCAGAGATAATAATGGCACCAAGGAAGCACAAGGGCAATGTATGGTTTACAACAATGCTGACAAAAATAAAAGAATGAATAAACAAAGAATCAGATGGAATTATGGAAGCAAATTACCTATAAGGAAGAAACATACGTAATATAATATGGAAGCATTGCATGTTTCAGTGGGAATAACAATGGTATTAGCAATTTGGGGGGGGGGGGGGGGGGGGATCAGGGAGTGTGAAAGCAATGATTGTTAACTAAAGCTGCACATAAAATATAATATATTCCGGAAGCCCCATTGGAATGAAGCATGAAAATACTCTAGGAAATCATGACTCGTCTTAGTTGCTATGATGAAACATTAAAAATGTAAACAAACTAAAGATTACAGCCAACATTAGGGGGTGTGAAACATAAGAAATAGCTTGTTACGACAACAATTGAAATTTCTTTAGAGGGTGTGAAAAAAGCACATAGGCAATGTTTATATAATATATGGTGGGGTCAAATGACTGTGAGCTACATATATAGAAGAAAACATAAATGATGATTTGGTGCTCACAGTCATAATTGCTTCCTTTAGTAGATGGTTTGTCTAGTCTATTAATTACTTTCTAATAAAATGGATCAACGGTCGAATTTGTTTTCCATGCATGCAAATGGAAAACGCAAGTCGGTCTTCGGAGGAAATGCACACGTTGGAAATGGGTGGAATCTGCCTATTTTGAGCTGGTTGGCGCTGGTAAAGAATGAGTTAGTCGACACATGAACTTTATTTTCTCCTATCAATATGTAAGATATAGTATGTAAATCTGTCCACATTTTATGAATACCGTTGGATTGATAAATTTTTTAGACGTATACACACACACACACACACACACACACACACACACACACACACACACACACATATACTAATCAGTTTTATATCCGAGTTGAAATTGAAGGAAATATGCCCTAGAGGCAATAATAAAGTTGTTATTTTATATTTCCTAATTCATGATAAGGTTTATTATTCATGCTAGAATTGTATTGATAAGAAACCATAATACATGTGTGAATACATAAACAAACACCGTGTCCCTAGTAAGCCTCTACTAGACTAGCTCGTTAATCAAAGATGGTTAAGGTTTCCTGATCATGGACATGAGTTGTCATTTGATAATGGGATAACATCATTAGGAGAATGATGTGATGGACAAGACCCATCCGTTAGCTTAGCATAATGACCGTTCAGTTTTATTGCTATTGCTTTCTTCATGTCAAATACATATTACTTCGACTATGAGATTATGCAACTCCCTGATTCCGGAGGAATGCCTTGTGTGCTATCAAACGTCACAACGTAACTGGGTGATTATAAAGATGCTCTACAGGTATCTCCAATGGTGTTTGTTGAGTTGGCATAGATCGAGATTAGGATTTGTCACTCCGAGTTTCGGAGAGGTATCTCTGGGCCCTCTCGGTAATACACATCATAAGCTTGCAAGCAAACGACTAAGGAGTTGGTCACGAGGTGATGTATTATGGAACGAGTAAAGAGACTTGCCGGTAACAAGATTGAACTAGGTATGAAGATACCGACGATCGAATCTCAGGCAAGTAACATACCGATGGACAAAGGGAATTACGTATGTTGTCATAACGGTTCGACTGATAAAGATCTTCGTAGAATATGTAGGAGCCAATATGAGCATCTAGGTTCTGCTATTGGTTATTGACCGGAGAGGTGTCTCGGTCATGTCTACATAGTTCTCAAACCCGTAGGGTCCGCACGCTTAACGTTCGTTAACGATATAGTATTATATGAGTTATGTGATTTGGTGACCGAATGTTTTTTGGAGTCCCAGATGAGATCACGGACATGACGAGGAGTCTCGAAATGGTCGAGAGGTAAAGATTGATATATAGGACGATGGTATTCGGACAGCGAAAGTGTTTCGGGGGTCACCGGGTACTTATTGGGTCACCGGAAGGGGTTCCGGGCACCCCCGGCAAAAGATATGGGCCTTATGGGCCAAGAGGGGAAACACACCAGCCATAAGGGGCTGGTGCACCCCCCATATGGGCCGGCCAAGGTGTAGAAGGAAAGGGGAAGGAGGAAAGAAAAGAAAGGGAATAGGATTCCCCCTTCCTTCCTCCTCCCCCCCCTTTCCTTCCTCCTCCGACAAATAAGGCAGGGGGCACGCCACTTGGGAGGACCCCAAGTAGGATTCGGCCTACTTGGGGCGCCCTCCTGGCTGCTCCCTCCTCCCCTCCACCTATATATATGTGGGAGGGGGGCGCCTAGCACAACCAGACAATTGTTTAGCCGTGTGCGGTGCCCCCCTCCACCGTTTACACCCCCGGTCATATTTTCGTAGTGCTTAGGCGAAGCCCTGCGGAGATCACTTCACCACACCATCGTGCTGATGGAACTCATCTACTACCTCGATATCTTGCTGGATCAAGAAGGCGAGGGACGTCACCGAGCTGAATGTGTGCAGAACGCGGAGGTGCCGTGCGTTTGGTACTTGATCGGTAGAAGCTCGAAGAAGTTCGACTACATCAACCGTGTTGTTAAATGCTTCTGCTTATGGTCTACGTGGGTACGTACACACACACTCTCCCCTCTCGTTGTTATGCATCTCCTTGATAGATCTTGCGTGTGCGTAATTTTTTTTTGGTTTTCCATGCAACGTTTCCTAATAGTGGCATCATGAGCCAGGTCTATGCGTAGATTATATGCACGAGTAGAACACAAAGAGTTGTGGGCGGTGATAGTCATACTGCTTACCACCAACGTCTTATTTTGATTCGGCGGTATTGTGGGATGAAGCGGCCCGGACCAACCTTACATGTCCACGTACATGAGACCGGTTCCACCGACAGGCATGCAACTAGTTTTGCATAAAGGTGGCTGACGGGTGTCTGTTTCTCCTACTTTAGTTGAGTCAAATTTGACTGCGGCCGGTCCTTGAAGAAGGTTAAAACAGCAAACTTGACGAATCACCGTTGTGGTTTTTGCCGTAGGTAAGAACGGTTCTTGCTAGAAGCCCGTAACAGCCACGTAAAACTTGCAACAAGAAAGTAGAGGACGTCTAACTTGTTTTTGCAGGGCATGTTGTGATGTGATATGGTCAAGACATGATGTGATATACGTTGTTGTATGAGATGATCATGTTTTGTAAGTTATCGGCAACTGGCAGGAGCCTTATGGTTGTCGCTTTATTTTATGAAATGCAAACGTCATGTAATTGCTTTACTTTATCACTATGCGTTAGCGATAGTTGTAGAAGCAATAGTTGGCGAGACGACCACGACGCAACGATGCAGATCAAGGTGTCGAGCCAGTGACAAGGAAAGATCATGACGATGCTTTGGAGATGGAGAGCAAAAGCACACGATGATGGCCATATCATGTCACATATTTTGATTGCATGTGATGTTTATCCTTTATGCATCTTATTTTGCTTAGAACGGCGGTAGCATTATAAGATGATCCCTTCACTTAATTTCAAGATAAAAGTGTTCTCCCTGAGTATGCACCGTTGCTACAGTTCGTCGTGTTGAGACATCACGTGATGATTGGGTGTGATAGACTCTACGTTAACATACAACAGGTGCAAGACAATTTTGCACATGTGGAATACTTGGGTTAAACTTCACGAGCCTAGCATGTATAGACATGGCCTCGGAACACTGGAGACCGAAAGGTCGAACGTGAATCATATAGTAGATATGATCAACATAGAGATGTTCACCATTGATGTCTACCCCATCTCACGTGATGATCGGACATGGGTTAGTTGATTTGGAACATGTATCACTTAGATGACTTGAGGGATGTCTATTTAAGTGGGAGTTCTGGAATAATTTGATTAATTGTACTTAATTTATCATGAACTTAGTCCTGATAGTATTTGCATATCTATGTTGTAGATCAATGGCCCGTGCTACCGTTCCCGTGAATTGTAATGCGTTCCTAGAGAAAGCTAAGTTGAAAGATGATGGTAGCAACTACACGGACTGGGTCCGTAACTTGAGGATTATCCTCATTGCTGCATAGAAAAATGATGTACTTGATGCACCGCTAGGTGACAAGCCCCCTCCCGCTAATGTAGACGCTTTGAACGTCTGGCAGACGCGGTCTGATGACTACTCTATAGTTCAGTGTGCCATGCTTTACGGCTTAGAACCGGGACTTCAAAGACGTTTTGAACGTCATGGAGCATATGAGATGTTCCAAGAGTTGAAGTTAATACTTCAAGCAAATGCCCGGGTTGAGAGATATGAAGTCTCCAACAAGTTCTATCGCTGCAAGATGGAGGAGAACAGTTCTGTCAATGAACACATACTGAAAATGTCTGGGTATTATAATTACTTGACTCAGCTGGGAGTTGATCTTCCAGTTGATTGTGTCATTGACAGAGTTCTTCAATCACTGCCACCAAGCTACAAAGGCTTCGTGATGAACTATAATATGCAAGGGATGAACAAAACAATTCCTGAGCTCTTCGCAATGCTTAAGGCTGCGGAGGTAGAAATCAAGAAGGAGAATCAAGTGTTGATGGTTATCAAAACCACTAGTTTCAAGAAAAAAAAGGCAAGGGAAAGAAAGGGAACTTCAATAAGAATGGCAAGCAAGTTGCCACTCCCGGGAAGAAGCCCAAAGCTAGACCCAAGCCTGAAACTGAGTGCTTCTACTGCAAAGGGACTGGACACTGGAAGCGGAATTGCCTCAAGTATTTGGCGGATAAGAAGGATGGCAAAGTGAACAAAGGTATATTTGATATACATGTTATTGATGTGTACCTTACTAGTGCTCGTAGTAGCGCCTGGGTATTTGATACTGGTTCGGTTGCTCATATTTGTTACTCGAAACAGGAGCTACGGATTAAACGAAGATTGGCTAAGGACGAGGTGACGATGCGCGTCGGGAATGGTTCCGAGGTTGATGTGACCGCCGTCGGCACGCTACCTCTACATCTACCTTCGGGATTAGTTTTAGACCTGAATAATTGTTATTTGGTGCCAGCGTTGAGCATGAACATTATATCTGGATCTTGTTTAGTGCAAGACGATTATTCATTTAAATAAGAGAATAATGGTTGTTCTATTTATATGAGTAATATCTTTTATGGTCATGCACCCTTGATGAGTGGTCTATTTTTGTTGAATCTCTATTGTAGTGATACACTTATTCATAATATTGATACCAAAAGATACAACGTTGATAATGATAGTGCAACATATTTGTGGCACTGCCGTTTAGGTCATATTGGTGTAAAGCGCATGAAGAAACTCCATGCAGATAGGCTTTTGGAATCACTTGATTATGAATCACTTGATACTTGTGAACCATGCCTCATGGGCAAGATAACTAAAACTCCGTTCTCCGGAACAATGGAGCGAGCTAATGACTTATTGGAAATAATACATACTGATGTATGCGGTCTGATGAGTGTTGAGGCATGCGGCGTGTATCGTTATTTTCTGACCTTCACAGATGATTTGAGCACATATGGGTATATCTACTTAATGAAACACAAATCTGAAACATTTGAAAAGTTCAAAGAATTTTAGAGTGAAGTAGAGAATCATCGTAACAAGAAAATAAAGTTTCTACGATCTGATCGCGGAGGCGAATATTTGAGTTACGAGTTTGGCCTTCATTTAAAACAATGTGGAATAGTTTCACAACTCACGCTACCTGAAACACAACAGCGTAATGGTGTGTCCGAACGACATAACCGTACATTATTACTGGAATTAGCTTATTTGCCGTCTGCCAATTCTTTGCCGTCTGCTGGGTGACGGCAAAGATGGCCTTTGCCGTCCGCTTACATAAAACGGACGACAAAGAAATGGCCGATGGCAAAGACCTTCTTTGCCATCAGCCATTTCTTTGCCGTCTGCTAGCGGACGGCAAAGAATCTTGGCCGTCAGCTGGCGGACAGCAAAGAGAGAGGTGGGCCCACTAACGAGCTGCTTAGGAAAAACCTAACAGCAGACGGCAAAGAGAATAAAGCGGACGGCAAAGGAGCGCGGACGGCGAAGAGTTGACCTAACTAACGGCTGAGCCCCACCCCGCCCCCCTCTCTCTCTCTCTCTCTGTTTCTGTCTTCTCTCCCCGACGACCACCGCCACCCGCCGCCGCCTCGCCACCAGCAACCCGCGCCGCCCCTTGCCCCGCCACCCGCCCACCCACCGCCCTTCGCCCCGTCGCCCCGACCACCCGCCACCCCCTTGCCCCACCACCCCACCACCCGCCGCCACACCTTGCCCCGTCGCCCCTCGCCTCGTCGCCCCGCACCCCTCCCCTGTGGCGCCCCGACCTCCACCGCGCCCCCGCCGCCCCTTCCACGTTGGCCAGCCGCGCCGCGGCCGTCCAGCCACCCCGCGGTCGTCCAGCCGCCCCACCCCCTCCCCTGCGTCGCCGTCCCCACCCCATCCCGCCGCGGCCGTCCGGCCTCCCCCTCCACCGGGCCGCCGCCTCCTCTAGCCGCCGTCCCATCCACCGGCCGCCCCGCGCCTCCTCCACCGGCGATCCCCTGCAGGTGAGTTCTACCCCATCCCCTTTTTTTAGTTTATTTTTTTTAGTTTCTTTTAGTTTAGTTTCTGTTTTAGTTTTAGTTTTAGTTTAGTTTTAGTTTCAGTTTAGTTTTAGTTTTAGTTTTAGTTTATTTTAGTTTAGTTTATTTTAGATTAGTTTTAGTTTTAGTTCAGAACAAGAAGAAGAGTAGAAGGAGGAGGAGGGAGGAAGAGGAGGAGGGAGAAGAAGAAAGAAGAAGAAGAAGAAGCAAGAAGAAGAGAAGAAGAGAAGAAGAAGAAGAGAAGAAGGAAGAAGAAGAAGAGGAAGAAAGAAGAGGAAGAGGAGGAGGAGGAGGGAGGAAGAGGAGGAGAGGAGTAAACAAGAAGAGGAAGAGGAGAGGAGAAGAGAAGAAGAAGAAGAAGAAAGAGGAAGAGAGGAAAAAGAAGAGAAGAAGAAAAGGGGAAAAAAGAGAAAAAAGAAGAAGAAGAAGAAGAAAAAGACACCCCGACCCCGACACCCCGACAACCTGACACCCGACCCCGACACCCTGACACACACCCGACCCACACCCCGACCCCCGACCCCGACACCCTGACACCCCGACACCCCGACCCCGACACCCCGACACCCCGACCCGACACCCCGACACCCTGGACACCACACCCCGACCCACACCCCGACCCCGACCCCAACACCCTACACCCGACCCCATACGACACCCCGGCACGCCACCCCGACCCCGACCCCGACCCCCACACCCAGACACCAACACCCCGACACCCTGACACCACACCCCGACCCCACGACACCCCCAACCCCCACCCCCGACACCCTAACCCGATCGACCCCGACACCCTGACACCACACCACACCCGACCCCGACCCCGACCCAAAGGGTTCATATTTGTGAATTATGAGTTAGGTCGTATATTTTTCGATTTTGTTATGCAAAACATCATATATTTTTGTGTTGATCAGGTGTATTTAAATGTGCAGTTGTTTGTCGTGCGGGGTGTGCTGTTTGACGACCTCCCTGTGCGGTCGACGAGCTCCGCCCCTGCGTTCGTTGGTGAGCACAAATGACATCTCCTCCCCCTTCATTTGCTCTGTTTCGGTCTTCGTGCGATGGAACTTGCTAGCTATAGGTGTCAATCATCAGTATGCGTAACCACTTTGCGTCTCCCATTCGAAGGGTTACATCTATAAATATGCATGCATTTGCATATTATAATCGTGATTCTTTCGAATTGTCCAACGTTATCCATGGACAACCCGAGTATGTGTAGATTGGGTTCGTTTTCCCATATGCTCTGCTCCGGATCCGATGCAGAATCATCAGTGCCTCCCTGTTGTTCTCCGGGTACACATCCTCTTGCTTATTGCCGGACATGTATCAGGAGAACAGCGGGGAGGTGCTGCCAAAATTTTGTGTTGGATCCGGAAGAGGCATGGGAAAACAAACCCAATCTACACATACTCGGTGGGATTAGGACCTATCTTTACTATTATGTGAGGTTGCATGGACGTAATAAAACTGACAAACTCCATTAACTAATGGATATGGTTTGCTTAATATTGTATATATTTCTTTGTGTGTCTAGTAGGAAGTCAATATGAGTGATCGTGTGTGGATGTACACCGGTTACAATATCAGAAAGTTTGGACCGAGAATGGTTAACAAAAACCAAGGGGTTTGTTAGAGCCGCATTTGCAAATGGCCAGAAATTAAGTTGGTGCCCCTGGTCTGGTGCGACAACTATAAAATGAGGGACGAGTTGAAATGAGTAAAGACCTGCAGAAGTTTGGTTTACGCCTGGTTACAGGGTCTGGACATTACATGGTGAGTCTGCCCAACGTGCCAGAGCCGAGGTGGTTCGTCGTCGCACCGACGAGCTTGGTACCGGGATGGAAGACATGGTGCAAGACTTTGACGATGCTCGGGACTCGGACAAGGAGATGGAGGAATCTGCAAAGGCCTTCACTGAAATGTTGGAGTCCTCAAAACGTCCTCTCCACGAGCACACTGAGCTTTGTCAGCTGGATTCCATCTCACAAATAATGGCTTTGAAGGCTCATTCAACTTGCGAGATGCTACGACGCGATGATGACAGTATTCGGACGATTTCTACCCAAAGGCCATGTGCTACCTCCAAACTTGTACCAGTCAGACAAAATCCTCGTGCTCTTAAGATGCCCTATGAGAAGATACATGTCTGTGAGAAAGGATGTGTCTTATTTAGGCTTCAGTATGAGGACTGAACTATTGTTCATTTGCAAGTCTTCCAGGTAGTTTGTGGTAGACAACGGTATGGGTGAGAAGATGCAAACCAAAATACCCGTTAATGTTCTTCGGTATATGCCACGTACAAGACTTCAACGTCTTTCATGGTCAAAGAGACGACCAGACAGATGACAGGCATAAAACGGGAAAAGAACCAAACTAGATGCGATGGGATGTGATGATGGTGCACACATCGGATGGTGAAGCGTGGAAGCGCTCGATGCATTACATAAGGAAAGAAGGCAGATCCAAGGCATCCTCGAGTCGCCGTCAGCACGGATGGGTTCAGTGTGTTTGGTCAGACGGCAGCGCAATACAGTTGTGGCCCGTGTTTGTCATTCCACTCAATCTCCCCCCGGGCAGATTATGCAAAGAAAGAACATTTTCTGACGTTGATAATTCTAGGGCCAACTACCGGGGAAGAATATGAATGGTACATGCAGCCGCTTAAGGACGAATTGACAGAAGCTTGGGATAATGGGTTCAAGACATACGACGCCTTTAGCAAACAGAACTTCATAATGGTGCCTGGTACATGTACTCGATGCATGACTTGCCGGCGTATGCGCTAATCGTTGACTGGTGTGTGCATGGAAGTTTCCCGTGCTCACCTGCAAGGGAGCTCTTGAGTTTCGTTGGCTGACGGCAGGGCACAAGTATACTTGCTTCGACTTGCATAGACCGTTTCTAGATCCTCGCCATAAGTTTAGGAAAGACAAGAAGAACTTCATCAAAGGTAGAGTTGTCAAACACTCTGCACCCACTGCGTTGACAGGCCAACAGACCCTAGATCCAGTTAAACGTCTCTTGAGCCAGATCCAGAGGCGCCAGGGTATTTCAAGGGATATATAAGGAACACGCCTGGACTCAAAAGACATGCTTCTGGGATCTGCCTTACTTCAAAGACCTCCTTGCCACCAACAAATGACGTGATGCACACTAAAAAGAATATCGCCGAAGCCATTTTTGGTACATTGTTCGGCATAGAGGGGAAATCAAAGGATAATACTAAGGCTAGAGTCGATCAAGGAGAGCTATGGATAGACCGTTACAAAACATGCAAAGACCGAAAGGAAAGCGGAACGGGACGAAGCCAAAGGCATGGTTCAATCTTGGAAGGCCAGCTATGAAGGAAATTATTTGTGGGTGAAAATGCAGTTGATGTTCCCCGATGGGTATGTAGCAAATCTAAAGAGGGAGAGAGTCTTGAAAAATTGAAAATATTTGGTCAAAAAGTCATGATCGCACATATGGATTGAGCGGATAATGCGGGTGATGTTGTGTGGCTTATCCCTGAGGATGAATGGCTAGTACTGGCAGAGCTGAGCTATTTCTTCTGTGTTTCTTGTGCGAAAGAAACTATCGCCTGGCCTCCTAGAGAAATGGAATAGTTGGCGCCGAGAGTTGATCTGCAAGTTAAAGATGATCTTTCCGCCAACTTCTTTAATCCAATGCACACTTGATTTTGCATCTCCCGACCGAGGCACGATTGGGGGGGCCCGTGCAAAATCGTTGGGCTACTCAACTGAGAGGATGCAGAAGACGCTTTGAGCAAAATGTAAAATAAACATAGAATTGAAGCATCGATGGCCGAGGCATTATCACTGAGAGGCGGCAAACTTGTGACAGCACACTACGAAGCCAAAAATCGTCATTTGCATAATCCAAAGCCTCGGTACAATGCTGACGACCCTAAAAAGGGTCGATCCAACCTAGCCTATTCAAAGGGAATCTCGCACCAGCCAGTGGTTGGAAACCAATATCGTTGGATGTTGAAGAATGGCGGACCATTTCGCTGTATCTCTTCAACAACCTAACAGAAGTGCGGCCGTACATGTGTAGATCTCGGTACATTGTTTCACAACTTATATTCCTTTGAACTGCTCTTATTCTTGGATATTTGATGCAGTCGATACGTCGCCATATTCTCGATGGAGCAGTGATCCAAAAGGATTCCATCGAAGAGTATGAGTTCTGGCAAAGCAAGGAGGCGAATATCCCGGTTTCATCTCTTGGTTCAAAAAAATGGTAATTTCCATTAGACCATTTCATTTCTTGGCTAATTTGCGACTAATGCAACAATCTTTCGTATTAACTTGTAGGCTAATTCAGAGATTATGGATGCCGAATTGAGACAAGTAGCTAATGGTTTTGACATAAGGTCCGTTCATTTGACAAATACGACATCAACGGGTATCGCTTTCGTACCTATGGCAAAAGAAGTCTATCTATGGTCCGACCGAAAGTCTACAAATTATTGTGTCTCTGCTATCGACGAAGGAGATATCGAGTATTATGGAGAGTTGAAGCAATTTATGACTTCAATTCTATGGTGAAAACCCACCAAACGTCGTAGTCTTCAATGTTATTGGTTCCAGCAGGGAGACTAGAAGGACTCATGAACATATAGGGCTAGTCGAAATCAAACAAAGCACCCATTTGGATGTCCCGATGTCTATATTACGGCTCAACATGCAACCCAAGTTTTCTATCTACCATGGGCGTCAAAGTGATCCATAATCTCAGTTGGTTGGGATGTCGTTTATGAAGTGCCGCCACGTGTTAGACCACCTCCCCCCAATGAAGAGGATTATGAACCTCACATTAACCAAGACACATATGACGAAGGAGAACTCTTCCAAGAAACACGTCTTCCAAAAAACATTCAAGAACCGCTCTACTCCACCCCAGAACATTGAAGTAGGCAATGATAGTGAATACGACTTCACCCCTGAGCGGAACAAGAAGAGTTACTCCTGCAGATGACCTATCAAGCTTGAACGATTATGTAAAGGAGGCCTTCCACATGTTGAGCATTATTGATGATGATGATGAGCACGTCACTGATAGTGATGATGATGATGCATTTAATGATCCCGGAGCATATATAGACGATTCAGAGTAATATTAGTAATGTGAGGTATTCAATTTTTTATTATGTTCATGATGATGATACACTTGAATTATATACATATTATTATGTTCATGTCAGGTATCAAATTTTTTATGTTGTACTAAATTCGTTTACTTTTGTCATTGCATGTGTTGACAGGATGGTGGGCAAGGTCCAGAGCGCCCCGAGCCTCCTGCGAGCGCTACTGGGAGGGTGGTTCTTATTCCAGCCCAGCCCCTCGGAGAGCGCTGCTAGACAGTATGCAGACAGTTGCGGCGGGTGCTTCTTCTTGGCTGGGAGAGGTCGGGGGAGGACGAAGAAGGCTGCTAGAGGTGGAGTGGCAGCGGGAGAGGTAGGAAGGCTGCTACGCCTTCCTCGCCGCCACCTTAGCTGATTCACCCGACACAGGACTCCGGTCCATGAGCCTCCGGTCGCCGATCCTTCGCCCACCAGACTCGGGTCGCCGATCCTTCGGCCCACCAGACTCGTGTCGCCGATCTTTCGCCCCACGTGAGTCCGGTCCCAGGTCTTCGTCCCAGAAGACTCCGGTCACGGAGTCTTTGTCACAGAAGACTCCGATCCCGCAGTCTTCTTCCCACCGGACTCCAGAGGCTAGTGGCCCTACTGATGGTAGCGAGGACACCTTTCAGATGATAGCTACAACGACGACGAGCTGGTTGAGAAGTGGCAAGAAGGTCTACAAGCGTGGCTGTACAAAGCTCCCGCCCGTGCCGACGACCCCGACCAGAGGTGGTTGATTGCGCCTAAAGGGTTAAGTAAGTGCATTTACTATTTTTTAACCTTTTTCCTTCATGTTCCTTCAAATTAATATCTAATGCGTTGGCCTTGTCATACTGCAGGGGCTGGGCACACCCCGTGGTGTCCACAGGCCCAACCAGGTCCTGGTGTGCTTTGCGGGAGCACTTCCCTGGGTGGGTCATGTTGCCCGGTGAGGGTCAGGTTCCACAGCTAGCACTGAGCGGGAGCTGTATTCGGTTGCCCCGGCCCCGCTGGAGGAGATGGTCGCCGGTGTCTTGTGCGAGACGGTGGTCGACATTGTGTTCCGTCGGTTTTGGGTAATTCTCCTTTACGGAATTAAGAATAACAGTACCTAGTGATTGTACTAATCAGTGTTGTCTTGTTTGATTGCAGACCTTCTACAGGGTTTCAGAGGGAGAGCAGGAGGCCGCGTCTATGGTTGTCAAAACCGAGTGCAAGCGCCTACTTCAGAACTTACGGCACGAGGCTTGGGTGCAGGCCGTTCAAGACTACTACGCCTCGAAGGGTATTAGGAGGGCCAAGAAGAAGTGTCACGGCAAGTTTTCTGAGTAAGGAGAAGTACATGCAGGTAATTACCTATTCTTAAGGCTTGAACTTAGTTTCTTGATTTGATTCATGGCGTAAGCGCTGAATTTCTCTTGACTCACTTAGGTGCCCGAGATGGTGTGTGGATAAGATGGACTGTTGGAGGCGTTGGTGGATGCGTGGTGCTCTCCCCAATGGCTAGTCGAACACCATAGGGCTAAGGATAAGCGCGACCAAATGGAAGGTGTGCCACACCATCAAGGGAGCTCCAACCTTTGAGTACGGGGATAACTGGGTATGTGGTTTGCTACATGTTTCATTCTTCATGCTAGCATTTATCCCTTCCAAAATGACTTAATATGCTTAGTTGTTATAAAAATGGCATAACTACCTTGGATAGTTCATTTATGACATAATGAGCTCTAAAATGACTAATAACCTAGATAGCTCTATAAAATAAAGAAAGAGAGAGAAAAGGCTAACTCTCCCCCCGCAATAACCTACCCCAACTAATACCCCCTCTTGCTACATCTCTAACATACTAAGAACTACATAGAAGGTGCTCTTCCCTTCACTAGTGACTCCCCTATAAATTACTGCCTCGCACCAAAATCCCATCCCCCTCCCTTCTACCCTCCTCTACCACTCCAAAAAATACTTCCTTAGTATTATACATTCAGCTGCCTACATCTCTAATATGCACACTTTACGCTCTTAACCTATCTTACCACCCCCCTACAAGTCTTCTAATCTTCTTCCCCTCGAACTACCAGGATAGTAATAATGACCTAAACTAATCTAGCTAGTCATTTTGACATATTTAGCTCTAAAATGACATCATACTTAGATAGCTCTGTAAATGACTTATATGCTTAGTTAGTTAAAAAATGGCATACTACTCGATAGCTCAATAACACCTAAACTAATTTAGCTAGTTCATTCCATGACATAACTAGCTCTAAGACAAAAACTTAGAAGCTCATAGAATCAAATTGTTAGTTAGCTAAAAAATGAATAACTACTTGGAAGCCAATAATACATAATTAGCATACTTTGGTCAAAAATGGCATAATAATCTTGGTACCCGAAAATGACCAAACTTAGCTATATTCCCGAAAATGACATAATAACCTTATTAGCTCAAATGACCTATTTAAGCAATATCATTATTCATGTAGCATTGAGCCCTAACTAATATTTTGTTCCTCTCTCTCAGGCGCACCCCACAAGAAGCCGTGCCAATCTGTACCTCTATGGCATTGCCATATGGCCCGTACAGAAGGCAAGCCATTCACGGGTTGACCTAGATCATCCAGAGAGCTTCACCAACATCTCCTCCACCACAAGCTGTGCAGTACGCAGACGAGGGGAAGGCGAGGGAAAGGGGAGGACATAACCCGAGCCCAGGATCCTTTTGATACAGAGCTGGTGATGATATCTGGTGGCGGGAGGTCCCATGGCTCCGTAGCCATGGTGATGAGATGTATTGTTGTCCTAGGACTCTCCGCCAGATCAAGAAGCGCCAGAGTAGCTCTGATCCTGAGATATGCCTTGTGCAAGGCCCGCAGAGCTCGCCATGGCGGTAGTTATACGGACTCTCTACCTTCCTCCATGAATTGCGTGTGCGTCCGTCGATGATTACCTGCTAACGAGGAGTGGTGTGTTGCAGGCCTTGGTTGAGAAAGAGAGATTGAACACCAGGCACTTTGGAGGAGGCAAAAAAGGGATGGCAGCGGAGAGGAGAGGGAGTTGAGGAGAGGACGGACTAAGCTGTTGGAGGGGAGAGGAACCCGGAACGAGGCGTCTAACCGGGCCCTATACGAGCTCATCGTGGTACGTTTTCTCGTGCATATTATCCCAATCATGCAAGTAATGTTCGCATTACCAACTAAATGACTGACTCGTGAGAACCAAATGTGCAGACCATGTGCGAGAAAAAACGGTCAGCCCCCTCGCCGATGCCCCAGATTGCTCCGGCGACCACGGTGATTTGATTTGAATGGTCGTTAGTTACTAGTATTCACATTTCAGTTTGCATCATGCTAACAAGACATTATTGGAAATGATCTTTGGTGCAGCATGGCTCCCGACAAGCATCGACCAATCATTCGCGTTGCCAATGGCGGAACCCCGACTGGTCCTTACCTTCGTCTGCCACTGCGCCGCCCGACCATTCCTACACTCGTGAGAACGTATTTTTTCTTTCTATTAGGCTGTTAGTCCATTTTTGACATAATTTAGCCTATTAGTCCACAAATGACAATAAGATGAAGAAAATCAAGGTAGAGGAAGGAAAGAATGAATAGGAGAAAAGAAGAAGAAGAAGAAGTTCTTCTTCTTCTTCTTCTTATTTTTTCTTATTCATTCTGCTTCGTCTTCTGCTTATTCTAGTAGTATTATTATTCATTATTCTTTTCATACTTACTTGTTTAGTCGAAATGGCATAATAACCTTGCTAACCTCATAAAGTCATATTACTTAGCTTGTTTCTCTAAAATGACACAATAAGCGTAGTTAGGTCAAAATGGGCATAATTAGCTAGGTTAGCTCAAAATGACCACGTTTGACCCCCCACACCCAGACACCACACCCCGACACCCTGACACCACACCCCGACCCCGACCCCGACACCCCGACACCCTGACACCCCGATCGACCCCGACACCCTGACACCACACCACACCCCGACCCCGACCCCAACGGGGTCATATATTT
>CM022301.1:533259733-533360682 GCA_011799875.1 Thinopyrum elongatum | reverse complement strand
GTATCGGGGTCGGGTGTCAGGGTGTTTGGGGTCGGGGTCGGGGTGTGGGTCGGGGTGTGGTGCAGGGTGTCGGGGTGTCGGGGTCGGGGTGTCGGGGTGTCGGGGTCGGGTGTCGGGGTGTCAGGTGTCGGGGTCGGGGTCGGGGTGTGGGTCGGGGTGTGGTGTCAGGTGTCGGGGTCGGGTGTCAGGTTGTCGGGGTGTCGGGGTCGGGGTGTCTTTTTCTTCTTCTTCTTCTTCTTTTTTTCTCTTTTTTTCCTTTTCTCTTCTCTTCTTCTTCTCCTCCTCTCCTCTTTTCTTCTTCTTCTTCTTCTCTTCTCCTCATCCTCTTCCTCTTCTTTGTTACTCTTCTCACCTCTTCCTCCCTCCTCCTCCTCCTCTTCCTCTTCTTTTTCCTTCTTCTTCTTCTTCTTCTTCTTCTTCTTCTTCTTCTTCCTTCTTCTCTTCTCCTTCTTCTTTTTCTTCTTCTTCTTCTTTCTTTCTTCTCCCTCCTCCTCTTCCTCCCTCCTCCTCCTTCTACTCTTCTTCTTGTTCTGAACTAAAACTAAACTAATCTAAATAAACTAACTAAAATAAACTAAAACTAAAACTAAAACTAAACTGAAACTAAAACAAACTAAAACTAAAACTAAAACAGAAACTAAACTAAAAGAAACTAAAAAAAATAACTAAAAAAAGGGGATGGGGTAGGAACTCACTGCAGGGGATCGCCGGTGGAGGAGGCGCGGGCGGCCGGTGGATGGGACGCGGCGGCTAGAGGAGGCGGCGGCCCGGTGGAGGGGGAGGCCGGACGGCGCGGCGGAGGGGTGGGGACGGCGACGCAGGGGAGGGGTGGGGCGCTGGACGACCGCGGGTGGCTGGACGGCCGCGGCGCGGCTGCCAACGTGGAGGCGGCGGGGCGCGGTGGAGGGTGGGGCTCCACAGGGGAGGGGTGCGGGGCGACGAGGGCAGGGCGACGGGGCAAGGGGGTGGGGCGGTGGTGGGGTGTGGGGAAGGGGGGGGCGGGTGGTCGGGGCGGGGCAGGGCGGTGGGTGGGCGGGTGGCGGGGCAAGGGGGCGGCGGCGGGTTGCTGGTGGCGGAGGCGGCGGCGGGTGGCGGTGGTCGTCGGGGAGAGAAGACAGAAACAGAGAGAGAGAGAGAGAGGGGGGCGGGGTGGGGCTCAGCCGTTAGTTAGGTCAACTCTTCGCCGTCCGCGCTCCTTTGCCGTCCGCTTTATTCTCTTTGCCGTCTGCTGTTAGGTTTTTCCTAAGCCTCGTTAGTGGGCCCACCTCTTCTTTGCTGTCCGCCAGCTGACGGCCAAGATTCTTTCCGTCCGCTAGCAGACGGCAAAGAAATGGCTGATGGCAAAGAAGGTCTTTGCCATCGGCCATTTCTTTGTCGTCCGTTTTATGTAAGCGACGGCAAAGGCCATCTTTGCCGTCACCCAGCAGACGGCAAAGAATTGGCAGACGGCAAATAAGCTAATCCAGTAATAATGTACGGTTATGTCGTTCGGACACACCATTACGCTGTTGTGTTTCAGGTACGTGAGTTGTGAAACTATTCCACATTGTTTTAAAGAAGGCCAAACTCGTAACTCAAATATTCGCCTCCGCGATCAGATCGTAGAAACTTATTTTTCTTGTTACGATGATTCTCTACTTCACTCTAAAATTCTTTGAACTTTTCAAATGTTTCAGATTTGTGTTTCATTAAGTAGATATACCCAGTGTCTCAAATCATCTTTGAAGGTCAGAAAATAACGATACACCCGCATGCCTCAACACTCATCAGACCGCATACATCGTAGGTATTATTTCCAATAGTCATTAGCTCGCTCCATTGTTCCGGAGAACGGAGTTTTAGTTATCTTGCCCATGAGGCATGGTTCACAAGTATCAAGTGATTCATAAATCAAGTGATTCCAAAAGCCTATCTGCATGGAGTTTCTTCATGCGCTTTACACCAATATGACCTAAACGGCAGTGCCACAAATATGTTGCACTATCATTATCAACGTTGTATCTTTTGTATCAATATTATGAATAGTGTATCACTAAATAGAGATTCAACAAAAATAGACCACTCATCAAGGGTGCATGACCATAAAAGATATTACTCATATAAATGAACAACATTATTCTCTTATTTAAATGAATAATCGTCTTGCACTAAACAAGATCCAGATATATGTTCATGCTCACGCTGGCACCAAATAACAATTATTCAGGTCTAAAACTAATCCCGAAGGTAGATGTAGAGGTAGCGTGCCGACGGCGGTCACATCAACCTCGGAACCATTCCCGACGCGCATCGTCACCTCTCCTTAGCCAATCTTCGTTAATCCGTAGCTCCTGTTTCGAGTAACAAATATGAGCAACCGAACCAGTATCAAATACCCAGGCGCTACTACGAGCACTAGTAAGGTACACATCAATAACATGTATATACAAATTACCTTTGTTCACTTTGCCATCCTTCTTATCCGCCAAATACTTGAGGCAATTCCGCTTCCAGTGTCCAGTCCCTTTGCAGTAGAAAGCACTCAGTTTTCAGGCTTGGTCTAGCTTTGGGCTTCTTCCCGGGAGTGGCAACTTGCTTGCCATCTTATTGAAGTTCCCTTTCTTTCCCTTGCCTTTTTTTTCTTGAAACTAGTGGTTTTGATAACCATCAACACTTGATTCTCCTTCTTGATTTCTACCTCCGCAGCCTTAACATTGCGAAGAGCTCAGGAATTGTTTTGTTCATCCCTTGCATATTATAGTTCATCACGAAGCCTTTGTAGCTTGGTGGCAGTGATTGAAGAACTCTGTCAATGACACAATCAACTGGAAGATCAACTCCCAGCGGAGTCAAGTAATTATAATACCCAACATTTCATTATGTTGTTCATTGACAGAACTGTTCTCCTCCATCTTGCAGCGATAGAACTTGTTGGAGACTTCATATCTCTCAACCCGGGCATTTGCTTGAAGTATTACTTCAACTCTTGGAACATCTCATATGCTCCATGACGTTCAAAACGTCTTTGAAGTCCCGGTTCTAAGCCGTAAAGCATGGCACACTGAACTTAGAGTAGTCATCAGACCGCGTCTGCCAGACGTTCAAAGCGTCTACATTAGCGAGGGGGCTTGTCACCTAGCGGGCTCAAGTACATCATTTTTCTATGCAGCAATGAGGATAATCCTCAAGTTACGGACCCAGTCCGTGTAGTTGCTACCTCATCTTTCAACTTAGCTTTCTCTGGAACGCATTCAATTCACGGGAACGGTAGCACGGGCCATTGATCTACAACATAGATATGCAAATACTATCAGGACTAAGTTCATGATAAATTAAGTACATTAATCAAATTATTCCAGAACTCCCATTAAATAGACATCCCTCAAGTCTCTAAGTGATACATGTTCCAAATCAACTAACCCATGTCCATCATCACGTGAGATGGGGTAGACATCAATGGTGAACATCTCTATGTTGATCATATCTACTATATGATTCACGTTCGACCTTTCGGTCTCCGTGTTCCGAGGCCATGTCTATACATGCTAGGCTCGTGAGTTTAACCCAAGTATTCCACATGTGCAAAATTGTCTTGCACCTGTTGTATGTTAACGTAGAGTCTATCACACCCAATCATCACGTGATGTCTCAACACGACGAACTGTAGCAACGGTGCATACTCAGGGAGAACACTTTTATCTTGAAATTAGTGAAGGGATCATCTTATAATGCTACCGCGTTCTAAGCAAAATAAGATGCATAGGATAAACATCACATGCAATCAAAATGTGTACATGATATGGCCATCATCGTGTGCTTTTTCTCTCCATCTCCAAAGCATCGTCATGATCTTTCCTTGTCACTGGCTCGACACCTTGATCTGCATCGTTGCGTCGTGGTCGTCTCGCCAACTATTGCTTCTACAACTATCGCTAACGCTAGTGATAAAGTAAAGCAATTACATGACGTTTGCATTTCATAAAATAAAGCGACAACCTAAGGCTCCTGCCAGTTGCCGATAACTTACAAACATGATCATCTCATACAACAACGTAATCACATCATGTCTTGACCATATCCATCACAACATGCCCTGCAAAAACAAGTAGACGTCCTCTACTTTCTTGTTGCAAGTTTTACGTGGCTGTTACGGGCTTCTAGAACCGTTCTATACCTACGGCAAAAACCACAACGGTGATTCGTCAAGTTTGCTGTTTTAACCTTCTTCAAGGACCGGCCGCAGTCAAATTTGACTCAACTAAAGTAGGAGAAACAGACACCCGTCAGCCACCTTTAGCAAAACTAGTTGCATGCCTGTCGGTGGAACCGTTCTCATGTACGTGGACATGTAAGGTTGGTCCGGGCCGCTTCATCCCACAATACCGCCGAATCAAAATAGACGTTGGTGGTAAGCAGTATGACTATCACCGCCACAACCTTTGTGTTCTACTCGTGCATATAATCTACGCATAGACCTGGCTCATGATGCCACTATTAGGAAACGTTGCATGGAAAACCAAAAAAAAATTACGCACACGCAAATCTATCAAGGAGATGCATAACAACGAGAGGGGAGAGTGTGTGTGTACGTACCCACGTAACCATAAGCAGAAGCATTTAACAACACGGTTGATGTAGTCGAACTTCTTCGAGCTTCTACCGATCAAGTACCAAAACGCACGGCACCTCCGCGTTCTGCACACATTCAGCTCGGTGACGTCCCTCGCCTTCTTGATCCGCAGAATCGAGGTAGTAGATAGTTCCACCACAGATGGTGTGGTGAAGTATCTCCGCAGGGCTTCGCCTAAGCACTACGAAAATATGACCGGGGGTGTAAACGGTGGAGGGGGGCCCGCACACGGCTAACAATTGTCTGGTTTGTGCTAGGCGCCCCCCTCCCACATATTATAGTTGGAGGGGAGGAGGAGCAGCCAGAGGGCGCCCAAGTAGGCCGAATCCTACTTGGGGTCCTCCCAAGTGGCGTGCCCCCTGCCTTTTTGTCGGAGGAGGAAGAAAGGGGGGGGAGGAGGAAGGAAGGGGGAATCCTATTCCCTTTCTTTTCTTTCCTCCTTCCCCTTTCCTTCTACACCTTGGCCGGCCCATATGGGGGGTGCACCAGCCCCTTATGGCTGGTGTGTTTCCCCTCTTGGCCCTAAGGCCCATATCTTTTGCCGGGGTGCCCGGAACCCCTTCCGGTGACCCAATAAGTACCCGGTGACCCCCGAAACACTTTCGCTGTCGCGAATACCATCGTCCTATAATCAATCTTTACCTCTCGACCATTTCGAGACTCCTCTCATGTCCGTGATCTCATCTGGGACTCCAAAAAACATCGGTCACCAAATCACATAACTCATATAATACTATATCGTTAACGAACGTTAAGCGTGCGGACCCTACGGGTTTGAGAACTATGTAGACATGACCGAGACACCTCTCCGGTCAATAACCAATGCAGAACCTAGATGCTCATATTGGCTCCTACATATTCTACGAAGATCTTTATCAGTCGAACCGTTATGACAACATACGTATTCCCTTTGTCCATCGGTATGTTACTTGCCTGAGATTCGATCGTCGGTATCTTCATACCTAGTTCAATCTTGTTACCGGCAAGTCTCTTTACTCGTTCCATAATACATCACCTCGTGACCAACTCCTAGTCTTTTGCTTGCAAGCTTATGATGTGTATTACCGAGAGGGCCCAGAGATACCTCTCCGAACTCGAGGTGACAAATCCTAACTTCGATCTATGCCAACTCAACAAACACCATTGGAGATACCTGTAGAGCATCTTTATAATCACCCAGTTACGTTGTACGTTTGATAGCACACAAGGCATTCCTCCGGAATCAGGGAGTTGCATAATCTCATAGTCGAAGTAATATGTATTTGACATGAGAAAGCAATAGCAATAAAACTGAACGGTCATTATGCTAAGCTAACGATGTTCTTGTCCATCACATCATTCTCCTAATGATGTTATCCCATTATCAAATGACAACTCATGTCCATGATCAGGAAACCTTAACCATCTTGATTAACGAGCTATTCAGTAGAGGCTTACTAGGGACACGGTGTTTGTTTATGTATTCACACATGATTATGGTTTCTTATCAATACAATTCTAGCATGAATAAAACCTTATCATGAATTAGGAAATATAAAATAACAACTTTATTATTGCCTCTAGGGCATATTTTCCTTCAATTTCAACTCGGATATAAACTGATTGTATATGTGTGTGTGTGTGTGTGTGTGTGTGTGTGTGTGTGTGTGTGGTGTGTGTGTATACGTCTAAAAAATTTATCAATCCCACGGTATTCATAAAATGTGGACAGATTTACATACTATATCTTACATATTGATAGGAGAAAATAAAGTTCATGTGTCGACTAACTCATTCTTTACCAGCGCCAACCAGCTCAAAATAGGCAGATTCCACCCATTCCAACGTGTGCATTTCCTCCGAAGACCGACTTGCGTTTTCCATTTGCATGCATGGAAACAATTCGACCGTTGATCCATTTTATTAGAAAGTAATTATAGACTAGACAAACCATCTACTAAAGGAAGCAATTATGACTGTGAGCACCAAATCATCATTTATGTTTTCTTCTATAATATGTAGCTCACAGTCATTTGACCCCACCATTATTATATAAACATTGCTATGTTCTTTTTTCACACCCTCTAAAGAAATTTCAATTGTTGTCTGAACAAGCTATTTCTTATGTTCCACACCCCCTAATGTTGGCTGTAATCTTTAGTTTGTTTACATTTTTAATGTTTCATCATAGCAACTAAGACGAGTCATGATTTCCTAGAGTATTTTCATGCTTCATTCCAATGGGGCTTCCGGAATATATTATTTTTATGTGCAGCTTTAGTTAACAATCATTGCTTTCACACTCCCTGATCCCCCCCCCCCCCCCCCCCCCAAATTGCTAATACCATTGTTATTCCCACTGAAACATGCAATGCTTCCATATATATTACGTATGTTTCTTCCTTATAGGTAATTTGCTTCCATAATTCCATCTGATTCTTGTTTTATTCATTCTTTTATTTTTGTCAGCATTGTTGTAAACCATATGCCCTTGTGCTTCCTTTGCCATTATTATCTCTGACAATGCCACCCAGATGGATCTCCCACACCGCCCAACTCATACGGCCCCCAGCCCACCTCCCACCAATGTTTGTTTACCATCTGCCTGCAAGCCGATGGGGCTTTGTCTTCCTTTCCGGGTGGCCAACACACCAGTAGCCTAGGCCACGCATGCCAATCCTTGTGGTAAGCTTTCCAGTTTGCGACTGTATCCCCCTCTGCATATGTATTTGGGGTAGTACAATAGTTGTCGTATATTTCCCTTCCTTTTAATATTTGTTTCAATCACAACTGAAATTTGTGTCACAATACCATGCGCTTCTTAATTGTGGTTAATATTTGCATCAGGCAACACTAGTTTACACTTCTTATATTTCCCATAGTTATTTCAGATAGGTTGGTCTTATTATTTTTCCAAATTCTTGCTACAGATGCTTCAAAATTTATCAATTCGTGTTTCCATGGTTTTGAATATTATTTCAACTACTACTAGCCATGCTTGTTTGTATGATTATCTTCTCCTGCATTCTTCCATTACTAACCTTTTTTGATTTACTTTCATGCTTCTAACATATAGCATATGTTCATATATTAGCTGACGGTTTTATATATCTGTTTCAATATGCTTCCATTGAGATGAGTTATGTTGAGATAGCTCTATCTAGATGATTCTTACATGTTGGAGTTTTTAATTATGCTACATATATCCTACTTCTGTGTCCTATGTATTACTTTCATATATCCTACTTCTGTTCCAGAAATTTATTTTCATTATTATACACTGCTGTAATATGTACAATCTCGAATGATTTGACATTAGTTTGTTTGGTCTATGTATTTTTCTTCCATAGATTACTTACATAATTTTCATAATGCCAGTGTACTACACTTTACATATTTTCAGTTCACTAGAATAACGAAGCAGGCCGAACAGACTTATGCTGCAGCGAACGGTACATATACTAAGAAGCGCAGCGCCACCTGGATCTGACCACACAATGAAGCGGACCTGATGGTAGATGAAGGGAAGCAAGTCTATAGTCTATAGACACAATATGAACTTAAAAATCATTATATCTGGTTTTCTTGAAGGAAGTAAATCTGTAGTACATGAAGATGTTGTATGAACGAACAAAGCATGGAAACAAACTTATTGTCAGAGCAAATTATTTTGTGATGGAAACACTGTTTTTGTAGGGGTGGAAGCAAAGTTTTCTTGTGTTTGCAAACATAATAAAAGAAGATGCATGGACTCAAAATTTCCTATATGGAATTCTTGGACGCAAATGCTGCTATATGGAAGCAATGGGCTATTTGTTAGGGTTAACCTAAATTTGAGTGCGGTAGAAGCAAATTATCTCGCCATAGGACCCATTTTTATATTGCGGTGGGATCAAAATAAATGTTACACCAGTCACATGTTTTCACCAGATCATATGAAATTTGATATGCATTGGAAGCAAATTTTACTGGCATCAAAATAACTGTTGAATATTTTTGTAAAATAAAGAAGCATGAATTTTACTAGCATCAGATCGGGCATTTTGTGTGATGAAGCAGCAGCAACAAGGACCTCAGCTATGCCGGAAGCAAGCAATAAAGGCTAATAAGCGCTCCATTAGGAAGGAATCTAACAAACAGCGTAGCCTTCCCTCCTATTGATCCAACTTCTATTATGCTACTAATCCAATGGTCACCGAGTGGTCTGATAGAACCAAACATATCAGTAGTTTGATCCTAGTGCCTCCCTTTAGGTAAGTGGAGCCAAGCTAACTTGAATAAAAAAAACTGTGGAGTGCAAAAAAGAAGTACCACAATACTAGATAATGTGTCGCTTCAGAAGATACCTAGTCGCTAGGTTTCCGCATAATGTAGATTATCATCTAATTTCCAAGCAAGTCATCTTCCATGGATTGGCACTTGTAACTTGCACGTTTGCCTCTCAGTAGGGTTATAACTTGAAACAACATACCCTATAAAGGGAACTTGAAAAACAACATGCTTAAAATTCGAATTAATCTTTATGGTGTTTGGCGATGATTTTCTCTTACAAACGCATCAAAGATCGAACAATTGGAAGAAATTTCAAATAATCCACCCTCAAAATAACCAATTGGCTAACAATTCGAGAAATATAGATGAGAGTTGAGAGGGATTGAGACAGTACTTAATAGTGCTAGTCTTGAGAATGAACCGCCGAGAATTGACATAGTGTAGTTTGCAGGATTCGCCGGGCACGGAGCCGGTGTCACCTGATTGTGATCAGACTTCACAAGCAGGGAGGGCATAAGCAGCGGCCGCTGCGGCGCTAATCGTCTCAGATCATACGTTAATCGCCCCAGGGCATTTTTTAGGTAACGGCAGGATTAGTAATAGAGCGGGGGAGGTTATGACCATGACTGGGCTTTCTATGCGCCCTTTTCCAAATATAACCCGTAATTACCCTAGCAGCTATCAAAGAGTTCGTCGATCGTTGGGGGCAGAGGGGGTGTCTCCCCAGCCACTGAACCCAATCATCCAATCATCGTTTATGTTTTCTTACTTACTTGCTCTGAGACTTATAGAATACGAGAATTAAACAAACAAAAGATTGGTACTAAATCTTAAACATGAGTTCATCTTATGGGCACGCAGTTTTGTTTCCCCTCATTGATCTAACAGCATGAAAATCATGGATCTAGTCTTTATGGAGGGAAGATGAGCTTTCGAATTCGCAAGCTTCCACGTACAGGGTACAGCTCGGTGGTTCCAGCAAGGTGCTCGACGAGCCGTCGGTCTCCTCGTCGGTGCCGTCCGCCAGCGGCTGCGCCGTGGTGCTGGACGACTCCCACTGCCCCAGAAAATCTATCTCGGCCGAGGGTCTCCTCCACTGCGGTACTCCTTCCAAAACTCAGAGTTGTGGTGTAAGCCGACGCACCGTGCTACGGGCGCCGCCATGCACAGCTGGAGCCGCCGCATGGCTGGCGCCGCAGGTGGGTTGGCACCACGGCCAGCGGCTCGACAGGATGGCGGCACTACGGCCGGGACTGCAGCGACAGGTCTTGGTGCCAGCGCTGGGAGCGGCACCACGGCGGACGCGCCATAGATTTGCCGTCCCAGCTAGGGTCCGTGGCGCTCCAGGCTGCCCCTGTGTTTGTGCCACAAATGTGGAGAGCAAGCGGGCCGTTGCACACTGCGTGCCGCAATGTGGGCAGACGTGCGGTGCTCGGCGAATCGGTGGTGGCCGTGGCGGCAGCCCTCCGTTCGGTGCGCCGCCGTTCCGTGTTCCATCATCTGGCCGGTTGATTTGAGTGAAGAGGGGGTTCACGACGAGATGGTTGGCAAAAATGGGCTGGGGATTGTTTATATAGGATGCGGCTGACCCCTCCCACGGTCAAAACGACGTGGGGACGTGTCATCGATCTAAGTGCACATACTAGCTCCCGCCGTTTTACATCATCATGAACACGCGTCAAAGGAACAGTGATATGTTCCAAAAAAACAGTGATATATAGGACCCGGGCCACCATTTTAAATTTCTAATTTTAATGTTTTCAGGTGCCCATGATTTTGGTTTTCAATTTAGTTTGCCAAGTGACCAAATGTTTCTTCTGAATCTATTGGTAGGCCAAGTGCCCAAAAAACTTTTACAAAAATTTTAATTTAGACACACAATATGCCTTTATCTATATCTATATATATATCAATTTAAAAGACTCAAAGGCACTCAAATTAATCTTGGCCATCAAACCATATATCAATCCAATGGCCTACATTACTTCAATGTGAGCCCTCAACATGTTTAATGTGCAATTAACATCATACCATTTTGGCAAAAATAACTTCATCTAAATATACTTTTGTGCTAATTTTATAATTAACGCTAATTGATATCGTACCTAATATCAACGTGAAGTAAATATTCTTCCTATATTAACGTGCATTGCACATAACACTTACTCTTACTCTTATAGTTAATAGTATCTAAAAATAGCCATGGGTAAGATCCAAGTAATCTCGACCATCAAACCAGGTCAATCCAACGACCTAGATCTCCCGACACCCTGACACCCCGATCGACCCCGACACCCTGACACCACACCACACCCCGACCCCGACCCCGACCCCAACGGGTTCATATATTTGTGAATTATGAGTTAGGTCGTATATTTTTCGATTTTGTTATGCAAAACATCATATATTTTTGTGTTGATCAGGTGTATTTAAATGTGCAGTTGTTTCGTCGCTGCGAGGGTGTGCTGTTTGACGACCTCCCTGTGCGTTCGACGAGCTCCGCCCCTGCGTTCGTTGGTGAGCACAAATGACATCTCCTCCCCCTTCATTTGCTCTGTTTCGGTCTTCGTGCCGATGGAACTTGCTAGCTATAGGTGTCAATCATCAGTATGCGTAACCACTTTGCGTCTCCCATTCGAAAGGGTTACATCTATAAATATGCATGCATTTGCATATTTATAATCGTGATTCTTTCGAATTGTCCAACGTTATCCATGGACAACCCGAGTATGTGTAGATTGGGTTCGTTTTCCCATATGCTCTGCTCCGGATCCGATGCAGAATTTCATCAGTGCCTCCCTGTTGTTCTCCGGGTACACATCCTCTCTGCTTATTGCCGAGACATGTATCAGGAGAACAGCGGGGAGGTGCTGCCAAAATTTTGTGTTGGATCCGGAGCAGAGCATGGGAAAACAAACCCAATCTACACATACTCGGGTGGGATTAGGACCTATCTTTACCTATTAGCGTGTAGGTTGCATGGACGTAATAAAACTGACAAACTCCATTAACTAATGGATATGGTTTGCTTAATTATGTATATATTTCTTGTGTGTCTAGTAGGAAGTCAATATGAGTGATCGTGTGTGGATGTACACCGGTTACACTAGTCAGAAAGTTTGGACCGAGGAATGGTTAACAAAAACCAAGGGGTTTGTTAGAGCCGCATTTGCAAATGGCCAGAAATTAAGTTGGTGCCCCTGTGTCTGGTGCGACAACTATAAAATGAGGGACGAGCTTGAAATGAGTAAAGACCTGCAGAAGTTTGGTTTTACGCCTGGTTACAGGGTCTGGACATTACATGGTGAGTCTGCCCAACGTGCCAGAGCCGAGGTGGTTCGTCGTCGCACCGACGAGCTTGGTACCGGGATGGAAGACATGGTGCAAGACTTTGACGATGCTCGGGACTCGGACAAGGAGATGGAGGAATCTGCAAAGGCCTTCACTGAAATGTTGGAGTCCTCAAAACGTCCTCTCCACGAGCACACTGAGCTTTGTCAGCTGGATTCCATCTCACAAATAATGGCTTTGAAGGCTCAATTCAACTTGTGCAGAGAATGCTACGACGCGATGATGACAGTATTCGGACGATTTCTACCCAAAGGCCATGTGCTACCTCCAAACTTGTACCAGTCAGACAAAATCCTCCGTGCTCTTAAGATGCCCTATGAGAAGATACATGTCTGTGAGAAAGGATGTGTCTTATTTAGGCTTCAGTATGAGGACTTGAACTATTGTTCCATTTGCAAGTCTTCCAGGTATGTTGTGGTAGACAACGGTATGGGTGAGAAGATGCAAACCAAAATACCCGTTAATGTTCTTCGGTATATGCCAATCGTACCAAGACTTCAACGTCTTTTCATGGTCAAAGAGACGACCAGACAGATGACATGGCATAAAACGGGAAAAGAACCAAACTAGATGCAGATGGGAATGTGATGATGGTGCACACATCGGATGGTGAAGCGTGGAAGCGCCTCGATGCATTACATAAGGAAAGAATGGCAGATCCAAGGCATCCTCGAGTCGCCGTCAGCACGGATGGGTTCAGTGTGTTTGGTCAGACGGCAGCGCAATACAGTTGTTGGCCCGTGTTTGTCATTCCACTCAATCTCCCCCCGGGCAGATTATGCAAAGAAAGAACATTTTCTTGACGTTGATAATTCTAGGGCCCAACTATCCGGGGAAGAATATGAATGTGTACATGCAGCCGCTTAAGGACGAATTGCAAGAAGCTTGGGATAATGGGTTCAAGACATACGACGCCTTTAGCAAACAGAACTTCATAATGCGTGCCTGGTACATGTACTCGATGCATGACTTGCCGGCGTATGCGCTATTCGTTGACTGGTGTGTGCATGGAAGTTTCCCGTGCTCCACATGCAAGGGAGCTCTTGAGTTTCGTTGGCTGACGGCAGGGCACAAGTATACTTGCTTCGACTTGCATAGACCGTTTCTAGATCCTCGCCATAAGTTTAGGAAAGACAAGAAGAACTTCATCAAAGGTAGAGTTGTCAAACACTCTGCACCACCTGCGTTGACAGGCCAACAGACCCTAGATCAGTTAAACGCTCTTGAGCCAGATCCAGAGCGTCCAGGGTATTTCAAGGGATATAATAAGGAACACGCCTGGACTCAAAAGACATGCTTCTGGGATCTGCCTTACTTCAAAGACCTCCTTTGCCCACACAACATTGACGTGATGCACACTAAAAAGAATATCGCCGAAGCCATTTTTGGTACATTGTTCGGCATAGAGGGGAAATCAAAGGATAATACTAAGGCTAGAGTCGATCAAGAGGAGCTATGTGATAGACCGTTACAAAACATGCAAGAACCGAAAGGAAAGCGGAACGGGACGAAGCCAAAGGCATGGTTCAATCTTGGAAGGCCAGCTATGAAGGAAATTATTTTGTGGGTGAAAATGCAGTTGATGTTCCCCGATGGGTATGTAGCAAATCTAAAGAGGGGAGCGAGTCTTGAAAAATTGAAAATATTTGGTCTAAAAAGTCATGATCGGCACATATGGATTGAGCGGATAATGCGGGTGATGTTGTGTGGCTTCATCCCTGAGGATGAATGGCTAGTACTGGCAGAGCTGAGCTATTTCTTCTGTGTTCTTTGTGCGAAAGAACTATCGCCTGGCCTCCTAGAAGAAATGGAATAGTTGGCGCCGGAGTTGATCTGCAAGTTAAAGATGATCTTTCCGCCAAGCTTCTTTAATCCAATGCAACACTTGATTTTGCATCTCCCGACCGAGGCACGATTGGGGGGGCCCGTGCAAAATCGTTGGTGCTACTCAACTGAGAGGATGCAGAAGACGCTTTGAGCAAAATGTAAAAATAAACATAGAATTGAAGCATCGATGGCCGAGGCATTCATCACTGAGGAGGCGGCAAACTTCGTGACAGCACACTACGAAGCCAAAAATCGTCATTTGCATAATCCAAAGCCTCGGTACAATGCTGACGACCCTAAAAAGGGTCGATCCAACCTCAGCCTATTCAAAGGGAATCTCGCACCAGCCAGTGGTTGGAAACCAATATCGTTGGATGTTGAAGAATGGCGGACCATTTCGCTGTATCTCTTCAACAACCTAACAGAAGTGCGGCCGTACATCGAGTAAGATCTCGGTACATTGTTTCACAACTTATAATTCCTTTGAACTGCTCTTATTCTTGGATATTTGATGCAGTCGATACGTCGCCATATTCTCGTATGGAGCAGTGATCCAAAAGGATTCCATCGAAGAGTATGAGCTTCTGGCAAAGCAAGGAGGCGAATATCCCGGTTTCATCTCTTGGTTCAAAAAAATGGTAATTTCCATTAGACCATTTCATTTCTTTGGCTAATTTGCGACTAATGCAACAATCTTTCGTATTAAACTTGTAGGCTAATTCAGAGATTATGGATGCCGAATTGAGACAAGTAGCTAATGGTTTTGACTATAAGGTCCGTTCATTTGACAAATACGACATCAACGGGTATCGCTTTCGTACCTATGGCAAAGAGCTATCTATGGCCGACCGAAAGTCTACAAATTATTGTGTCTCTGCTATCGACGAAGGAGATATCGAGTATTATGGAAGAGTTGAAGCAATTTATGAACTTCAATTCTATGGTGAAAACCCACCAAACGTCGTAGTCTTCAGATGTTATTGGTTCCAGCCGAGGGAGACTAGAAGGACTCATGAACATATAGGGCTAGTCGAAATCAAACAAAGCACCCATTTGGATGTTCCCGATGTCTATATTACGGCTCAACATGCAACCCAAGTTTTCTATCTACCATGGGCCTGTCAAAGTGATCCAAATCTCAGTGGTTGGGATGTCGTTTATGAAGTGCCGCCACGTGTTAGACCACCTCCCCCCAATGAAGAGGATTATGAACCTCACATTAACCAAGACACATATGACGAAGGAGAACTCTTCCAAGAAACACGTCTTTCCAAAAAACATTTCAAGAACCGCTCTACTCCACCCCAGAACATTGAAGTAGGCAATGATAGTGAATACGACTTCACCCCTGAGCCGGAACAAGAAGAAGTTACTCCTGCAGATGACCTATCAATGCTTGAACGATTATGTAAAGGAGGCCTTCCACATGTTGATGCATTTATTGATGATGATGATGAGCACGTCACTGATAGTGATGATGATGATGCATTTAATGATCCCGGAGCATATATAGACGATTCAGAGTAATATTAGTAATGTGAGGTATTCAATTTTTTATTATGTTCATGATGATGATACACTTGAATTATATACATATTATTATGTTCATGTCAGGTATTCAAATTTTTTATGTTGTACTAAATTCGTTTACTTTTTGTCATTGCATGTGTTGACAGGATGGTGGGCAAGGGTCCAGAGCGCCCCGAGCCTCCTGCGAGCGCTACTGGGAGGGGTGGTTCCATTATTCCAGCCCAGCCCCTCCGGAGAGCGCTGCTAGACAGTATGCAGACAGTTGCGGCGGGTGCTTCTTCTTCGGCTGGGAGAGGTCGGGGGAGGACGAAGAAGGCTGCTAGAGGTGGACGTGGCAGCGGGAGAGGTAGGAAGGCTGCTACGCCTTCCTCGCCGCCACCCTTAGCTGATTCACCCGACCACAGGACTCCGGTCCATGAGCCTCCGGTCGCCGATCCTTCGCCCCACCAGACTCGGGTCGCCGATCCTTCGGCCCACCAGACTCGTGTCGCCGATCTTTCGCCCCACGTGAGTCCGGTCCCAGAGTCTTCGTCCCAGAAGACTCCGGTCACGGAGTCTTTGTCACAGAAGACTCCGATCCCGCAGTCTTCTTCCCACCGGACTCCAGAGGCTAGTGGCCCTACTGATGGTAGCGAGGACACCTTTTCAGATGATAGCTACAACGACGACGAGCTGGTTGAGAAGGGCAAGAAGGTCTACAAGCGTGGCTGTACAAAGCTCCCGCCCGTGCCGACGACCCCCGACCAGAGGTGGTTGATTGCGCCTAAAGGGTTCAAGTAAGTGCATTTACTATTTTTTAACCTTTTTCCTTCATGTTCCTTCAAATTAATATCTAATGCGTTGGCCTTGTCATACTGCAGGGGCTGGGCACACCCCCGTGGTGTCCACAGGCCCAACCAGGTCCTTGGTGTGCTTTGCCGGGAGCACTTCCCTGGGTGGGTCATGTTGCCCGGTGAGGGTCAGGTTCCACAGCTAGCACTGAGCTGGGAGCTGTATTCGGTTGCCCCGGCCCCGCTGGAGGAGATGGTCGCCGGTGTCTTGTGCGAGACGGTGGTCGACATTGTGTTCCGTCGGTTTTGGGTAATTTCTCCTTTACGGAATTAAGAATCAACAGTACCTAGTGATTGTACTAATCAGTGTTGTCTTGTTTGATTGCAGACCTTCTACAGGGTTTCAGAGGGAGAGCAGGAGGCCGCGTCTATGGTTGTCAAAACCGAGTGCAAGCGCCTACTTCAGAACTTACGGCACGAGGCTTGGGTGCAGGCCGTTCAAGACTACTACGCCTCGAAGGGTATTAGGAGGGCCAAGAAGAAGTGTCACGGCAAGTTTCTGAGTAAGGAGAAGTACATGCAGGTAATTACCTATTCTTAAGGCCTTGAACTTAGTTTTCTTGATTTGATTCATAGGCGTAGCGCTGAAATTTCTCTTGACTCACTTAGGTGCCCCCGAGATGGTGTGTGGATAAGATGGACTGTTGGGAGGCGTTGGTGGATGCGTGGTGCTCTCCCCAATGGCTAGTCGAACACCATAGGGCTAAGGATAAGCGCGACCAAATGGAAGGTGTGCCACACCATCAAGGGAGCTCCAACCTGTTTGAGTACGGGGATAACTGGGTATGTGGTTTGCTACATGTTTCATTCTTCATGCTAGCATTTATCCCTTCCAAAATGACTTAATATGCTTAGTTAGTTAAAAAATGGCATAACTACCTTGGATAGTTCATTTATGACATAATGAGCTCTAAAATGACATAATAACCTTAGATAGCTCTATAAAATAACTAAATATGCTTTAGTTAGTTAAAAAATGGCATAACTACCTAGGATAGCTAAATAATGACCTAAACTAATCTTAGCTAGTTCATTTATGACATATTTAGCTCTAAAATGACATAATAACCTTAGATAGCTCTGTAAAATGACTTAATATGCTTTAGTTAGTTAAAAAATGGCATAACTACCTTCGATAGCTCAATAACGACCTAAACTAATCTTAGCTAGTTCATTCATGACATAACTAGCTCTAAAATGACATAATAACCTTAGATAGCTCTATAGAATCCCTAAATATGCTTTAGTTAGCTAAAAAATGGAATAACTACCTTGGATAGCTCAATAATGACATAATTAGCATACTTTGGTCAAAAATGGCATAATAATCTTGGTTACCTCGAAAATGACCTAAACTTAGCTTATTTTCCTCGAAAATGACATAATAACCTTACTTAGCTCCAAAATGACCTATTTACATAGCAATATCATTCTTCATGCTAGCTTGAGCCCTTAACTAATATTTTGTTCCTCTCTCTCAGGCGCACCACCACAAGAAGCCTGTGCCAAATCTGTTCGACCTCTATGGCATTGCCCATATGGCCCCGTACAAGAAGGCCAAGCCATTCACGGAGTCTGACCTAGATCATCCAGAGAGCTTCACCAACATCTCCTCCCACCACAAGCTTGTGAAGTACAGAGACGAGGGGAAGGCGAGGAAAGGGGAGGACATTAACCCGAGCCAGGATCCTTTTGATACAGAGCTGGTGATGATATCTGGTGGCGGGAGGTCCCATGGCTCCGTAGCCATTGGTGATGGACTGATATGTTGTCCTAGGACTCTCCCGCAGATCAAGAAGCGCCAGAGTAGCTCTGATCCTGAGATAATGCCTTGTGCAAGGCCCGCAGAGCTCGCCATGGCGGTTAGTTATACGGACTCTCTCACCTTTCCTCCATGACATTGCGTGTGCGTCCGTCGATGATTACAATGCTAACGAGGAGTGGTGTGTTGCAGGCCTTGGTTGAGAAAGAGAGATTGAACACCCAGGCACTTTTGGAGGAGGCAAAAAGGGAGGCAGCGGAGAGGGAGAGGGAGTTGGAGGAGAGGACGGCTAAGCTGTTGGAGGAGGAGAGGAACCGGAACGAGGCGTCTAACCGGGCCCTATACGAGCTCATCGTGGTACGTTTCTCGTGCATATTATCCCAATCATGCACGTAATGTTCGCATTACTAACTAATATGACTGACTCGTGAGAACCAAATGTGCAGACCATGTGCGAGAAAAACGGTCAGCCCCCTCCGCCGATGCCCCAGATTGCTCCGGCGACCACGGTGAGTTTGATTTGAATGGTCGTTAGTTACTAGTATTCACATTTCAGTTTGCATCATGCTAACAAGACATTATTGGAAATGATCTTTGGTGCAGCATGGCTCCCGACAAGCATCGACCAATCATTCTGCGTCTGCCAATGGCGGAACCCCGACTGGTCCTTCACCTTCGTCTGCCACTGGCGCAGCCCCGACCATTCCTACACTTCCGTGATAACGGTATTTTTCTTCTTATTTAGCCTGTTTAGTCCATTTTTGACATAATTTAGCCTATTTAGTCCACAAATGACATAATAAGATGAAGAAAATCAAGGTAGAGGAAGGAAAGAATGAATAGGAAGAAAAGAAGAAGAAGAAGAAGTTCTTCTTCTTCTTCTTCTTCTTCTTTTCTTATTCTTCTTCTTCTTCTTCTTCTTCTTCTTCTTCTTCTTCTTCTTCTTCTTCTTTTCCTCCTCTTACTTGTTTTTATTCGTAAATGGCATAATAACCTTGCTAACCTCATAAATGTCATATACTTAGCTTGTTGTCCTCTAAAATGACACAATAAGCTTAGTTAGGTCAAAAATGGCATAATTAGCTAGGTTAGCTCAAAAATGACCAAGTTTAGCTAGGTTAGCTCCAATATGATCCATTTAACCTATGTTAGCTCCAAAATGACCTATTTGCCTAGCTTAGCTCTAAATTAACCTACACACTTAGCATTTTTACCTACCTTAGCCCAAAAATGGCATTTTTGCCTACATTAGTTAGAAAAGAAGAAGATAAATAATAGGAGAGGAGAGAAAGAAAGAGAAGATAAATTCTTCTTCATCTTTTCCTCCTCTTCCTTTTCTTCTAGCTAGTCTTCTTCTTCTTCTTCTAACTTACATCTTTCCCAATTTGCAGATTTGCTTTACATGAGGAAGCTTGGATTCATGGAGTGTACTATTCTTCTGGTGCTTCCTTTTGTTTATGAAAACTTGTTTGGATATGTATGTCTATATGGATATGTTGTTGGAAACTTGTTTCTGGTTATGTATGTATATATGGATATGTTGGACTTTGTTGAACTATGTTGTTGGATATATATGTTGGATTTGATGAAATATGTTGTTGGACATGCTGTTATATGTTGTTGGATATGTTGGATATGTATGCATGTATATCTGTGTGTGAAATCCTGTCAAATTAAATGGATTCAAATAAAAACAGGGGATATATAGCCTCTTTGCCGTCCGCTAGCGGACGGCAAAGAGGACACGTGGCAGCCACCTGTAGAAACTGGGAACACTGGTTGCCTATTTTGGTCACTTTGCCGTCTGCCAGCGGACGGCAAAGAGGTTTGAATCTTTGCCGTCCGCTGGCAGATGACAAAGTGACCAAATAGGACTGGCAAACAGGGCCAGCTATGCCGTCCGCCAGCAGACGGCAAAGATTCAAACATCTTTGCCGTCTACTGGCGGACGGCATAGCTGGCCACGTGGCAGCTTCTCAGTGCTGGCCGAGCTGAGCTCTTTGCCGTCTGTCAGCAGACGGCAAAGAGCTTTGCCTCTTTGCCGTCCGCTGGCGGACGGCAAAGAGCGCCGTTAACCCCCTAACGGCTCTCACCCCACCCCACTGCCGTCCATGATCTTTGCCGTCTGCTGGCCTCCGATGGAGGACGGCACAATACTTTGCCGTCCGTTTCCAAGAAGCAGACGGCAAAGTAGGCCTTTGCTGGCACTCGTTCAGGCGGACTGTTTGCCGTCTGCTGGCTGATGGCAAATCATTTTGCCATCCGGCATGTATGCCTTTGCCGTCCGCCATGGCAGACGGCAAAGAAGCTGATCCCAATAGTGCATTAGAGAAAACCGTTCCCATGATGCCTACACCAACTAGAGCGGAAGCTAATGATGATGATCATGAAACTTCGGATCAAGTTACTACAGAACCTCGTAGGTCAACCAGAACACGATCCGCACCAGAGTGGTACAGGAATCCTGTACTGCAAGTCATGTTACTAGACCAAGGCGAACCTACGAACTATGAAGTAGCTATGATGAGCCCAGATTCCGACAGATGGCTTGAGGCCATGAAATCTAAGATAGGATCCATGTATGAGAACAAAGTGTGGACTTTGGTGGATTTGCCCGATGATCGGCAAGCCATAGAAAATAAATGGATCTTCAAGAAGAAGACTGCCGCTGATGGTTATGTTACTGTCTATAAAGCTCGACTTGTCGCAAAATGTTTTCGACAAGTTCAAGGAGTTGACTACGATGAGACTTTCTCACTCGTAGCGATGCTTAACTCAGTCCGAATCATGTTAACAATTGCCGCATTTTATGATTATGAAATCTGAAAAATGGACGTCAAAACTCATTCCTTAATGGATATCTTAAAGAAGAATTGTATATGATGCAACCAAAAGGTTTTGTTGATCCTAAAGGTGCTAACAAAGTGTGCAAGCTCCAGCGATCCATCTATGGACTGGTACAAGCATCTCGGAGTTGGAATATACGCTTTGATGAGTTGATCAAAGCATATGGTTTTATACAGACTTTCGGTGAAGACTGTATTTACAAGAAAGTGACTGGGAGCTCTGTAGCATTTCTGATATTATATGTGGATGACATATTGTTGATTGGAAATGATATAGAATTTCTGGATAGCATAAAAGGATACTTGAATAAGAATTTTTCAATGAAAGACCTCGGTGAAGCTGCTTATATATTGGGCATCAAGATCTATAGGGACAGATCGAGACGCTTAATAGGCCTTTCACAAAGTACATACCTTGATAAAGTTTTGAAGAAGTTCAAAATGGATCAGTCAAAGAAAGGGTTCTTGCATGTGTTGCAAGGTATGAAGTTGAGTAAGACTCAATGCCCGACCACTGCAGAACATAGAGAGAAAATGAAAGTCATTCACTATGCCTCAGCCATAGGTTCTATCATGTATGCTATGTTGTGTACCAGACCTGATGTGTGCCTTGCCATAAGTCTGGCACGGAGGTACCAAAGTAATCCAGGAGTGGATCACTAGACAGCGGTCAAGAACATCCTGAAGTTCCTGAAAAGGACCAAGGATATGTTTCTCATTTATGGAGGTGATAAAGAGCTCGTCGTAAATGGTTATGTCGATGCTAGCTTTGACACTGATCCAGATGACTCTAAGTCACAAAGCGGATACGTACTTATATTGAATGGTGGAGCTGTCAGTTGGTGCAGTTCCAAGCAGAGCGTCATGGTGGCATCTACGTGTAAAGCGGAGTACATAGCTGCTTCGGAAGCAGCAAATGAAGGAGTCTGGATGAAGGAGTTCATATCCGATCTAGGTGTAATACCTAGTGCATCGGATCCAATGAAAATCTTTTATGACAACACTGGAGCAATTGCCTTGGCAAAGGAATCCAGATTTCACAAGAGAACCAAACACATTAAGAGACGCTTCAACTCCATTCGTGAACAAGTCAAGGATGGAGACATAGAAATTTGCAAGATACATACGGATCTGAATGTAGTAGACCCGTTGACTAGGCCTCTTCCACGAGCAAAACATGATCAGCACCAAGACTCCATGGGTGTTAGAATCATTACAATGTAATCTAGATTGTTGACTCTAGTGCAAGTGGGAGACTGAAGGAAATATGCCCTAGAGACAATAATAAAGTTGTTATTTTATATTTCCTTATTCATGATAAAGGTTTATTATTCATGCTAGAATTGTATTGATCGGAAACCACAATACATGTGTGAATACATAAGGAAACACCATGTCTGTAACACCCCATGTCATTAGCCACAGTGATCACCTTTTGATAATGACATGTCAGCAAGTTTAACAGTGCCAAATCATCATTTGCATCATAATGCATTTCAACTCCTAACTCAAATTCAAATTAAATTAAAATGGAAAAAAAAAGTTGTTCAAACACAGAAACTAAAATGTTCAATAAATAACAAATATTCCAGAGGCAATTCTAAAATTATAACCAACATTTAATAAACAAATTAGGTAACTCAAACATCCTCTAACAGTGGCTGAAAACAATATTTAATAGCCTTTTATTTGATCTAAATTAAATATGAAATTATGTTTTGCCTAAACTAGTTTGGGGTGTTAGGATACAATGCACTGTGATTTTTGGACTAGGTCACACTTTTTACAAAATTCATTTAGGGCCCAAACAATTAGCAAAACAGAAAAGAAAAGAAAACAGAAAAAGGAAAATAGAAAAAGGCCTAAAAGCGCTACTGTGCACTTAGGCCTAGTGCTACAGCGCGGCCCAGCCCACATGGCGCCGTCCCCTACCTTACTGCTCACCCGCGCCCTCGCTGTCGAACGCGCACGAGCACGCACACCCGGACACCCCTCGCCTACGCTCAACAGCGCACGCCGCGGACACCTACAAGGGAGGCCCCTCTCCCCATTGGATGCTCCTGCTTCGCCTCCTCCCCTCCCCATCGCTCGCCCCTTCCTTCCCGAACACCGCCGCCGCCATGGACGCCGGCTAGCCGCGGCCACAGCCCACCTCTCGCCTCCGTAGCCTGTCCAGCAGCTCCGCCGCGACGAGCCCGTCCTCCTCGACCACAAGCCCGAGCCCCAGGAGCCCTGCATCGCCCCACGCCGCCGTCTTCTTCCTCGGATCGCCGCCACACGCCATCGACGATTCCAGCGACCCCGAGCTTCCCCGAGCCCTCTGCCAGTTACCTACAGCACCGCGGTGAGCAGCCGCACCGGAATCCCCCTCCTTCCTGTCCTTCCCCATAGCCGTAGCTAGTCGTCGCGTTGCCGTGCTCCGACCACCGCCATTGCCGCCGCCCGCGTGCCGTACGTGCTCTCGAGCCCCCACGCGAGCCACTGGCGCGCTCCAGAGCGTGAGATGCGTCGAACCCGACCCCCAGCTAACCCCCTAGCTCGCTTCCGCCTCGTTTCCAAATGGAGCCGAACGCCGGCGCCCGCCGCGGTCGATGCCGCCATCGTTTCGGCCACCCCCGAGTCCAACCGCCACCACCATACGATGCAGCTCGCCGCGCCCGTTCTTACGAGCCAAACCACAGCCCCGGGGATGCCCTGTGGGCGAATCCCGAGCCTCGCCGAGGCGCTCCGCCGCGTTGGAGCTCGCCGGTGTGCCCTCCGGCCGGCGTCCGACGTGGCGCCTGGGGCCCACCCCTAGGGTCACTGACCAGTGGGCCCCCTGGCCCCCCTTTGCCCCCGTTGACTCGGGTCAAAGCCGACATGGCCTCCCTGTGTCTATGACATATGGGTCCCGCCCAATAAACGAATTAAAATAAAAACAATAATTAGATAATTATTTAGTTAGTTAATTAAATCACTAATTATCCACTGACTGATGGGCCCCACTTGCTAATTAGGTTAATTAGATTAAACTAACTCTGTTTAGTTAGCTCTGTCACAGACATGTGGGTCCCACTGGACCCACCTGTCAGGTTTGACCCTGGTCAGCCGGGTTTGACCTGCTGACGTCATGGTGATGTCATGCTGATGTCATCAGACTCTATTCTGGATAATATTGATTTAAAATATATAATTAAATTCAGAAAATCAATTAAAACTTTAGAAAATCATATAAATTAAACCGTAACTCCGATGAAAATAATTTATATATGAAAGTTGCTCAGAATTTCGATACGAATCAAAATACGCCCTCTGTATTCCTGTCAGATGCCCCTAGCTAGATGAACATGGAACTTTTAGACCGATTTCGATAAATGAATAGTGCCCAACTTTAATTAAATAAAACTAAATAAATTCCTAAATTAACTAACTCATTTAGTTAGGCAGTAGAACACCCCGGCATATCATTTAGTCATGTCATGCATATTGTTTGCATTTTTGCCGTAAATTTATTGTTTCCCTCCCCCTCCTCCTCTCTTGATAGACGCCGAGACCGACGACGTTGCAGCCGGGTATGACTACGCTCCAGACGAGCAGCCCGTTGACGACCCCTCTTTCTTGCCAGAGCAACCAGGCAAGCCCCCCCCTTGAGCATCCAGATATCGCCCATTCCATTTCTCCTGCTTGCATTAGATTTTGCTACTGTTAATGTTTGCTCCTATTCTGATGCATAGCCTGCTTTTGTAACCTGTTTATTGTTACCTTACCTGCCTATGATAAACTACTTAGTATAGGTTGGTAGTGAACCATCAGTGACCCCCATCACCTTACCCTTGTTGCCCCTGCTTGATCGTCGATGACTCGATCAATGTGATCGTCGACGAGAGACCGACACATCACCTCACCCCCCCTTAGTTGTACGACTCTGCATAGTAATATCGAGTGCCGAGGGTGATACCTCGTAACGCACTCCTGATGAATACTCTACAGTGTAGTTGTTCGGTCGTGGTCATCGAGGGTGATTCCTCCTTCTCCACTTCCGATACGACTCAGTCGTACAACCCCTCAGTGTGAACCTCGAGGGTGATGCCTCATACGTTCACCCTGATGATTTCATCGAGTGGAATTCGCCGAGGGTGATTCCTCGGGTTTCCCCCCTTGATGTTATGACCACACGGTTAGTTTGACCTTTGTTACAGGCGGGTCGACCCTGGTGGGTACCCGCAGGGGATCTATGATGTCGGGTGTGCTAGAAGGGCACTCGAGTGTGATATTCTGGCGGAGCTTCAGAATCTCTGATCGTCTCCGCGTGTTACTAAATCAGCCTATTGGATTTGGGTGTTTGATCTGAGTGGGTCGACGTGCCCTATACGCACTACCACCACGCGGGATTATGGTTTATGGGGCCCTCTACGTCTTACGTTTCTCCCGAAAGCTCCTCAGACGTCACGGTTCACCGTGCGGGCTGATTGTCGGGATTGGGCTGGATACTTCACTGACGAGTTTAGTGTCGGGCCTGCACCCCGGCCAGTCTCGCAACGCGCAGGGTGCCCAGGGCGATGGCCCAAGACCTCTGGGTGCATAGGTTAGTCCGGCGTGCTGACCTCTCTGCTGAGCCTAGGTAGGGCGCTGCTTCGTGTTGATCTATCGAGGCCGGGCATTACCCAGCAAGTGTGTCCGGCCAGAGTTGATCGAGCGTGTTGGGTAACAGTAGTGCACCCCTGTAGGGATGAGTAATCTATCGATAGCCGGTCCTACGGTAAAGGACGCTCAGTTTGTATATCCTGATCTACTACTTGAACTGGATACTTGTTACTTAATTGAAGCTTCGGGATCGCTTTCTCGCTGGGAGTCAAGGAAGGATCTCTAGGCTTTGCTTCAACATGTTTGCTTAATAAAATGCTATTCTACTCTCTTCTATTGCTGCGAGATGATGGCTTCATGAAGATGTTTGAAGATGCTAGTCTTCGATAGGACTAGGCCTTCTCTCTGTTCTGGCATTTCTGCAGCCCAGTCCACATATACAGCCTTTTCTCCATTGATAATGTTGCATATGTAGTGTAGATCCTTGCTTGCTGAGTACTTTAGATGAGTACTCATGGTTGCTTTGTTACTTCTTTTTCCCCATATCCCACTTTCATGATACATCAGACGATGGAGCCCCAGAGCCAGATGCCATCTCAGGAGCTTACTACCAGGAGGGTCTAGAGGGCACGTACTACTGGATCGAGCCAGCCGACCATGAGTAGGATCGGGCTCCCAGGCAGGAGGCCTACGCCTTTCGATCTAGAGTCGTTGTTTGTGCTAGCCTTCTTAAGGCAAACCTTGGCTAACTATGTCTGTACTCAGATAATATTTCAATGACTGACTTATGTATTCGGATCTTCGTGATCCCTGGTCTGTAATATTGTGGATCTCCGTTTTATGTGTGTTAGAGTTGTGTTGTGATATCTTCCCATGAGTCCCTGTGCTTGATCGTGCATTTTTGCGTGTATGATTAGTGCATGATTGAGTCGGGGGCGTCACAAGTTGGTATCAGAGCCGACTGCCTGTAGGAAGCCCCCTTCCAATTCCTTGGCCAAAGTTGAGTCTAAACATCGAAAAACTAATTTACTAACTTGGCTATGTGGCTTACGGGCCCACATCGCCAACTGGGTGGTATTAGGATCTTTTATTCCTCGTCTATACTCTGGGACTCTGATCTCTCATCTATTCGGGTTAAATAAATTTTACTAACGCCGACACTTAGGGTCTCGTAAATTCCGTCTACCCGGAGAGCTGGATATCTGTGTGAATTCCTTGTCATTGATCCGATTAGTCTGATAATCATTTTCCTTTCCATTGTTTTGTTTAACCTTTCTCTCCGAGTTGTGTTAAACTTCTCATTTTTGTTTGACAAACCTGAATTTCCTCTGTTTCAGATGGATCGTTTGTTTCCACCACGTCCTACGACGCAGCTTGTGCTTCGCACTTGGGCTCGTGATGCCCCTGGGTTTCCAACTGTTCTGATCACCCTCCTGACCAGACTTGGCTATCGCTGGTTCCCCGAGTACATGGTCTACGAGGATTACCGCGAGTTGAACCAGGAGCAGTACCATGCTGATGTTCGTATCTATGATCAGCAAGATGACTCAGACACCGAGCTACACCTTTTCCACGGTATCGGCGTGACGATTGACATGGCAGTCCATGATGCCGCCTACTCTGCTGTCGCACGTCTTCGAGGAGAGTTCAACGATATCTTGGATGACTCTGAGTTTTGATACATTTCGTATGCCCCCGCTGGAGATGCTACTGGATACTACACAACTATCTGTTCCCCGTACGAGCCTCGTCGCTACGACCCTCGCATTCTGATTCAGCGCACTCAGGCTCTGGATCGCACTGTTCGGGCTCTTGCCGTCGAGTTGGTTGCCACTCGAGCACGTCTCTACGATGCTATGACGCAGTTGCTACCCGCTGTTCATGCAGGGATACATCCGGAGCACATCCTTTATCCGCGCAGGACTCAGATGTATGCTGGTATTGGTTGGCCTGCTGTTGGAGGTCACACACCTGCACGTGGACCTCTTCTTACAGCTCGAGATAGGATTCTGCATCAGAGTGCACATGGAGCGCAGGATCCTTCCGCGAGGAACATTCATCGTCCGCACTCACAGTTACCCCGTTTTAGTGGTTTTCCCCGACGTTGATGTAGCCTTTGCTATGTCTCGTTGTGTACTTCCATACCGCGTGCCTACGCGCTGCCTAGTATGTCTAGTTCTAAATTTACGCCGTTATGCTGTCCGCATGTACCTGACTCTGTGTATGGATCTGTATGTCTTAATTGACTACTGTTATGAATCTGTTACACTGCTTAAATTGTTGTCGGGTTACATCATGCTTGTTGCTAAACACTCGCAATTGCTTTTACTAAACTACCCCTGTTGATACTTAGCAGGATGGTTAGACCAGGTGGTCGTGGTCGTGGTCGTGCCCCTGAACGCCCACCACCGCCAGACTATATGGCAGCTATGATGCAACAATTCGAGCTCAACCGCCAGTTCATGACTGGGATCATGGCTCAGTTTCCGCATTAGAACAACCAGAACCCTGCTCCAATAACTTTGACGGAGTTTATGCGACTCAACCCCACTCAGTTTTGCAACTCTGACAAGCCACTAGATGCTGATGACTGGCTCCGCGACATCACTCACGAGATGGAGTCTGCTAATGTCGCCCCTGCCAACTTCGTCACCTTCGTGGCCTTTTTCCTAAAGGGTCCCGCTGCTCAATGGTGGGACACCCACAAGTGTACACTGCCTGCTGGAACAGTGGTTACCTGGTATGAGTTCCAGGCTACTTTCCGTGCCCGTTATATTCCTCAGGGAATTATGGACCGGATGAAGACCCAGTTCCGCAACCTCACTCAGGGCAACAAGACTGTTGAAGCTTATCAGCGGGAATTTCTTGACCTCTCCCGCTATGCTGAAGAAGACATCGCCACAGATGCCCGTAGACAAGAGAAGTTTCGTAATGGACTCCACCCAGACCTCGAGCTAGCACTTGCGGCTCAAGACTTCAACGACTTTTCAACTCTTGTGAACAAGGCTATTCTAGTTGAGACCGCTCAGATGAAGCATAAGGACTCGTGGAAGCGCTATCATGATGCTGGCTCATCTTCGGGCTCAGCACAAAAGCGTCGAGTCTGGATTCCCAACAACTTGTTCCATCCAAATGCCCCTGCGTCAAAGAACAACTATGCTGCACCACGTCTGCCTCTTCCACAACCAAGGCAGCCAAGAGCTCAAGCTATTCAACAAAATGCTCCTCTTCGTCCTGAAGATGGTCTGTGCTTCAAGTGCCGCAAACCAGGTCACCATGCTAGAGACTGCCGCCAGACTCAGAATCAGTTGGCTTTTCCTCGTACTGGCCGTGGCAATGGTCGTGGAAACAATCAGACTCGCAACTATAATACTGGGTCTGCTGCACATGGTCGTGGAGACGCTTACAACATTGATATTGAAGAAGTCCAGGATCAACCTGCTACTGTGATGGGTACCCTTCTCGTTAACTCAGTACCTACTTCTGTTTTATTTGATTCAGGAGCATCACATTCATTCATTTCTGGAAAATTTGCATTCATGCATGGCATTCGGTATGAGAAGATGCATACTTCGTTAGTCATTAAAACTCCCGGAGGTCATTGTCATGCTGACGTGATAGCACCAGAAGTTATCGTCGAAATTAAAGGGTTGGAATTCCTTGCCTCACCCATCGTCTTGAAGTCTTCCACTATAGACCTCATACTCGGAATGGATTGGTTGAAAGCTCACATTGCTTCGATTAATTGTGCCACTAAAGTCGTCCAACTTCTTCACCCCTCTGATGAGATAGTGAACTACACCGCCCGAATTACCCGGGATGCTGAAGCTCAGATATATGCTCTGAATGCTTTGAACGCCTCACCTCTGGAAGGAATCAAGAACGTTCCTGTCATTCGAGATTTTTCGGACGTCTTTCTGGAAGAACTCCCTGGAATACCTCCGGTTAGGGCTGTCGATTTTGTCAATGACTTGAAGCCTGGCACTACCCTTATTGCGAAGCGTCCTTATAAGATGCCGCCGCATGAACTCCTTGAGCTTAAGGAAGAAATCGACAAGTCACTTAAGAAAGGTTTCATCCGCCCCAGTTCCTCTGCTTGGGGAGCACCTTCACTCTTTATTAAGAAGAAGGATGGAACTAACCGATTGGTTCAGGATTATCGGCCCATTAACCAATCCATAATGCAGAATAAATACCCACTGCCCCGGATCAATGATCTTTATGATCAGCTTGCTGGATCCGCTGTCTTTTCGAAACTCGACTTGAGGTTGGGTTATCATCAGATCCGTGTTCGCGAAGAGGATATTCCGAAGACTGCCTTTGTTACTCGATATGGCTCTTATGAGTACACTGTCATGTCATTTGGTTTACCAAATGCTCTAGCAACCTTCTCCCGGTTGATGAACTATATCTTCATGGATTACCTCGACAAATTCGTCGTGGTTTATTTGGATGATATCCTTATATATTCCAAGAATGAAGAAGAACATGCTGAACATCTTCGGCTTGTATTGGAGAAGCTACGAGAACATTAGTTGTATGCTAAATTCTCCAAGTGTGAGTTCTGGTTATCTGAAGTGACCTATCTTGGTCATGTGATTTCCATGAATGGAATTGCTGTTAACCCGGAATGAGTTCAAGCCATTCTTGATTGGACTCCCCCGAAGAATGTCAAGCAAGTCAGAAGTTTTCTCGGACTCGCTAGTTATTGCCGTCGATTCGTTGAGAACTTTTCCAAGATTGCAAAACCATTGACGAATCTGCTCCACAAAGGTGTTAAATTTGAGTGGAGAGAAAAATGTCAAGAAAGCTTTCAGACACTAAAAGATAAGTTAACATCTGCCCCAGTGCTAGCACCCCCAGATTCTCAAAAGGATTTCGTGATATACTGTGATGCAACTCGTCAAGGATTAGGCTGTGTCCTAATGCAAGAGCGTAAAGTCATTGCTTATGCTTCTCGACAATTGCGTCCTCATGAAGAAAATTATCCCGTGCATGATCTTGAACTTTCTGCGGTTATTTATGCCCTGAAGCTATGGCGACATTACCTTCTCGGTAATCGTTGCGAGATATACACGGATCATCAAAGTTTGAAGTATCTATATACTCAACCGGATCTAAACCTTCGTCAACAAAGATGGCTCGAAACAATTGCCGATTATGGTATGAATATCTCATATACCCCTGGCAAGGCTAATGTAATGGCCGATGCTTTGAGTCGCAAGGCTTATTGCAACAATCTTATGGTTCAGGAAGCACAACCTCTCTTCTATGAAGAGCTTCGCAAGTTGAACCTCCATATTGTTCCATAGGGTTATCTCAATACCCTGGTTGTCGAACCAGATTTAGAGCACAACATTAAGATTATACAAAAGTTTGACTCTAAAGTTGAAAGGATTAAGCGATACCTCAAAAAAGGAAAGCCGTCAGAATTCCATCTTGATAGGGATGGGATCCTATTTTTCCAGCACCATCTCTTCGTACCCAAGTTCAGGGATGAGAGGGCACACGTTATGAAAGAAGCTCATGACACTCCTTTGTCAATTCATCCTGGTAGCACAAAGATGTACCGTGAAATTTGTCAGAGATACTGGTGGCCTAATATGAAGCGAGACATTGCTCGTTATGTTTCTGAGTGTGACGTTTGCCGCCGCATTAAAGCAGAACATCAAAGGCCTGCTGGAACTCTGCAACCACTTGATATTCCTAAATGGAAATGGGACAAGGTCCAAATGGATTTCATTACTAGTTTTCCTAGATCTTAGAAGGGTCATGATGCTATTTTTGTCGTCATTGACCGATTCTCCAAAGTTGCTCACTTTCTGCCAGTTAAGGAGACAATCACTGCTAGCCAGTTAGCGGACTTATATGTTTCCCGAATTGTGTCACTCCACGGTGTTCCGTTGGAGATCAGTTCGGATCGTGGCAGCCTCTTCACCTCCAGATTCTGGAATAGTTTCCAAGAAGCTATGGGAACTCATCTGTCTTTCAACACCGCTTTTCACCCTCAGTCACAGGGTCAAGTCGAACGAGTTAATCAAGTGCTCGAAGATGTGCTTCGAGCTTGCGTCATCTCCTTCGGTAAGAAATGGGAGGAATCTCTCCCGTATGCGGAATTCTCTTACAACAATAGCTATCAAGCTAGTCTGAAGATGGCACCATTTGAAGTTCTTTACAGACGTAAGTGTCAAACCCCTCTGAATTGGTTAGAAACTGGGGAACGCTCACTCGTCGGACCGGACATTATCCAACAAGCTGAAGAACAAGTCCGCATTGTCCGTGAACATTTGAAGACTGCTCTGTCTCGTCAGAAGAGCAACTATGACCGAAAGCACCAGGAAATGGTCTATCAGCCTGGCGAGCAAGCTTACCTTCGCGTCACCCCGTTGAAAGGCACTCATCGGTTCGGAATCAAGGGCAAGTTAGCTCCTCGCTACATTGGCCCGTTCCGTATTCTTGCCCGTCGAGGAGAAGTGGCATATCAATTGCAATTGCCGCCAAATCTTTCTCAAGTGCATGATGTCTTTCATATATCCCAACTCCGTCGCTGCTTCAAGGATCCTATTCGAGCTGTGGATCATGAAATGCTTGAATTGCGGAAAGATCTGTCTTATCTAGAATATCCCATTCATATTCTTGATCAAACTGAACGCCGGACTCGCCAAAAGTCAATCAAATTCCTCAAGGTTCAGTGGTCGAATCATTCTGAAGATGAAGCCACTTGGGAACGCGAGGATCGTCTTCGCGAACAATACCCCGCTTTCTTCCAGTCTTCCTCTTAATTCTCGGGACGAGAATTCTTGATAGATGAGAAGAATTGTAATGCCCCATGTCATTAGCCACAGTGATCACCTTTTGATAATGACATGTCAGCAAGTTTAACAGTGCCAAATCATCATTTGCATCATAATGCATTTCAACTCCTAACTCAAATTCAAATTAAATTAAAGTGGAAAATAAAAGTTGTTCAAACACAGAAACTAAAATGTGCAATAAATAACAAATATTCCAGAGGCAATTCTAAAATTGTAACCAACATTTAATAAACAAATTAGGTAACTCAAACATCCTCTAACAGTGGCTGAAAACAATATTTAATAGCCTTTTATTTGATCTAAATTAAATATGAAATTATGTTTTGCCCAAACTAGTTTTTGGTGTTAGGATACAATGCACTGTGATTTATGGACTAGGTCACACTTTTTACAAAATTCATTTAGGGCCCAAACAATTAGCAAAACAGAAAAGAAAAGAAAACAGAAAAAGGAAAATAGAAAAAGGCCTAAAAGCGCTACTGTGCACTTAGGCCTACTGCTACAGCGCGGCCCAGCCCACCTGGCGCCGTCCCCTACCTTACTGCTCACCCGCGCCCTCGCTATCGAACTAGCACGCGCGCGCGCACCCGGACCCCCGTCGCCTATGCTCGACAGCGCACGCCGCACGTCGCGGACGCCTACAAGGGAGGCCCCTCTCCCCCTGGACACTCCTGCTTCGCCTCCTCCCCTCCCCATCGCTCGCCCCTTCCTTCCCGAACACCACCGCCGCCATGGACGCCGGCTAGCCACGGCCACAGCCCACCCATCGCCTCCATAGCCTGTCCAGCAGCTCCGCCGCGACGAGCCCGTCCTCCTCGACCACAAGCCCGAGCCCCGGGAGCCCTGCATCGCCCCACGCCGCCGTCTTCTTCCTCGGATCGCCGCCACACACCGTCAATGATTCCGGCGACCCCGAGCTTCCCCGAGCCCTCTGCCCATTCCCTACAGCACCGCGGTGAGCAGCCGCACCGGAACCCCCCTCCTTCCTGTCCTTCCCCGTAGCCGTAGCTAGTCGCCGTGTTGCCGTGCTCCGACCACCGCCATTGCCGCCGTCTGCGTGCCGTACGTGCTCCCGAGCCCCCGCGCGAGCCACTGGCGCGCTCCAGAGCGTGAGATGCGTCGAACCCGACCCCCAGCTAACCCCCTAGCTCGCTTCCGCCTCGTTTCCGAATGGGGCCGAACACCGGCGCCCGCTGCGGTCGATGTCGTCGTCGTTCCGTCCACCCTCGAGTCTAACCGCCACCACCACGCGATGCGGCTCGCCGCGCCCGTTCTTACGAGCCAAACCATAGCCCCGGGGATGCCCTGTGGGCGAATCCCGAGCCTTGTCGGTGCGCTCCGCCGCGTTGGAGCTCGCCGGAGTGCCCTCCGGCCGGCGTCCGACATGTCGCCTGGGGCCCACCCCCAGGGTCACTGACCAGTGGGCCCCCTGGCCCCCCTTTGACCCCGTTGACTCAGGTCAAAGCCGACGTGGCCTCCCTGTGTCTATGACATATGGGTCCTGCCCAATAAACGAATTAAACTAAAAACAATAATTAGATAATTAGTTAGTTAGTTAATTAAATCACTAATTAGCCACTGACTGATGGGCCCACTAGTATAAAAAGGCCCATTTGTCCTGGTTCCAGAGGCCCATTTGTCCCGGTTCTTGAACCGAGACTAAAGGGTCGGGACTAAAGCCCAACACCTTTAGTCTCGGTTCGCTTACGAACCGGGACAGATGTGGCTCCACGTGGCCACTGCGGCGAGCCCAGGCAGGAGGGCCTTTAGTCCCGGTTGGTAACACCAACCGGGACCAAAGATTATCCACGCGTCAGCAGCTCAGGAGCTGGGGTTTTTGTTTTTTTTAAAGAGGGCCGGGGGGGGGGGGTTTGGGGGTTTTGTAGGGTTAATTTAGGGGTTTCATATATTGTGTTAGCTAGCTAATAGAGAGAAGTGTCCTCTCTTATCTCCGTGCTTGGTCGACGCTACGTACTATACATATAGAGAGGACTCGACACGCTAGCTAGTAAGCAAATGAAGGAAACCATTAAGTACACAAGATCGTCATGAACATATACAGAGAGAAGTGATTGACCTCCTCCTTCTCCGAGAGATTGGTCGAACAACAAGTTTTCGTATATCTATCCGACACTACTAGCTACATATATACAATATAAGATCTCTTACAATCCCTAACATGTGATGTCAAGTTCCACATGGTATTCTCCGGCTGGATTGATGACGTGGTCAAGAAAGAATCCCGCCAATTCCTCTTGAATTGCTTTTATGCGATCTTGTGGTAGGAGTTCATCCTGCATATGCCAAATCTAATTTGAAGAAGGGGGTCAATACATATACATGAATGAAACTCAACACAAATGATGGTAATAAAATAAAATTGTGAATATTATTGCTTACGCACTTCATAATGTTTTTCAGAGTAGCCCCGCTTAGAGGTCGCCACGTTGTAGATGTACTCGCAAATGTAGTATCCACAAAAGTTATTCCCGCCTTCCCGCCACAACCACTTTACGAGAAATAGAGGTCAATCAAACTGATAATCAAGCATTATAAATGGTATTGATGAAACTAGCTAGAATCAATGGGAGATGCGCGGAACTAGCTAGTAGTACTTACTTTCGGGTGTGTAAATCGCAGCTCCCCCGGCAGTCTCGGAGCTTCTGCGGTGAACACTTTCCAAACCCTGCGAGACAAAGAAAATAATTACTTGATATCAGGAAATGAACAAAGTTGCCGATATGGTGCGATAATGATCGATTGAACTTACTTCTGGAGCATTTCAGTCATGGCCGCATACTCCTTGGGATCTTTTCGTCTTGAGTCTAAGATGGTTACTAGTCCTTGCTCAAGCTTAATCTCTAGGAGAATAAAGTGGAAGCTGCGCACGCATGCGTAACTCATCAATTACATTACTATAACCTCGAGTAATAATGGAAACCGAATATGTAGAAGACAGTAACACTCACTTGAAGTTGTAAGGAAAGAGTATTTTATCTTTGTTTTGATTTTTAAGCAACGATTATAGCAAGTTGGCCTCGGTTTCTTTTGCATTATATTTAACCGTCCATTCATCTATGAGATTTGTGTTAATGAACCCAATATCATAGATTTGTGCATTTCTGCAATCGACGATCTTCAATCTGCATAATATAGTGAGGTTAATTATATATACATGCAATGAAAGAGCTGAGCTATATATAGAGACTTAATTACAGAAGTATAGTACTTATAGACAGTAGCAAGTGATGATTATTTTATCGAGGTCCTTTTGATTGAAAAACTGGAAGAACTCCTCAAATGGAACAGACAACAGATCAATTCCAACAAGGTCGTGCTCCTCTTTAACTCTCAGCGTCAAAATATCCTTCCCAGACTTGCAGGTGTCCATGTACCACTTATGGAATCTTCGCATCATTGTTGTTAGAGGAGGATCACCAGGTCTGACGAGAGGCTTCCCATACCGGTATTTGTGTTCGTCCACCTCCATTGTATCAAAATGTGCATCGTCGGGCAGGTAATCACCAGGATTGGTACAGGGCAGCATCCCCGGCAGATTTGCGACGATATCACTTCTTCGTTCTTGTTCGCCAAGCTGGGGAATTTTGTTCCCATTTCTTTGTTCTTGTAACCTTTTGTCACTTGAAGTAGTTCCCGACCGGCGCGTTCCTTCCACTGCCTTTTTAAGAGCGTGGACATGGTTGTCATCCGGCGGAGGCGGTGGTGGATGCTTCAGGTTCTTCAAAGTGCGCATCAATTTCACCGGATCTATCTTCTCCTCTGGAGGTGGGATTTTCTTTGCAAAAAAGTCCTTCACTTGGGCTTGACAGATCTCCGCGTTTTCCTCCTCAGTCATCTCGTATGGTAACTTCTCTAGAGGCTTGAGAGATGGACCGAATATGTATTGCCTCCCGCCTCTGGCTGTACTACTAGATGCCGGAGCAGCCGGAGCGGCTGCGGCTGTCTTCCTTCGTTGCTTACAAGGTGGAGAAGGAGGCGGAGTGCTACGACGCGCTGGAGCAGCCGGAGCGGCGGCGGCTGTCTTCCGCTGTTGTTGACGAGGCGGAGAAGGAGGCGGGCTGCTCGGACGCGCTGGCGCAGGCAGAGAAGAGGCGGAGTGCCGCCATGTGCCGGAGCTGCCGGAGAAGGAGGCGGACTGCCCTGATCACTCGCCGGAGGAGGAGGAGGCGCAGTGCCCTGACTCGCCGGAGGAGGAGGAGGAGGCGTCCAGTTCGGAAGGTTGATGAGCTCCTTCCGCCATAGACATGGAGTCTTCAGAGCAAGACCCATCTGAGTCTCCCCTTCACCGGTAGGGTGGTCAAGCTCGAGCTCCTCAAATCCCTCCGTTATTTCATCGACCATCACAACAGCATAGCCTTGTGGAATCGGAAGGCAGTGAAAAGTTGCGCCGGGTTGAGGAGGTGCAACAGAGCCGACAGCCGCCTTGACTTTGAGGTGCTGCCATTGCGTCATAAGGTGGCAATCTTGAGCCTCCGTGATAGCATCCACGGGGTAGCTGGGAGCCGTGAAGTCAGACTGCTGAAGGAGCTCGGTGGAAGCCACGCTGCTTCTCCGCTGAGATGGTGGGGTAGCTTCTGGGGTAGCTCCGGCAGATCGCTGGCTCTGAACTAGTAGTGCTTGTTCCTCTAGCGCTCGTACCCTTGCATTCAACTTCTGCAGTTCGGTCTGCTCCACTTTCCTCCTCCTCTCCCGGGTTTTGTAACCGCCTGCGCTGGAAAACCCAACCTTCCACGCAACGGAGCATGCCGTGCCTCGTGTTCGTCCTGGGTGCTCAGGATTCCCGAGGGCCTGTGTGAGCTCGTCGTTCTCTCTGTCGGGAACGAATGTCCCTTGCTGCGCTGCGGCGATATACTTCTGAAGCTTCTTGACGGGTATTTCAAGTTGCTCCTTCGTCCAACGGCACTTCCCTGTTTCAGGGTCCAAGGTTCCCCCAACCCCGAAGAACCAAGTCCTTGAACGGTCCGGCTAGTTCAATGTCTCTGGTTCGACCCCTTTATCAAGCAGGTCCTTCTCAGCCTTGTCCCACAACGGCCGGGCTTTGAGGTAGCCACCTGACCCCGTGCGATGGTGATGCTCCTTCTTTGTAGCATTTTTCTTGTTTGTCGCTGACATCTTCTTACTCTTCTCCGATGTCTTGTGGGCCACAAATGTGGGCCAGTGATCTCTTATCTTCTCAAATCGGCCGGTGAATTCTGGAGTCTTCCCTTTGTCGACAAACGTTGATTTCAACTCATTCTTCCACCTCCTGAATAGATCTGCCATCTTCTTAAGAGCATGAGCCTTGACCAATGGCTCTATAACTGGCTTATCCGGATCCTCCTCTGGCGGTAGGGTGAAATTTGCCTTCAGCGCGGTCCAAAGATCATCTTTCTGTCTATCGTTGACAAAAGACACTTGAGGGTCTTCGCTCTTAGGCTTATTCCATTGGTGGGTGCTGATCGGCATCATGTCCCTAACAAGAACCCCGCACTGAGCAGAAAATGCTTCCTTGGTCCGACTGGGTTCAATCGGTTGGCCATCACCCTTGATTGCTTTGATCGTGGACCTTTCATCCTGGCGCAACCTTTTCTTCGGGCCTCGTCTCGTTACCGAAGTTTGGCTCGATCCGGAGGGCTAGAAAAGAAGAAAGAAGAGAGTTAATATGTGTACATACCAAAACAATTAATGCATCAATTAGCTAGTCAGCACAGGCTTAATTAATATATATACCTCGCTTGACTTTGCAACATCTCCTTCCTCCGTTCGCTCACCGGAGCAGTCATCACGGTCTCCTTCTTCCACCGGCATTCCGTCACCGGAGCCATCATAATCATGTCCTTCCACCTCCATTGTTCGATTACCGGAGCCTGCTTCACCATCTCCTTCCAGACCATCGGTGTCGTTGAGATACGACAAGACATCACCTCCGCCGAGGATTATGTCCCCCAACAACTGTTCTGCTTCGATGTCTCGGTGCTCCATAGTTTCTGCAAATATTACAACATGGCAATTAATATACAAACATGACAGATGGATATATTAGTGCAAATGTAGACCTAGCTAGCTCGACGCTTCTACGGTTTGGGGTGGTCTCGACAACGCTTCTAGGGTTTGGGGTGGCCTAGGCAACGCTTCTAGGGTTTGGGGTGGCCTCGACAACGCTTCTAGGGTTTGGGTCGGACCGCCTCTCTCATGAATGTTCGACGTCCGGACCGACAAGGGATTTAACAAAATGATGCCATTCTAGATGTGCAGAAAATGGTCCATATTTTTCCTGATCTCATCTACCCTTCTATATGTCACGTTGTCTATTGTCAAAGAATTCAAGAAAACCATGACTTCATCATTAGCCGGAAATGACAGGCGTATAATGGTACGAAGCTCTTCAAAGTTGTTTTGGAACGGAGTTCCCGATAGAATAATTCGCTTTTTGGTACAAAGTTCAGCAAGAGCCTTCCAAATATCGCTATTTGGAAGGCCTTTGCTGAAATTCGTACCAAAAGGCGAATTATTCTATCAGGAACTCCGTTTCAAAACAACTTTGAAGAGCTTCGTAGCATCATATGCCTGTTACTTCTGGCAAATGATGAAGCCATGGATTTCTTCAATACTTTGACAGACAACATGACATATAGAAGAATATATATATATATATATATATATATATATATATATATATATATATAGATGAGATCAAAAAAAAATTGGATCAACTTGTGCACATCCATAATGGGGGCATTCTTGATAAATCTGGACCCTCGACCCCTCGGCGACCCTCGACCCTCTACCCTAGTTCACAACCCTCGACCGCTCGGCAATCCACGACCCTCTACCCTCGTTCCCGACCCTCGACCGCTCGGCGCTTCCTTATCTTTTCTTTTTCTTGGTTTGGTAGACATGTCCTTCACATAGAAAACCTGCGCCACATCATTGGCTAGGACGAATGGTTCGTCTGTGTACCCAAGATTGTTCAGATCCACTGTTGTCATTCCGTAATGTGGCTCTACCTGTACCCCGCCTCCTGACAGATTGACCCATTTGCACTTAAACAAAGGGACCTTAAAATCATGTCAGTAGTCAAGCTCCCATATGTCCACTATGTAACCATAATATGTGTCCTTTCCCCTCTTGGTTGCTGCATCAAAGAGGACACCACTGTTTTGGTTGGTGCTCTTTTGATCTTGGGCGATCGTGTAAAATGTATTCCCATTTATCTCGTATCCTTTGTAAGTCAATACAGTCGAAGATGGTCCACTGGACAACGAGTACAGCTCATCCGAAACAGTGTTGTCACCTCTGAGACGTGTTTCCAACCAACTGCCGAAAGTCCTGATGTGTTCACATGTAATCTAGTCGTCACACTGCTCCGGGTGTTTGGAGCGCAGAATGTTCTTGTGTTCATCGACATACGGGGTCACCAATGTAGAGTTCTGTAGAACTGTGTAGTGTGCTTGAGACCAAGAATGCCCGTCCCTGCATATTATTGAGTCCCTCCTAGCGTGCCTTTTCCAGTCAGTCTCCCCTCATACCGCGAGTGAGGGAGACCAATCTTCTTAAGGTCAGGAATGAAGTCAACACAAAACCCAATGACATCCTCTGTTTGATGGCCCATGGAGATGCTTCCTTCTGGCCTAGCGCGGTTATGGACATATTTCTTTAGGACTCCCATGAACCTCTCAAAGGGGAACATATTGTGTAGAAATATGGGGCCCAGAACGACAATCTCATTGACTAGATGAACTAGGACGTGTGTCATGATATTGAAGAAGGATGGTGGGAACACCAGCTCGAAACTGACAAGACATTGCGCCACATCACTCCTTAGCCTTGGTATGATTTCTGGATCGATCACCTTCTGAGAGATTGCATTGAGGAATGCACATAGCTTCACAATGGCTAATCGAACGTTTTCCGGTAGAAGCCCCCTCAATGCAACCGGAAGCAGTTGCGTCATAATCATGTGGCAGTCATGAGACTTTAGGTTCTGGAACTTTTTCTCTGCCATATTTATTATTCCCTTTATATTCGACTAGAAGCCAGACGGGACCTTCATACTGAGCAGGCATTCAAAGAAGATTTCCTTCTCTTCTTTGGTAAGAGCGTAGCTGGCAGGACCTTCATACTACTTTGGAGGCATGCCGTCTTTTTCGTGCCAACGTTGCAGGTCCTCCCGTGCCTCCGGTGTATCTTTTGTCTTTCCATACACGCCCAAGAAGCCTAGCAGGTTCACGCAAAGGTTCTTTGTCATGTGCATCACGTCGATTGAAGAGCAGACCTCTAGGTCTTTCCAGTAGGGTAGGTCCCAAAATATAGATTTCTTCTTCCACATGGGAGCGCGTTCCTCAGCGTCATTCGGAACAGATAGTCCGTCGGGACCCTTTCCAAAGATTATGTGTAAATCATTGACCATAGCAAGTACGTGATCACCGGTACGCATGGCGGGCTTCTTCCGGTGATCTGCCTCGCCTTTGAAATGCTTGCCTTTCTTTTGACATTGATGGTTGGTCGGAAGAAATCGACGATGCCCCAGGTACACATTCTTCCTGCATTTGTCCAGGTATATACTTTCGGTGTCAGCTAAATAGTGCGTGCATGCGTGGTATCCCTTGTTTGTCTGTCCTGAAAGGTTACTGAGAGCAGGCCAATCATTGATGGTTACAAATAGCAACGCATGCAGGTCAAATTCCTCCTGTCTGTGCTCATCCCACACACGTACACCGTTTCCATTCCACAGCTGTAAAAGTTCTTCAACTAATGGCCTTAGGTACACATCAATGTCGTTGCCGGGTTTCTTAGGGCCTTGGATGAGTACTGGCATCATAATGAACTTCCGCTTCATGCACAGCCAAGGAGGAAGGTTATAGATACATAGAGTCCTGGGCCAGGTGCTGTGATTGCTGCTCTGCTCCCCGAAAGGATTAATGCCATCCGCGCTTAAACCAAACCATACGTTCCTTGGGTCACCTACAAACTCAGCCCGGTACTTTCTCTCGATTTTTCTCCACTGCGACCCGTCAGCGGGTGCTCTCAACTTCCCGTCTTTCTTACGGTCCTCTATGTGCCATCGCATCAACTTGGCATGCTCATTGTTTCTGAACAGACATTTCAACCGTGGTATTATAGGAGCATACCACATCACCTTGGCAGGAACCCTCTTCCTGGGGGGCTCGCCGTCAACATCACCAAGGTCATCTCGTCTGATCTTATACTGCAATGCACCGCATATCGGGCATGCGTTCAAATCCTCGTACGCACCGCGGTACAGGATACAGTCATTAGGGCATGCATGTATCTTCTGCACCTCCAATCCTAGAGGGCATACGACCTTCTTTGCTGCGTACGTACTATCGGGCAATTCGTTATCCTTTGGAAGCTTCTTCTTCAATATTTTCAGTAGCTTCTCAAATCCTTTGTCAGGCACAGCATTCTCTACCTTCCACTGCAGCTATTCCAGTACGGTATCGAGCTTTGTGTTGCCATCTTCGCAATTGGGGTACAACCCTTTTTGGTGATCCTCTAACATGCGATCGAACTTCAGCTTCTCCTTTTCACTTTCGCACTGTCTCCTTGCATCAACAATGACCCGGCGGAGATCATCATCGGGCACATCGTCTGGTTCCTCTTGATCTTCAGCTTCCCCCATTGCTGCATCACCGTATTCAGGGGGCACAAAGTTGTCATCGTCCTCTTCTTCTTCGCTGTCTTCCATCATAACCCCTATTTCTCCGTGCCTGGTCCAAACATTATTGTGTGGCATGAAACCCTTATAAAGCAGGTGGGTGTGAAGGATTTTCCGGTCAGAGTAAGACTTCGTATTCCCACATATAGGGCATGGACAACACATAAAACCATTATGCTTGTTTGCCTCAGCCACATCGAGAAAATTATGCACGCCCTTAATGTACTCGGAGGTGCGTCTGTCACCGTACATCCATTGCCGGTTCATCTGCGTGCATTATATATAATTAAGTGTGTCAAAAACCATCACAAAACATCATGAATAGATAAGTGACCAAATTAATAGAAGTTCATCATCACATTAAAACCAAAGTACATACATAGTTCTCATTGAACAACATATAGCTCTCCAGAGCATCTAATTAAACCATACATTATTGAAACTATGTAAAACATTTCAATGCAACAACAAATGCGATCATAATCGCAACCAAGGTAACAATTGATCCAACGGCATAATGATACCAAGCCTCGATATGAATGGCATATTTTCTATACTTTCTAATCTTGAAGCGCATTGCATCCATCTTGATCTTGTGATCATCGACGACATCCGCAACATGCAACTCCAATATCATCTTCTCCTCCTCAATTTTTTTCAATTTTTCCTTCAAGTAATTGTTTTCTTCTTCAACTAAATTTAACCTCTCGACAATAGGGTCGGCTGGAATTTCCGGTTCACATAGCTCCTAGATAAAAAAAATCTATGTCACGTTGGTCGGCATAATTGTCATAAACAATAAATGAACCAAATAGTTATAAAATATAATATATACCACATCCGAATCATAGACAGGACGAGGGCCGACGGGGGCAGATACCAAAACCATCGCACTATATAATAACAAACAATAATAAAAGTAAGAAAGTTATACAAGTATCTATCTAAATCATACAAGTAAGAATTTTTTTTCTTTTAGAAAGAAGATAAGAACAAGAGGCTCACCACGGTGGTGCTGGCGACGAGATTGGCGCGGGCGATCGACGGCGGTGAAGACGGGGACGGGACGTGACGGACCGCTAAAGCTAGAAAAATCTTGAGGAAAATGGAGCTTGGAGGTCGAGTTTGGAGAGGAGAAAGCTTAAGTAGTGTTGCTCGGGCATTTCATCGAACACCTCATGTGCATAAGAGGTGAGCTAGAGCACCACAAAGCCCTCCCCTCACCGGCCAGAAAAAAACATAGCAGTGGAGTGCTCTGCTCGCGGGAGAGGGGTATATATAGGCACAACATTGGTCCCGGTTCGTGGTTGGAATCGGGACTAAAGGCCACCCTTTGGTCCCGGTTCCAGCCACAAACCGGGACCAATGGATGTGGGCCAGGAGCGAGGCCCATTGGTCCCGGTTCGTGTCCGGAACCGGGACCAAAGGGTCCAGACAAACCGGGACCAATGCCCCACGAGGCCCGGCCGGCCCCCTGGGCGCACGAACCGGGACGTATGCCCCCATGGGTCCCGGTTCGTGACTGAACCAGGACTAATGGGCTGGGCAGGCCTGAACCAAAGCCCTGTTTTCTACTAGTGGCCCCACTGTCTAATTAGGTTAATTAGATTAAACTAACTCTGTTTAGTTAGCTCTGTCACTGACATGTGCACTACTAGAAAAAAGGCTATAGCTAATATTGACATTAATGGCGCACCACGTATGTGGTGCGCCACTGCTATATGGCAGTGGCGCACCAGATATAGGTACGCCATTAGTGGCCATATCACTAATGGTGCACCACACCCACGGTGCGCCACTACTAACAAATTTTTTATTTATTTATTTTTTCAAAACTAGTAATGGCGCACCAGCGGAAAGTGCGCCATTACTAGCTTTAACTAGTAATGGCGCGCCACACCCTCTGTGCGCCACTACTAACAATTTTTTTTATTTTTTTTTCAAAACTAGTAATGGCGCACCTGGGGATAGTGCGCCATTACTAGTTTTAACTAGTAATGGCGCACCACACCCACGGTGCGCCACTACTAACAATTTTTTTTTTCAAAACTAGTAATGGCGCACCATACACCAGGTGCGCCATTAGTAACCTTGGTTACCAATGGCGCATTCTTAGGAGGTGCGCCATTGGTAACCTGAGAGCAGCTAGATATTTTGGACAGCCACCTACCACACTCACTTTCCCCACTTCATTCTCTCCACATCTACCAAGCTTGGTCTCGGCTGCCTCCTCCTCCTCACCTCATTTGCACCATAGATTCACCCAAATTAAGTGGTTAAATTTCCTTTTTTTGATAGGTAAGTAAGGGGAAAGCTTTCTTTATGTTCTAGATCTACTTTTTTCTCCCTCCAACAACGTGCACACTTTTTATGGCCTAGATCTACGTATGTTTGTGGTGTTGCATATGTTTGTGTTTGGAGGTACCGGCATTTGAAATGCGATAGTTGCCAATATTTTGCCGGAATGTTGATTCATTTCCGTTTCGGCGAGAATTTGGCACTATGCATTCTTTTTGGTCCTATTTTTAGGCAAAGTCATGCCAAATATTTTTTTGGTTCTAAAATATCGTTTTTGCTCTACCCCACAGGCGACCATGGTCCGCACGATGACCGAAGGCATCGTGAATAGGTTTTTGAGCTCCGCGAAGGCCGAGATGCTTCAAAAGAACAAGACGGAGATAAGATGTCCGTGTCGAAGATGCAAGCTAAGGAGCCTTATGGACCCGGATTCCAGACAGGTGCGGGACCACCTGCTCGTGCGTGGTTTCATGGATGGCTATCGGTGGCAAGGTGATGAAGATGATTATGAAGTCGTGCATGGGGGCTGGGCAAGAAATAAGGAAGGGCAGCAAGACAATAGCGGCGAGGGCGGGCTAGAAGACGAAGAATCTCCAGGACATGATCACGAAGTAGATGCAGGACACAGTCATCATGTAGAAGATGCCGGACATGATGATGAAGAAGATCAAGACGAAGGGCATGATCATGAAGATGAAGATGCCGGAGTAGACGATGATGGACCATCGATGGGCTGGGTGCAGGACCCTCATATTCAAGAGCTGCTTCTCAAGCAGACGGGTAACGCAAGAGCTGCCGCCCGAGAGAAAGCCAAGCTGGATCAACTGGAGATAGACGCAGTTACTCCATTGTATGAAGGATGCAGGCCCGAGGATACCCGCCTGAAAGTAACGCTCATGGCTCTGGAGATGAAGGTAAAACACAAAATGACCGATGCATGCTTCGACGAGAACATGTCATTCTGGCACGAATGTCTTCCCAAGGGGAACAAGTGCCCGACCAGTTTCGAGGAGGCGAAGAAAATCGTGTGTCCTCTGGATTTACCGCACGTGAAATACCATGTGTGCATGAACGATTGCATCATTTATCGGGACGAGCACACGGAGTCTACCATATGTCCGGTGTGCGGCGTCACTCGATACAAGAAGAGGAAGAAAGCTCCTCGAAAAGTGGTGTGGTACTTTCCGATCACTCCTCGTCTGCAGCGGTATTTCGCGGACCCTAAGCTAGCAAAGCTCATGCGTTGGCACGCGGATAGGGAGGAGAAGAAGCGAGAAGATGACGGAAATGATCCGGAGATAAATAAAAAAGACAAGATGCTGAGTCACCCTAAGGATGCGAGCTAGTGGCAAGCGTTGAACTTCGAACACCCAGAATTTGGGGACGATCCAAGGAACATCATGCTGGGCGCGAGCACCGATGGAGTCAATCCGTTTGGCAGCCAGAGAAGCAGACGTAGTACCTGGCCTGTGTTTGTGTGGATGTACAACCTTCCCCCCTGGTTGTGCATGAAGAGGAAGTACATTCACATGAGTATGCTAATTGAAGGGCCGAAACAACCAGGGAACAACATCAATCTGTATCTAGGGCTCCTGAAAGAGGAGCTAGACACGCTGTGGAAAACGCCAGCCAATACGTGGGACGCCGCAGCGAAAGAATATTTCCCTATGAGAGCCGCACTGCTCACGACGGTGCACGACTATCTCGGTTACGGATATGTCGCGGGGCAGGTGGTCCACGGATTTTGTGCATGCGTCAGGTGCATGGATGACACAACGTATCGCCAGCTAGATAGAGATCTCGGGTCTTCGAAAACCGTGTTCATGGGACATCGAAGGTGGCTTCGCGACGATGATGCATGGAGAAAACGCAAGGATCTGTTCGATGGTGAAACCGAACCCCGAAGATGCCCGCGTACGAGGAGCGGCAAGGAAATAGACGAGCTGTTGAAAAATTGGAAAGAGTGCCCACCGCCGGGAAAGAAGCGAAAGGCGCCAGAGCCGCTGTTGAAGGTATGGAAAACGAGGTCTATTTTTTGGGACTTGCCGTACTGGAAGATCCTCCGTGTGCCTCACAGCCTTGATGTCATGCATATCACGAAGAACGTGTGTGAGAGTCTGCTTGGTACCCTGCTCAACATGCCAGAGAGGACCAAAGATGGTCCGAAAGCAAGGGCAGACTTGCAATCAATGGGCATCAGGGAGGAGCTTCACGCAAAACGCCCTAATGATGATGATGATGATGATGAGGCGAAGGACACGGAAAGTCGTCGCAAAGGCAAAAAGGCCAAGAAGATCGAATATGACTGCCCTCCCGCGTGCTTCACTCTATGTCAGGAGGAGATCGAGCAGTTTTTCACCTACCTCGTAGGAGTAAAACTTCCTTACGGTTACGCGGGGAAGATAAGCAGATATCTAGACTCAGCGAAGCAGAAGTTCAGCGGGATGATGTCTCACGACTGTCACGTGATGATGACGCAGATACTTCCAGTTGCAATCCGTGGGATCATGGACGCGCATGTCCGTGAAACGCTATTTGGCCTATGCAACTTTTTCGACGTCATCTCTCGGAAGTCGGTTGGCGTGAGGCAACTCAGAAGGCTACAGGAAGAGATCGTGGTGATACTATGCGAGCTTGAGATGTACTTCCCACCCGCATTCTTCGACGTTATGGTGCATCTGCTGGTCCATATCGTGGAGGATATCATCCAGCTCGGGCCGACGTTCCTGCACAGCATGATGCCGTTCGAAAGGATGAATGGTGTCATCAAAGGATACGTTCGCAATAGGGCACGTCCAGATGGAAGCATAGCCAAAGGCTTTCTGACCAAAGAGTGCATCTCCTACTGCACGAATTATCTAGGCATCGAGAAACCCGTTGGTCTGCCCGTCAACACGCACCTCGGCAGGCTCGCTGCATGGGGTCACCACGAGGGTCGCCGTGAAATGCATGTCGACTTCAAGGGTCGAGTCGCCGACTTTGAAAGAGCAAACCTAGTCATGGTACAACACATAGACGTGGTCGATCCTTGGGTGGTAGAGCACAAAACCTTTATTGAGAAGACGTACAATGACCGAGGCCAACAGAGGACGGACGGAGATATAATCAAAGAGCACAACTCATGTTTCACGCGTTGGTTCAAGGACAAGCTTCTGTCGTACCCTTTACATGAGGATTCTTCCGCGGAAGAAAAACTCATATTCGCCTTGTCACAGGGCGCCGAGCACAACCTGATGACCTATGAGGCATACAATATCAACGGCTACACATTCTACACCGAGGAAAAGGACATGAAGAGCGATTATCAGAACTCCAGGGTAACGATGGAATCCTACACCGGTAACAACAAGGACAGATACTACGGAAGGATCGAGGAGATATGGGAGCTGAGCTACGCTGGAGAGAAGGTCCCGATGTTCCGTGTCAGATGGGCCAAGAGCGTCCTAAAAGAAGACCGGTATTTCACCACCATGGTTATACCCGAAGCCAAATCCAAGACCGCGGGTGCAAACGTCACCGTGAAAAATGAGCCATGGGTACTGGCTTCCCAAGTGGACCAATGCTTCTTCATTACCGACCCGTCAAAGCCCAGTCGTGTTGTCGTGAGGAGAGGCAAAAGGAACATCATCGGAATGGATGGAGTCGCCAATGAGCAAGACTTCGACAAGTACGGCGACCCGAAGATGGAAGATGACGACGACGATGAAGTACCATACACCACAAGAAGAAGCAGGACCTCCCTACCTAAAGGACGTCCGTTCAAGAGAAGAACTCCATTTGCGAAAAAGAAGGGCAAGAAGATTGTTAAAAGATAGCTAAGATCGAATCACGATGTGTCGGTCGCGTGTGTGTGTCAGTGGCAAGCTCAATTATTACATGCAACTAAGTTGAAGTATGGAAATGGCATTTCTTCTGTTCTAGTCCTCTATGGCCAGTAATCTCTTTTGTTCAAAACAGTGGGGATTAATGTTGTCTGTACTTACCTTCCTTTTGTAACTTCTCCATCACCAAGTTGAAGTATCGACCACACCTTCTTCTTGGATTTGTAATTTTTGTTCTTCTCCCTCTTGTTTTGTTGCAAATCATCATTTACAGGCACCTTGGGCTTCTTTGTGTTTTCTTCTGGTATTTTAATTGTTTTAAATGTTTTACCAATTCACAAATGTTTTGCAACGCAAGTATTTGAAAATTAGTAATAACTACTTATATCGTAACATTTTAAAATTTATGGTCATTTTCTAAAAAATTATTACATGCAACTAAAAGTCCAAAAAAAAGTTAGTAATGGCACACCAGGAGAAGTTGCGCCATTGCTATCACGGTGTTTATGGCGCATCTCTAAAAGGTGCGCCATTGCTAACCCTCCCCCCACTAAAAGATCCCAAATCCTCCCCAATCTCACACCTCTCTCCCCGGCTGCCCCCGACCTGCGCCGCCGCCCCGACCCACTGCGCCGCCGCCCCTACCTGCGCCACCGCCCTGCCGCCTCGGGCCCCCCTCCCCACTTGCCCCCTCGCGCTTCCCCTCGCCCTCTCCGCCTTCTCCTCTCCCCCAGATCCGCGTCGGCAACCCGCGCGCGACGCGCCCGTCGCCGGCCACCTCGCACGGCCGTGGCAACCGTCGACCTCGTGCCACACCGACGTGCCCAAGAACTCCACCTCCCTCGACTACGTCTCCGCGGACAAGCCGCAGGAAGCCGGACGCCCCCGCGACGCCTTCCCCGCCACCGGCTTCCTCCTCGGCCCGGCGGACTCCGTCGACAGCTCTCCCTCGAGCCCGCTTTGCTCACCTGCAGGTCACGGTGAGCTCCTCAAGGTTTGCCCTCCACTTCCCATCCCTTCCCTTCCTCATCTCGTTTCCTTCCCTTCCCTGCTCTCTTCTCTGACCCCCATCTCATCTATCTTCTGCTCTCTTCTGATGTTCCAATGCTGGCAGCTTCTGATTCCAATGCTGGCAGCTTCTGATGTGAAATGATCCCTTTCTCCTGAAATGTTGATTAATTTCCGTTTTGTTTGAGAATGGGGCACTCCTAGGTCAAGAAAATTAGCAAAGGTCATGCCCAATTTTCTTGACCTAGAAGGTGCCCGATTCTCAACCGAAACGGAAATACAGCGGCATTTGAATGATGCAAAAATACAGTGGCATTTGACCTAGAAGGTGCCCACTCCTTGTAGTTGCAAATTCGAAGGATGGGTGGGTTATAAGGATTCTTCTAGGGAGGCTCTAATGCTGCATTTGCATAGTTGGAACTGTGCATAAATAATGCATGTGAAAGTGATTCTATTGGACCGCCATAGTAGAAAATTTGCTGGAAATAGAAAGTTGGATGCATCTGTTACTGCTGTTTTTGTGCTTCTGTTTTACTCCAAAATCCAAATAAATGTTTGCATTAGATGCTAGACAAAATGATATGCTTTTAAGTCACATAGAACCATATACTTGCTCCACACAAGTGACTCATGGCAGAGTTATAGTTCCTCCTGTATTAACTATAATTTTTCTACAGCAACTTTCAAGTTTCAGTTTCTTTCCTGGAGCAATAGTTCAAAACTTTCACACTACTGCAGCTCTGCTACCTCAGTTTCAAGCTAACCTAAAAGAATCAACTACTCTTATGCTTAAAAAAATGAGAACTTGTGTAGTAAATTACAGGATATCTATATGCATGGTGCATTGCTATACTGCAAATTCATAAGCAACAAAAATATGCCTGCAGCAAGAGCAATAGTGCACTTAGTAGGATAAAAAATATATAACCTGCAATAATGCACTTAGTAGGATAGCAATAGTGCACTTGGAACAATCTTTTGGGTAAAGGGGTGTTTATAACCTGTAATGTGAAAATATATAGGATAGAAGAATAGATACTACCCTGATCTCATCCAATAACTCTAGTAGCCTTTTTTCCTATTTAGAGCGAACATGGCCGAAAACGATGAGGCCGGCGGTTCGGGCAAGCAATTCTGGGAGCTGTCCCAGGAGATGGAGGAAGAACCTCACCGCTATGAGGACGCCGCGGAAGACACCGATCCCGACTACACAACCCCTAGTGGCGTCGGGGATGACACCACTGATGGTGCCGCCGGGGATGCCACCACTGATGATGGCAGCGCACGCACAGATGGCAGCCAACCGAAGAGGCAACGGAAGGACCGGCGCCCGAATGTGCTCGGCACCGTCAAGGAGGAATTTACTGAAGTGTCCTCCTGTGGGCATCCAACGGCGTCCAAAGAATTAGTCAGTGGGTACGCGGGACAACTCGGGTGCATTCTTCGGAGCACCGTCTCGATCAACACCGAGAACCTAAGGCATCATGACCGAGGGAATTTGCGCAACCTCCTCTTCACGAAGCTGCACGAACGATACAAGTTCCCCGGTGACTTCGCAAACACACGCCTCTCAGGGAATAAAGTGAACAGTGCCGCCCTCACGAAGATGAGCACGGCCCTGGCTACTTGGAGAGCCGCGGTGAAGAGAAGGATTCTAAGTGGTGATAGTTATGAGAAGATCAAGGAGACAAATCCTTCGATCAGCGAAGCTGACTACCAGGAGTTCAAGATCAAGTGCGAGAGCAACGCATCCATGGAATCAAGTCAGTGGGGGAAAGATATGCGGGACTTGAACTTAGGACACCACACACTCGGTCCCGACGGTTACAAAGTGGCGGAACCTATATGGGACAAGGAGGATGCGGAGCGTGCCGAGCAAGGCCTACCGCCCCTCTTCGATAAATACCATGACAAGCAGACCAGGAACTATGTCAGGGCCCGGTACAAGGTGGACCCGGTAACAAAGGAGCTTACCACGGATCTGAAGACCAAGGCGCTTGAGCTTGTTCTGGTAAGGAATACACCCCCGCGTAATTAGCTCCATATGGTTGCATTCTAATTAATGAAGCCAAATTTCTAAATGGTTCACGTTCCTTCTGTAGGAAACTGAAAGCAGTAGCGCGGGGTCTCAGAGCTCCCCATCTGTCCCTTGGGACAGCACTTTAAATAGGGCGTTGAACGTAATGAAACACAAGGATAAGTTCAGTAAGCCGTCGTCAGCTGGTCGTGTGGCCGGCAAAGGCTTGTCCACGAAATGGTCGGAATACTATAAGGCTGGGTGAAAGGAGAGAAAGACCAGCTCGGAAAGCCAGAAGCGCGAGGTTCAAGAACTCAAGGCACAAGTGGCGCGGATTCCGGAGCTAGTCCAAGAGCAAGTGCGAGACCAACTGGGAGCGACGATCACCGCCATTATGCCTACCTTGCTTGAGGGGCTGCAGGCGTGGATTGCGGGCGGCCAACAGGGGCCGCCCCCAATTCCCAGCTTCACAGGCAGCAACTCGCACAACGCGCCGGTGCCATTGGTGTCTCCGGCGGAGGCGGCATTGGTGTCTCCGGCGTCGGCGCCGGCATTGGAGCTTAATGCACCCGGGTGTGGGAAGAATACGCCGGCTGGCACCTCGGCAGCAAGCGGCCCCTCCGTCACTTGCACGCCCGCCGTTGGCGGTGCCTCGACATTAGCCGAGCTCGACACCATCACGGTAACTAAGCCTCGGCTGATGACTTCATCTCCTTGCCTTTGACTGGGCATCCCTGACGCCCTACATGTTTTCGCAGGGCACCGCCGACGTTCCATGCACTCTCCTGCACTCCGTGGATGGCGAGTTGATCGATGTCGCCAAGGCCAGGATCATTCAACCGGGCAACCGCATGTTCCACGGTAATCCGATGCCACCCATCGTGTATAGGGTTCAACTGGTTCGGGTGTTGCGGGGCTGCGACGACTTGTTACCTCCGTTTCGACCCCCTGGGGCCGACGAAGATGATGTGATGACCCTCAGCGCCTGCTTAAGCTGGCCCCTGCTTTGGCCGAAGAGCCAGATTCGTTTGGGGGCGGGGGACACCACCCCACAGACAACACCGCCAGTCGTGCCGGCGCCAAGCCATGGCAAGACCGCCGCAACGCTACTGCCGTCAGCTGATCCGGACATGCATATGGCACAGGATCCGGACAAATGACGACGGTACATTTTCCAATGTTGATAAGTACTTCAACAAACATGGGTACGGTGACGAATTCTTGGGGCTTCCTTCTCAAGAACCCAACCCTGCAAAAGACGATCGCGATATAGCTGGTACCGCGGAGAAACCCAATTGCAACAAGCGTCGTCTGGCGTTCAGTTCTCAGGAGACGCCTCCAGCTGCCGCCTTCACCGAGCTTCAAATAGCCGAGGTGCGAAATATTATCAGCCCCAACACACTCAAGAAGGTGGTCTCTGAGCAGAACTCGATCCCATTACAGCAGAAGAAGCAGAAGGGACGGAAAAGAAAAAATAACAAGGGTGCGAGCCAGCCGGCACCGAGTACGATCCATGCTCAGGACGGGCCACCTTCACCTAAGGATATCTCGAGGAGGGTGCATGTGGCGGGTAGGCCGATGCTACCGACTAATCTGCTCAATGCTGCAACCGGTGCTATGCGGAGTCTGCATGACAGTGTTCTTTCTATGGAGAAGCGGCGTCTCTCCGAGAATGATGTGGCATACCCGGTTTTTGTGGCCAAGGAGCCAGAGGGCAAGGGCTTTGTCGATAGCACCATCGGGCGTATGATCGTCCTGCGGTTTGATGACATCTTTGCTATGTTTAACCTTCATCCGCTGCACTACACCTTCATTCGGCTATTTTCGCTCAGTATGGAGATGCGGATCATTAGAGACAAGACCCCGAACATCGTGATAGTCGACCCCTTCTACATGCGTGCCAAGATCTTGGGCAGCGCTGGGGACCGGCAAGTCGCGAGTTCATACCTCAAAGGCGTCATTCTGGCGAACCCAGATAAGGATAACTTCCTCGTGCCTTACTTTTCCGAGTAAGTCATCCCCTCACCGCCCCGTAACATATGATTTCTTAGATTTCGATCGTTCTTTTTTTTTTCTAACAGTCCGTGTTTTGTGCAGTGACACACATTGCACACTCATCCTCTTAAGCCCGAAATATTCCATGGCCACGTATTTCGACTCGGACCTTCAGTCGAAGAAAGACTACACAAATATCAAGAAAGTTCTTGATGATGCTCTCCCCGGCTACGCCAAATCTGGAGGCACCTTCAGGAGGCCAATTTGTAGGTACGCCAAGCACGTGTTCACCCACGTAACGACGTTCCCCTGCGTCAAGCAGCCGCCTGGGAGTCAGAAGGATGCCTACTACGCCCTCCATCACATGCGGGTGATCGTACGGGACCATAATCACCTTATGCTACCAACTAATCTCAAAGATTGGGCCGCACGCTTGTCGGGAATCCAGGACGTAGACATCAGACAAGAATTCTTTCGCATCCAGTCGGAGTTTGCGGAAATCATCTATCAAGATGTCCTTCGTACCTCGGGGCAGTTCTACCTCAAATATCAACCGTCCAACAGTGAAATAGAAACAACGCTACAAATGCAGGCTGACAACGACCGCACATTCATGACCATCACGGAAGATGGCGGCTTCATCCACGCTCCGGTCCCTGAGTCAAGTCGAAAGCATTGATGCTATGTAGTTATGAAATATCGATTAGCTCATGTTGTAATTAAACTTTAATGAACTTGTATGTCTCTTTAGTTTGGATAGTCGTTCAACTTATATGTAATCGATTCTATTTATTAGTAGGACCATGAATCGTGCTATTAATGTGTTGCTTTTCTCTTCCGATCCTTTTGTTGCATACTTATATATTGCTTATATATTATCTGTGAATTGCTACTAACATTTTGTTTGTCTAGTGCATAGAGATGCCGTCGTATGTCGTGTACAAGGGTAAGGTTCCCGGAGTCTACGACGACTGGGAGGAGTGTCGGAGACAGGTTCACCGTTTCAGCGGTAACAGTTACAAAGGGTACACCACTAGGGCGAAGGCGGAAGCTAGATACGCGCGCTATCTAGCGGGAGAGAGGAGGGAGCGGAGGAGGAACCGGATGAAGACCAGTTTCATCGCTATGATGCTCATCGTGACCGCAGCTCTCTTCTATGTGATGGTAGTTTAGATGATCGATATCGACTTTGTAATGTGACGACAAACTCGGCAAATATGATGAACTTTGCTAATGTCTCGAGGCCTAAACTTGGCTAATGTTTGAACTTTGTTCGCTATTTCGAATTTGGAGACTAATATGATGAATTCTATTGTGTGATGTTTATATTCTGTGTTGTAACGTATTTTGTAACCTATGCAAATACCAGAAAAGTAAAAAATAATAATTCATAATATTCATACTAGTGGCGCACCGCATTGAGCACTAGTGGCGCACCAAGGCTAAATACCAGTGGCGCATTATGGGGCATAGTAATGGCGCACTTGGGGGCATACGTGAAGGTAAATTTGGCCCCTAGGAGGCATAGTAATGGCGCACTGTTGGACATAGTAATGGCGCACTCCGTGGTGCGCCACTATTGTCTGGGATACTAATGGGGCACCAGAGATGCGTCATTACTATTTGTTACTAGTGGCGTGTTAATAGTGGCGCACCTATAGTGCGCCATTAATAGCAAAAACTGGTGCGCCACTAACAGCCTTTTTTCTAGTAGTGGTGGGTCCCACTGGACCCACTTGTCAGGTTTGACCCTGGTCAGCCGGGTTTGACCTGCTGACATCATGGTGACATCATGTTGATGTCATCAGACACTATTCTGGATAATATTGATTTAAAATAAATAATTAAATTCAGAAAAATCAATTAAAACTTTAGAAAATCAGATAAATTAAAGCGTAACTCCGATGAAAATAATTTATATATGAAAGTTGCTTAGAATTTCGATACGAATCTAAATACGCCCTCCGTATTCCTGTCAGATGCCCCTAGCTAGATGAACATGGAACTTTTAGACCGATTTTGATAAATGAATAGTGCCCAACTTTAATTAAATAAAACTAAATAAATTCCTAAATTAACTAACTCATTTAGTTAGGCAGTAGAACACCCCGGCATATCAGTTAGTCATGTCATGCATATTGTTCGCATTTTTGCCGTGAATTTATTGTTTCTCTCCCCCTCCTCCTCTCTCGATAGAAGTCGAGACCGACGACGTTGCAGCCAGGTATGACTACGCTCCAGACGAGCAGCCCATTTACGACCCCTCTTTCTTGCCAGAGCAACCAGGCAAGCCCCCCCCCCCCCCCCCCCCTTGAGCATCCAGATATCGCCCATTCCATTTCTCCTGCTTGCATTAGATTTTGCTACTGTTAATGTTTGCTCCTATTCTGATGCATAGCCTGCTTTTGTAACCTGTTTATTGTTACCTTACCTGCCTATGATAAACTTCTTAGTATAGGTTGGTAGTGAACCATCAGACCCCCCATCACCTTACCCTTGTTTCCCCGCTTGATCGTCGATGACTCGATCAATGTGATGTCGACCAGAGACCGACACACACCTCACCCCCCCCCCCCCTTAGTTGTACGACTCTGCATAGTAATATCGAGTGCCGAGGGTGATACCTCGTAACGCACTCCTGATGAATACTCTACAGTGTAGCCGTTCGGTCGTGGTCATCGAGGGTGATTCCTCCTTCTCCACTTCCGATACGACTCAGTCGTACAACCCCTCAGTGTGAACCTCGAGGGTGATGCCTCATACGTTCACCCTGATGATTTCATCAAGTGGAATTCGCCGAGGGTGATTCCTCAAGTTTCCCCCCTTGATGTTATGACCACACGGTTACTTTGACCTTTGTTACAGGAGGGTCAAACCTGGTGGGTACCCGCAGGGGATCTATGTGTCGGGTGTGCCGGAAGGGCACTCGAGTGTGATATTCTGGCGGAGCTTCAGAAACTCTGATCGTCTCCGCTTGTTACTAAATCATCCTATTGGATTTGGGTGTTTGATCTGAGTAGGTCTACGTGCCCTATACGCACTACCACCACGCGGGATTATGGTTTATGGGGCCCTCTACGTCGTACGTTTCTCCCGAAAGCTCCTCAGACGTCACGGTTCACCGTGTGGGCTGATTGTCGGGATTGGGCTGGATACTTCACTGACGAGTTCAGTGTCGCCCTGCACCCCGACCAGTCTCGCAACACGCAGGGTGCCCATGGCGATGGCCCAAGACCTCTGGGTGCATAGGTTAGTTCGGCGTGCTGACCTCTCTGCTGAGCCTAGGTAGGGCGCTGCTTCGTGTTGATCTCCCGAGGCCGGGCATTACCCAGCAAGTGTGTCCAGCCAGAGTTGATCGAGCGTGTTGGGTAACAGTAGTGCACCCCTGCAGGGATGAATAATCTATCGATAGCCGATCCTACGGTAAAGGACGCTCAGTTTGTATATCCCGATTTACTACTTGAACTGGATACTTGTTACTTAACTGAAGCTTCGGGATCGCTTTCTCGCTGGGAGTCGAGGAAGGATCTCTAGGCTTTGCTTCAACATGTTTGCTTAATAAAATGCTATTCTACTCTCTTCTATTGCTGCGAGATGATGGCTTCGTGAAGATGTTTGAAGATGCTAGTCTTCGATAGGACTAGGCCTTCTCTCTATTCTGGCATTTCTGCAGCCCAGTCCACATATACAACCTTTTCTCCATTGATAATGTTGCATATGTAGTGTAGATCCTTGCTTGCTGAGTACTTCGGATGAGTACTCACGGTTGCTTTGTTACTTCTTTTTCCCCATATCCCACTTTGATGATACATCAGACGATGGAGCCCTGGAGCCAGATGCCACCTCAGGAGCTTACTACCAGGAGGGTCCAGAGGGCACGTACTTCTGGATCGAGCTAGCCGACCAGGAGTAGGATCGGAGGGTCCCAGGCAGGAGGCCTACGCCTTTCGATCTAGAGTCGTTGTTTGTGCTAGCCTTCTTAAGGCAAACCTTGGCTAACTATGTCTGTACTTAGATAATATTTGTATGACTGGCTTATGTATTCGGATCTTCGTGATCCCTGGTCTGTAATATTGTGGATCTCTGTTTTATATGTGTTAGAGTTGTGTTGTGATATCTTCCCGTGAGTCCCTGTGCTTGATCGTGCATGTTTGAGTGTATGATTAGTGCACGATTGAGTCGGGGGCGTCACAGTGTCCCTAGTAAGTCTCTACTAGACTAGCTCGTTGATCAAAAATGGTTAAGGTTTCCTAACCATGGACATGAGTTGTCATTTGATAACGGGATCACATCATTAGGAGAATGATGTGATGGACAAGACCCATCCGTTAGCTTAGCATAATGATCGTTCAGTTTTTGTTTTCTTCATGTCAAATACATATTCCTGCGACTATGAGATTATGCAACTCCCGGATACCGGAGGAATGCCTTGTGTGCTATCAAACGTCACAACGTAACTGGGTGATTATAAAGATGCTCTACAGGTATCTCCAAAGGTGTTTGTTGAGTTGGCATAGATCGAGATTAGGATTTGTCACTCCGAGTTTCGGAGAGGTATCTCTGGGCCCTCTCGGTAATACATATCATAAGCTTGCAAGAAAACGACTAAGAAGTTGGTCACGAGGTGATGTATTACGAAACGAGTAAAGAGACTTGCCGGTAACGAGATTGAACTAGGTATGAAGATACCAACGATTGAATCTCGGGCATGTAACATACCGATGGACAAAGGGAATTACGTATGTTGTCATAACGGTTCGACCGATAAAGATCTTCGTAGAATATGTAGGAGCCAATATGAGCATCCAGGTTCCGCTATTGGTTATTGACCGGAGAGGTGTCTCGGTCATGTCTACATAGTTCTCGAACCCGTAGGGTCTGCACGCTTAACGTTCGTTGACGATATAGTATTATATGAGTTATGTGATTTGGTGACCAAATGTTATTCGGAGTCCCGGATGAGATCACGGAGATGACGAGGAGTCTCGAAATGGTCGAGAGGTAAAGATTGATATATAGGACGATGGTATTCGGACACCGGAAGTGTTTCGGGGGTCACCGGGTACTTATCGGGTCACCGGAAGGGGTTCCGGGCACCCCCGGCAAAAGATATGGGCCTTATGGGCCAAGAGGGGAAACACACCAGCCACAAGGGGCTGGTGCGCCCCCCATATGGGCCGGCCAAGGTGGAGAAGGAAAGGGGAAGGAGGATAGGAAAGAAAGGGAATATGATTCCCCCTTCCTTCCTCCTCCCCCCCCTTTCCTTCCCCCTCCGACAAATAAGGCAGGGGGGCGCACCACTTGGGAGGACCCCAAGTAGGATTTGGCCTACCTGGGGCACCCTCCTGGCTGCTCCCTCCTCCCCTCCACCTATATATATCTGGGAGGGGGGCGCCTAGCACAACCAGACAATTATTTAGCCGTGTGCGGCGCCCCCCTCCACCGTTTACATCCCCGGTCATATTTTCGTAGTGCTTAGGCGAAACCCTGTGTAGATCACTTCACCATCACCATCACCACGCCGTCGTGCTGACGGAACTCATCTACTACCTCGATGTCTTGCTGGATCAAGAAGGCAAGGGACGTCACCGAGCTGAACGTGTGCTGAACGCAGAGGTGTCGTGCGTTCGGTACTTGATCGGTTGAACCGCGAACAAGTTCGACTACATCAACCGCGTTGTTAAACGCTTCCCCTTACGGTCTACAAGGGTACGTAGACACACTCTCCCCTGTCGTTGCTATGCATCTCCTTGATAGATTTTGCGTGTGCGTATAATTTTTTTTTATTTTCCATGCAACGTTTCCCAACAGAAATAATATTTAATTTGTGCATTCTAGATTGAAATGTATCCACTTATTCTATTTATAATTGTAATATGACTAATGCTTCAACTTTACATGATGTATTAATTAGTCATAACTTTTATTTTCAGAACATTTTAAATTATTTGAATTATCTTTATGAACTCACTTGAACTCCATACATTTATCAATCAGTCTACTGTGTTGTCAAAAAAGTTTTTTTTTTCTATGTATGAAAATTATAACGGTTAAATTGTAGAGGATATAAATTAACGCATAAGAATTGATACGTGACATGACTATTTGATGTGTACAACGGTCTGTACAAATTCTATCTTCAAGGGACGTGTACAACATGTAGAAAGGTGATCGTAACAAAAAACTTTGCTAAAACTCCTCGTCAAGTTGGAGGCCCACGTACCTTTCGTTCGTTCCGTGACTCTTTTCCTCTGACAACTTCGGTTGCTAGAGCACTCATAGGCTTGATTGGCGTGCATGTAGATCCGTCTTCCCTCTGTCTACCGCTCAGGCGGCCAGTGGCTTGGACGGGGATCCCGGTGCCTCAGTCCGGCTAGTAGCTTTGGTTAGCGAATATTTTCCTCATAGGGGCAGAGGGCAGACAGCGATGCTTAATCTTCGAACTGGTCTTCTGTGTTTTCGTCCTCCTCAATTTCGTCCATGATGATGGAGTACATGGAGCTCTCGTGTAGATTACTGCCATCTGCATAGGGCAGCGAGGTTAGAATTTCTCGTTGTGCGTGTGCGGCGGCGAGATTTTGTGGCGGGCGCTTCCGATCGTTTCAAAGGTTTATATCTAACAAATGCGGCTCTAGAGTGATGGTGTTTAGGGGCATGTACACGAAGATTTCCTAGATGTCATCACAAGGTCGGGCCGGTTCCGGTAGGGGAGCTGTGGTAGTGGCCGTTCGAGGGTCCTGGTCCTCAATGTAATTTTTATTACGTTTACAGTGCATGTACTTCTATTAAACATTTATAATAGGTCCAAATCTTTTTCATAAAAAAGTCATAACAAAAATTATAAGGAACAAAATCGGTTGCATGTACATCTAGTCAATTAACACAAAATAGATGATTCACAAAATAAAGTCTAACATGATAGAATATATATGTATCCTAATCAGATACAAGGACAGGAAACATAGTAATCAATGTCAAAGCCTTTGTGTCATCGATGCATATGTCAACGAGTATAAACGAGTCAGTCCCGCAAAACTGAAAATTAAACATGAGCCAGCTTCTATTTTTTCCCTTTCTATTGTGGAAGTTCAATGTAGAAAAATTGAAAACGCCAAGCATCTCTTGAGTAATTAATACTAGAGCCGCACCGTCAAGGGTGGCGCGGCGCCTGGCCTTCTGAGCTGGGCCAGGCACAACCACAACCAATAATATGTTGGAGATGCCGCCGTGATGTGCTCCCGCGGCGAGCAACAAGCCGGTGGTGCTATTTGTGGCTACAACGATCACGACGGCGTCATGAGAACCGAGAGCGCCCACTCAACTATTTTGATCTGCGATGGTGGCGAGGAGAACGGGGATGAGATCTACAAGGTCTCTCGGCGACAATGATGGCGACTTGAATTGTGAGTAGAGCGACGCCAGTGACGCAGCCACCGATCGAGTGTGAATTATTGGAAGTAATACTTGCATCTAGGATGGGATAGCATACCATGTCATGTGCTTGTGCCGATGGATGGTCTACAATGACGGCAATTTTTTGAACTCATTATCCCCAGATGGTTCCATCGAATAGTGTGGATGTGATGGATCATTTCAACTTTGCTTCATATTGAGTTAGGTGCATATTTCGTGAGATAATCTATGATTTTGATTTTATTTTTTTCCTGTGGATTCCAAGATAGGAGGGCAGCTTCGCGGGGGGCGGGGGTCAAACAAGCAAGGTGGTGTTGTTGTGTCTATTTTTGTGTAGTTTGCTTCAGAAACATCACACCGATTTCTCTCGATATTTTTCTATTTGCAGAGAAATTACTCAAAGTAAGCCTTCAGTCAAGATTGATATAAAATTGGTTGAGCAATGCAAACATTGCATAGTTGTATGTCATTTAGGATTCTCTAAATTTCAAATACTCGGAGTTGTCTGATGTCTCTGAATATGTTGATTTCATGAGGTAATAAAATTTACACCATTATAATTATCAGACTTAGAATTAAAAGTTAAATCATGCATGTGTTCAGAAACTAAGTTCACAATCATGATGTCTCGGTTTCTTTAATTCCTAAGTTGCCAGCACTTTTTGGCAATTGTCAAGGAAATATTTGGTTATTCTTGATTTTTGTCTTTCTTACCCCTTTGGTCATCACGGTAATATGTATTTTGTCGTAATACATGGACATTCAACTATGATATCAAGTGATTCTTCACTGATTTGCCGACGGGCATTGTCCTATTTATTTATTATGCCACACTTTGAATGAAGAACAAAGGAATTATGCTAAAAATGATAGAAAATTATATATCGTGATATTTCCTTGTGAAAAGTTCAAGCTTTGCATTAGAGACAAAAATTATTGTCTACACAGGTCGTCTGGCAGTAAAGTATTGGCAAAGAAAGATACAAAGCCAAGATGGATCCGATGGGACCTTCTTCTACAAGAATTCGACACGAAGGTATTTACCGCAGTGAGATATATGATACCCAAGTGAATTTCTCATTTATAAAATGAGATGAGGTAATAGATCAAGAGGAAGCGATATGTATCCTTATGGCACTATGGCGGCGCTAGATAAAGCAACAACATGTACCTTTGGGAATAATAGACCTCCATTGGTCCGTGCGGAGGTTCCTTCTTAAAAAACGGAGGTAAGAAAAGAACGAAATTTTGATGGAATTGATTATGCTAACATTTTGTATCTGGCCAAATTGGCTAGAGCAAATTGTTCACCGAGACCAATAAAAAGAGAGAAGAATCTTGGGATTAAATTGCACCTGAAGAACAAGTCTTGAGAGAAGCGCAAGAATAGCATTTGTCATCTCTTCAAGTTAACCTAAAACCCCCAAAGTTCGATCTATTTATCTTGGGTTTAAATTTCTATGAAACTGATGGGTTTACCAGTCGGTATGATAGTTAATACGATCGCCTACGATCGTACCATATGTCATCTTTGGATCTGGGATTTTCTGTTACCTAGGTCTTATAAAGGTACAACCTAGGATACGAGCATTTGCACTCATACCATAGGCCGTCCTTTGTTCTGACTTGAAGGCGCAAAAATCCTTTTCACCGCAGGTGCCAGAGGCGAGTACGACCAGCAGTACGAGCATATGCGCTCGTACTCTAGGCCGTCAAACACTCTGTTTAAATCAAGCTGAAGAGAAGGGGTGTGTATGAGGAACAGTATGAGCGCACGCGCACCAAATGCTGTCACGCACAACAGGAGCCCGATTCGGTTCAGGTTCTTCCTGGTTTTGTTTCGTTTGTTTCCCAACCCTTTTCAACCTATCGTATCTCGAGATTACATACGAGCTTAACCTCTTATATCCTGTTCCAGTGCCTCCTTTCTCTCCATAACTAACAAAACCAATCTAGTAAAAGTTTTCTTGAGCTTGAGTGTTGGGACACCATGGCACATTTATGGGATGAACCGAGAGCTTGAGAGTCGTGACTCACCAAATGGCTCCAAGAGGGAGAGGTAAAATCGCATGGAGAGCAATGGGTCTTCATCACAGAGGAACCAAGAGAGGTGCTCTTCGGGAAGGAAGGAGAGGAGGAAGTGTTGGAATAAGCCACGGCGTATGGTGTGGTCGGGCTCGTCGGGCGCGTCGGGTGCGCGCGGGGCGCAGAGGCGTGGCGTGTGTGTGTCCCCGAGTCTGCTGCAGCCGTTGGTGATCTGTTGGGAGTCCAAGCCGTAGCAGCCGCGTGTGAGCACGTCGTGCGAGCTGGCTAGGACGTGCGGATCGGGAGCTGGCGAGAGCGGAGTCGCGGTGTTGCATGCATGGGGCTTACTGGTTAGCGCATGCTAGGCTGAGTAGTTAGTGCGTGCGTGCGTGCGTGCGTTGTTAGCAGCCGGATGTGACGGCCAGGTTAGTGTGTGTGCATGCAAGTCGTGGAGTTGGTGCCTCCGGCTGTGCCTGGTGTGAGTCCGGCTATATAAGCCATGTACTGGTACTGTGTTTGAGTTGGTGCTCTGGTGAAGAAAAACGGGGCTGTGTGTGCGGCCGGGTCAAACTCCAGTGTATCCTTCTCTTTTGCTTCTTCTACCTCCAGCTACGTGAGAGAAAGAGAGAGAGCTAGTTGGGGCTGCGCCAACATTTGGTATACAGAGCTTCGGTGTGATCCTGCCGACGGCCATGGCGCTCGTTCCACACGACGGCGGTGCGGGCGCGATGTCGTTGCAGCTGCCGCCGCTGACGACAACGAACTACACCGCCTGGGCGATAAAGTCGGAGGCTATCCTTGACGCCCAGGGGCTGTTGAGTGCGGTGGCTCCGGCAGAGGGCGCGGCGGTCGACGCCGGGAAGAGCAAGACGGCAAGGGCGGCGATGCTGGGGGCGCTGCCGAAGGACTTGCTGATGCAGGTGGCGATGAAGCCAACCGCGAAGGAGGTATGGGACTCCCTCAAGGTTCGCTTCATCGGCGCCGATCGGGTGCGGGCGGCGAGGCTCGCGACACTGCACGGCGAGTTCGATCGCCTGCGGATGGACGACGGCGACGAGCTGGACGACTACACCGGGAAGGTCAGCGGCATGGCGGCAAGGTACGCGGTGCTCGGCTCGACGCTCGACGACGCGGCCATGGTGAAGAAGCTGCTCGACACCGTGCCGGACCGCCTGTACGCCGCGGTGGCCGGAATCGAGCAATTCTACAACGTGGAGGAGATGACGTTCGAGGAGGCGCTCGGGCGGCTCAAGGCGTTCGAGGAGCAGACGCGTCGGCGCGTGCAGGCCGGCGGCGAGCGCGCGGACGGGCAGCTGATGATGACGGCGGCACAGTGGGCGGCTCGGGTGCGACGACAAGGCGGACGCGGTTTCGGCGACCATGACAACGACGGCGCGGCGAGCACATCGTCGGGCAACGGAGGGAAGCGCCGTGGACGCTGTTACAAATGCGGGGAGCACGGGCACTTCCGGCGCGAGTGACCGCAGCTGCGGAAAGGACCGGCGGCGGAGCAGGCTCTCCTGGCCGATGCCAACGTCGACGACGACGGACTCCTCTAGACCGTGACTTAGAGGGTGTGTGTTGGAATAAGCCACGGCGTATGGTGTGGTCGGGCTCGTTGGGCGCGTCGGGTGCGCGCGGGACGTGCGGGACGCACTGGTGCGGTCGGGCTCGTCGGGCGCGTCAGGTGCGCGCGGGACGTGCGGGGCGCAGAGGCGTGGCGTGTGTGTACCGAGTCTGCTGCAGCCGTTGGTGATCTGTTGGGAGTCCAAGCCGTAGCAGCCGCGTGTGAGCACGTCGTGCGAGCTGGCTAGGACGTGCGGATCGGGAGCTGGCGAGAGCGGAGTCGCTGTGTTGCATGCATGGGGCTTAGTGGTTAGCGCATGCTAGGCTGAGTAGTTGGTGCGTGCGTGCCTGCGTTGTTAGCAGCCGGATGTGACGGCCAGGTTAGTGTGTGTGCATGCAAGCCGTGGAGTTGGTGCCTCCGGCTGTGCCTGGTGTGAGTCCGGCTATATAAACCACTAGATCGGGATCACGCCTTGGCGCAAGGGTGCCGGTCCCAACGTTTTAGTCAATCAGGTAATGCCAAGTCATTAGGAATCCATGTTTATCATATGCATTCATATAGGATAAAAATAAAGTGAAGAAGAAACTTCCATCTGTTTCAGTCCTGTCACAGCTATAGCAAGTTCATAACGCAGTACAAAATATAAAACATCATATATTAGTATATGGAATGAACATGAACAATTATGGAATCCTATCTTAAAGGCCCTATATCAAAATGAAAATAATACTTCTCGAAAGGAAAGCAGGAGGAAGCAGATCACATATGGAACAGAGAACTAAATGAACAGAGAACTAAATCATACATCATATTAATGTTTTAGTATGAACCACATTAGTAGTTTCAAATCACAGTACAAATGCTTAACACAAGCCAATTCTACAAAATCCTCAAAGCTTAGTCTTTAGACCATGTCATGGTAGTCAGCGGTAAAACAAATCATGAGATAGTTGGTGTACAGGCAGATGATCCCCAACGTCAACTGGTACATTGATCCTTTTACGCGTAAAAGCTGAGATGCCTAAAAAAACATTGCAATTAATGCCATGCAGTCATTTAGCAAAATGCTTAGGACAAATAGATGTTACTCTCTCCGTAAAGAAATATAAGAGCATTTAGATTACTACTAGTACTCTTATACTTGAGCTTGTTTTCTCAGCATGTGTAGTTTCAGCTGGTTTCGCTTGTGTGGAGCCATTTAGTACGCATCCGTTGAAAAGCAGTAGGAGTACTAAAGGTGCAAAGATACCAAATTATTCAGGCTTTGATGCATCTCTTACCACTGTCTTGTCTTATTCACATACTGTATACTCTTAAGATCCAAATCATGTAGTCAACCAAAGGATCTCTAGTTATCACTTATTTCCCGTTCAATCAGATCATTATTCTCTTCGCAAAATAGACAACAACATTCTGTCGTCTGAAGATATTCTCAGAACGAAATGGTATTTTTATCTCTAAGAGGGTTAAGGTGGATCACCTGACATAATGCGAAGGGCTTGTGATTGTATACCTATGTTCCAGAAACGATCATCAGTTTTAACTTATTTGTCAGGTTCACTTTTCTAAGAAACCAAGTCACGGTTAGAACTTAGAAGACCATATACTAAATAAAGCTACTGTCTTGTGCATATAATAAATTAACACTGCCAAAAAAAAGGTTTCACACAGGGACTGTTTGTAGTTGCTACTTGCATCAACGATAGCAGGCTACCTTAGAAAACAACAACATATCACATAGAACTAAGGCGCAATGTTTACAACGTTCATGAAGAACAAATTATCATTCTATACCAATGTTGTGATCCCTCCGAGGATTCAGTTTCTTGAGCTATTGCATTCACCCTAAGTGCATGTGCATTAACAATTCTTAAGACAACAGAAACATGGAAAAAAATCAAGAGAACCAACATACATGAGATACAATTTTTTTCTTCTGAAAACAGGAACATACCTTATTAGCCTATAAAAGTGCGGTGAGTGTTCTTCAGTAGATGAGAGAGAGCCACCTTCTAAATCAAATGGTACAAAACTGCTGACAGAGTAAACTGCTTGACTGAGCAAATTAGTCGGTACTCGCCAACCATATAATCGAGACAATTAGATCATAAAGTATGCAATTTGCTCTTCCTGCAATAATGTATCAAGGTGAAGGCATCAATAATAGTGGACATCATAATTTAACCGCAGGACCACTATTTTAAATCCCATTATTATGCTGACCAGATTTAGAATCTAAAGTTGGATGGATGTGTTTAGTACAAGACGAAGAAAAAATTGAATCCAACGATTCCTCAGACATATGGATAATTTGGAAAGGAATGCAAATGATTATGAGGACTAATCCTTAAACTTTATATTCGCACCCAGCTTTCAAAAAGTAATGCATATATGAATATCCAGGATAAAACAAAATATAAGGACTAATCCTTAAACTTTATATTCGCACCCAGCTTTATATTCTCACCCGCTATCATTCTGTGCATTTTTTTACTTTTCCAGTAGAAATACAAGTTAAAATCATTCCCCCTTTTGTCAGAAGCAAAAAACAAACCAAAAATAAATGCATATATGAATATTCAGGATAAGAAATAGAGTGCCACATGTCAAAATGCAACTTCCAAGCCACACATCAAAATGGATAAAATGCAACAATGTATATAGAAAGCATTGCGTGTTACCCAGAAAGTTCTAACCGTGCTAATGCAAACAAAATATAAGATATCACTCTGTAAGGTTGTGCACTGAATCATTTCAAATTAAATGAGATAACATGCAAAATCTACCCATTAGAGGAAGAGAAACTTCAACTCCTACTGTCTACAAACAACCTATTAGAAAATCATGTTGCTTGAACCCGCAAAAAAAATCTAGCTGCTTGGCATCATAAGACCTCATGGAGGGAAAGGTACCTAATAGTAGTGAAGCATGGGGGCTGACATGGAGGCCGAGGAAGCAATGGAAGCAGTTATAGATGACGCCGTGTATGTCAGTCGTCCATGGCATAACAACAGACTACATGTATATGGATAGACAGAGTTTGGTCTGACTGCCTTGTCACCCGGCTCCTCCCTGCGTTGTAAACACCTGTTGATGGTAATTACCTTGGGAAAAGATCACTTTGACTGTTGTCTTTCTACATTAATCAATGAACCAAATTCAACTCTAGATGGCCCCAGATTGTCCATCCATAATTTTAATAAGGTGTGTTGACCGGGTAACCGACTTTTAATTCTATTAGGTACTAAGCATTGGTCGATGCAACATCGATAAGCAAAAATGGTTCCTTAAATAGAGAAGTATTTTGGAAAAATTCACATGGAGAAAGCAAGGAATCTAACCATGCTGCCGAGGTGAAGCATCTAACAACCCAAAAGGTACAACATAATAATCATGAAGGAGGAATGCCAAATGAGACCAAAGAAAAAGGAATGCAGAAAAAGAAACCAATCAACTTAAGGAACCTTCATGTTGCCTTTGACTGAATCGAATGCCTGCAATTAAGCAACAAAGAACCACATTAGTGGCTACATAAGTTAGTAGAATGATAGTACTAACAAATATAGCCAATGACCTATGTCTAAAGATATCACTATTCATTCTGGAGGTTACTTCATTAGCCCGAACACGTGGGAAGGTGGCAGATCATCTACGGCATGGAGCATAAAAAATAATACGTAGCCAGGTAGGCATCACGAAGTGGGCTTACCTTTGGAGGAGCATGGTGTTGGTGGTCGGCCCCATTGGATGATCTTGCCAGCAACAAAAAATCGGAACGATATGAACCTGGCGATAGCTCAAATCAGAATTGCTTCAAACATATAAGAAGCCGGTTGACAAACGGAAGGCTGTAATAGTTGTATGTTTCCTGAGGATTATGGTACGGGCCAACCTTGTTTATCCAGAGCTTAACTGGTTCTGAAATTTTGTATTACACACAGACATATAAGAAGCTGCAATACTTTAGTGATGGCAAAACATGTTCTCAGTATGATAGCATATCAGCATATAGCAGAAGGAAAAAAGATGCTTTCGACACACCGGTCACCATGATGACAAAGAAACCCAAAACAAGAAATAGAAAAAACAGAGAAACTTTAAAGTTTAAGGTTCATGGCTGACCATTCAATAACATTTAAGAAAATTTAAATTCCATGGCTGACTTGTTGATTGTTAAGAGCACTTCACCGTTCAAAAATATTTGGGATTGTCAACCAGTTAAATTATCGACCATAATGAAAATAAAAGAAACACCTTTCTCATGACAATTTTTATGGCAGTATATGCCAACTTAAATATATTACTCAGAAATTTGAAGGCACCAAAAAAAGTCCCTTCTTAGGGTCGAATACATTATCCATGGGCTTAACTCTTGCAATTAAATACATGTGTTCAAACATTTTTTGTCACTAATCAGCACATGCATAAATATTTTAATATTTGAGCGACATTACAGAGTAAACAAAACCTTAGTTGGAAAATAAGAGCCAAACATTACACCATGACCTCTGTTTGGATGCAGAGTGGATTCCAAATGTTGTCTTAGTATATTACTCCCTACGTTCCTAAATATAAGGCCTTTAAGAGATTTCAATATGGACTACATACATAGCAAAATGAGTGAATCTACACTCTAAAACATGTCTATATACGTATGTAGTCCCTGTTGAGATCTCTAAAAGGGCTTATATTTAGAAACGGAGGGAGTACTTGATAACTTTAATCTTGGAATAGTAACAGCAAGCTTGCTCCATAACCACCTTAAAAAATACTAAATAACTAAACTATCACATGATTCAGTGTACGCTGTGCAGCAGAACATAATACAACCAGAGAGAGCCTTGGGATAATGTTATTCAGTGTCCATGATACGCAACAGACTAATGCACCTATGAGCATCACATCTGATGAATGATTCTAATGGAATTGTACTGAAATTTATCCAAAAACTAATAATGCATAACATTCATTTAAATGGACAACACAATGCCAGGTAGAGCCCTATTCAAGGGCATAAAAAGTTTCTCTAACTACTTAACTTTCTCTTAAATGTTTGTCCATAACAACATTCAGGGGAGGTATCTCATCCTAACCATGGCATGCGCGCTGAAAATTTGGACAAATGAAACAGTTTCATCCATTTCCCTGCTCAGAGTTGTTGCCAAAATAGCCAAATTAGTTTCGAACTGGATCCAAATGGTTTGTCTTAACACAAGAAGAAGTCAATGAATGGTTTCATTTAACTTGTACTATGACACATGATATACAGGGATGCAAAAATATATGAGAATATGTGATGCATACCCGAGAGGGAGCCGAGGAGGGTGAACTGCCAAGTTGTACTTGTACTATGTTAAAGTTCCTGGTAATTATTTTCTGGATTATTATCTGAGGAAACTCCAAAGCCTGCAAAAGTAGAAGCAGAACTCAAGAACATGAATGAGGCTTAAAACTATGTAGGCTAACACGCCATTTAATTAAGCAAATCATGATTAATCATGCCTAAAGGAGATAAAGAACCCCAAAGCCTGCAAATAATATATATCCATTTGAGCTATACGTGATATTTCACTGGTAGAAAAGAATTTTGTTAAATAATATAAAAGGAGATGCCATACCAAAGGAGATAGATATCAACATGTCCAGGAAAAAAAGAACGGCTCTCAGTTCATATGTTTCAGGCATTAGGCATAAACGTGTCTCTCATATACATGTAAACAAAACAATATGTGCAAAGAAATTTCTCTTTGGGCTAGTTAAAATAATCGCTTTAGTTCTTAAGTAAAAAGAAAATCTTCAGTTTACGTGCATCTCGTATACATGAAAACAGCAGGCCAACTAATACTCCATCACACAAATAGAGTGAACAATTTGACTTATTGGCCACATAAGGGAACATCCAAAATGAACAACTCAATGAACCTCATACATCAAAAAAAATCTAAAACAGATATAGCATTGCAAGGCTAACCAGATTACCTATATGTCAAAAGCCTAATTGACAACTCAAATCTTAGCTCCATAAACTATGATGATTTTGCAAGGAGGGTGCCCTCCCAAATCTAATAGGTTCATAAAATACATAATTTAGGTATAACATTGGCTATTGTCATGTTGCATTTTAAAAGTACAGTGGAAAAAACAACAACAAACACTCGTAGGGCTGCCCATTTAACTCACATGGTTAGATTTCGTCTGGAAATAAACACGGACGATAAACACGGAAATAAACACGGCGATGCAAAATGGGAAGAAGCAAAAATGGTTGCATATGATTAACAACCCTATTCAATTATTCTAGTTATTATGATGATATATAATCATAATCGGTTTGATTCTATTTGCTATGATGATAGATGATCCGATTCAATTCTTTAATAATGTACTTGCACATTTGTCCGTATATTCCTTGCTAGTTGCAGGCTTTAGGGTTCTTTATATATCCTAAACAATCTGTGAAATCGTCTGCATCCGTTCTAACTAAGAAATATAAATTCAGCAAGCAATAGCTAGGCCAACAAAAGGAAACAATCAAATAGCATTGCAAAGTATGAACCTTGAGGCATCCAGGTCTTCATGCTACTAAAGCCTTTTTCCTTCCACGCCTCATGCCTATCTGCACTCTCAAGCAGCTCGCGCTTGTTGCGCCACACTGCCAGCCCCATCTGTAGCTTGGCAATTGACTTGTCTAAATATCTAGGAACAAAATGATATCCCAGTTAGTCCCTCAATGGATAATGTATTTTTTAAACAGGCTGAGAACATTTTCAGGATTTATGTCAACTTGCTGTATGGCCCCATGAGTTTCAGCAGTCTACCCCATCACGTCCATGTCATCACATGATTTCTGAAATAATGAAAGAGTGTACATATCAATGGGGAAACTGTGGAATGCTTAAACATTTCCAAAACTCACAACAACATGAACATTTAATCTGAAAAGTATTATCGATTACATGTCTCAGACAATGTAGCAAAAAAATATTCCACATGAATCACTCATATATCTATCAATGATAGAGATATATTGCATAAGCAAGTCAGATAACCATGACTCACGAGTGGTAACATAATGTACGAGCAAGTGATTAGTGACTGCAGCTAAATTTCAGAAGAAAAAAGAACACACTAATCAGTAGGCAGTGGAGCATAAATATTACAGAAATTAATTTCTCCTTGCAGCAGGTAGAACCGAACACAGTATGCACTTAAACAAAGCAGACACATAGCAACGATGCAGGGATGGGCAGATATTAAATTCCAGGGAAGAGTGTTCACCACCAGAGAGAGGCATGTATGAGTCCCATCTTCTTCTTCTTCCCTGCAGATCTAGAGGACTGCAACCCTGCCATTGGGATCCAACTCCCCCTGCAAATGAACAGATAGACATATCTAATCGAATCTGGAGCAGATGAACAGGTAAATCCGAAGAGAGACAGTGGAAATGGGGGAAGTGGAAAGGGCACCCACCGCAGATCGGAGAGACTCAGCTCGGGTTGTCTTCTTCCCGGAGATGCACGAAAGCTAGGACGACGACCTGATGCTCCTCCAGTAGATGGCAATGCCTCGAGGTAGAGTCATTGTGCGAGCTGCAGCTGACGGTCCTCCCGGTGACGTCTACACGCACTTGAGGCGGGGCGAGCACCGCAACTCCAGATCCTGCACACTTGAGGCGGGGCGCACCCTGAGCGTGAGCAGGCAGGCGCTCTGACTCCTCCTCGGTTTCTAGGCTGCTGGTGGTGGGAACCGCGAAGCAAACACGCACCTGGGTCGGCGAGGGCGAACCAGTCGGCGCAGATCCTCTGGTGCTCCTTGGAGCAGACCACGGCGGCGGTGGACCGCGCCCGCGCGATCTCCATCCACGATCTCCCTCCTCGCATCGTCGGCGGCGGCTGACGCGAGCAGCAGAGTGCCAGCCTGGATCCGCTGGCCCTCCTCCTCCTCCTGCCGAATCCCCCGACGCGAGCGGCGTCCTACACTGCCGATGGCGCCTGATGGGAGAGCAGCGACGGCGGCATGCTTGGTGTCGGGAGAGGAAGGGAGGTGAGGGCGAGGGAGCTCATCGGCGGCGATGGCTGCAGGGAACAAAGAAGGGGGAGTGCCGGCTAGGTTTTTCACGCAATGGCGAAGTGGAGAGAAGGAGACGGCCCCATCCGTTCCATAGCCACCCATCGCCTGCCATGCAAGGGCCTAGCACACGAAATACCACATATACCCTCGGCGGGGTGTGAAAATTACAGGCGGTGGCATGGCGTGGTGGCACGAGATCTTTACAGCGGGAGGTAACTATTCATTCCTACAGGAGCCCATCTTCGATCCGACGAGCGAGGTCGTTCCAGGGGTCGATCCGACGGTCCAGATCCGATCAAGCAACCAGATCCAACGGCCAGGGATCCAAACGGCTGAGGAGCCGGGAGGATCCCCGTCATCCTTATTTCTCGATGTACTGGTACTGTGTTTGAGTTGGTGCTCTGGTTAAGAAAAACGGGGCTGTGTGTGCGGCCGGGTGAAACTCTAGTGTATCCTTCTCCTTTTCCTTCTTCTACCTCCAGCTACGTGAGAGAGAGAGAGCTAGTTGGGGCTGCGCCAACAGGAAGAAGAAGGAAACAGGACTCGGGAGGCAATCCCTATCGAATTCATCAAGCTCGTCAGGACCGGCAACCGCCTCAACTTTATTAAGATCACTCCAACCCCTGCGGCTAGTTGTGGCTTTCAAGGCTGCACTGTTCATGATCCGCTGGAATGGTCGCAGTAGATGAATCCCAAGGAACGCTAGGAGCACACCATTCGAGCGGGCATCACCGTTGGACCCCCGAGGAAGAAGTTCCTTGAGAATCATGACTACGTCCCCCTTCAGCATCGCGCTTGTCAACCCGAGGTACAAGCTACTAGTTCTAAAACTCGAAGTGCACTTCTGCATGATCGTATCAAGGAGATGGAGGGCGAGATTAATGGGAAGCCCAAGAAGGATTTTGCCCCGAGCCTGAGGATCATCGCGAACTTGTTGGAGATAGTTAGCGTGCACAAGCTCCACATCACAAACTTGGAGAGAACGAGCTTCTTCTCGGCACACTCGCCAAAATTCCCTTGCATGCACTTCCAAATAACCCCGGTACTGACAAAAACGGGACTAAATGAATTTCATCTGCTTCGCATGTTAAGCTTGAGGAGATTTTGAAGCCCTTGCATCTCCCTTTATCGCCTTGCTTAGTTATTTTCCAGCTAAGGTTTTAGTTTGGTTTAGTTAAAATAAAAGTGGACAGTTGATAACTGATATTTTTACACACATTTCACCTTTGTTTAAACCGAGATATTTGAATTAAAAAGAGATATTCGCTCCAATATTGATACTAATGACTAATGAATGCAAAGGATTCCACAAATCCTCTCCTTGATGTGTTTCCATAGGAAATGGGCCAAACAAGGAAGAAATCACGTGTGGAAATGGAATGGAAGAATAATGGAGGAACAAAGAATCAACAGGAGACGTTTCTGCGAAGGCAGCTGATGACCCACAAGTATAGGGGATCAATCGTAGTCCTTTTGATAAGTAAGAGTGTCAAACCCAACAAGGAGCAGAAGGAAATGACAAGTGGTTTTCAGCAAGGTAATTTCTGCAAGCACTGAAATTGTCGGTAACAAGTAGTTTGATAGCAAGATAATTTGTAAAAAGTAACAAATAACAATAGTAACAATAAGTGCAGTAAGGTAGCCCAATCCTTTTTGTAGCAAAGGATAGGCCGGAACAGTCTCAGATAATAAGTAAAACATTATCGAGGACATACGCGAATTTCATCTAGTCACTTTTATCATGTTGGTTTGATTTGCGTTGGCTACTTTAATAATTTGATATGTGGGTGGGACGGTGCTTGGGTGATGTTCTTATTTGAACAAGCCTCCCACTTATGATTAACCCCCCTCGCAAGCATCCGCAACTACGAAAAAAGAATTAAAATAAAATCTAACCATAGCATTAAACATATGGATCCAAATCAACCCCTTACGGAATAACTACTCCACAATGCATTTCCTTAGGCCCAAAGATGATGAAGTGTCATGTAGTCGACGTTCACACAACACCACTAAGTGAATCACAACATACATATCATCAAAATATCAAACACGTATCAAATTCACATGATTACTTGCAACATGATCTCGTGTCCTCAAGAATAAAAGTAACTACTCACGCAACATGTTCATGTTCAAGGTCAGAGGAGTAATAAATATCATAATGGATCTGAACATATAATCTTCCACCAAATAAACCGGCTAACATCAATGACAAGATGTAATCAACATTACAAGTCAACCACAGGTACCAATCTGAGGTTTTGATACAAAGATTGAATACAAGAGATGAACTAGGGCTTGAGATGAGATGGTGCTGTTGAAGATGTTGATGAAGATTGGCCTCCCAAAGATGAAAGGGTTGTTGGTGATGATGATGGCTTCGATTTCCCCCTCCGGGAGGGAAGTTCCCCCCTACGGAATCGCTCCGCCGGAGGGCAAAAGTGCTCCTGCCCAAGTCCCGCCTCGAGACGGCAGCGCTTCGTCCCGAAAGTCCTCTCCTGATTTATTTCGGTCAAAAGACCTCATATACCAGAAGATGGGCACTAGAGCTGGGCCTGGGCCCCCACTACCCACCAGGGAATGCCTGGAGGGGGTGGCGTGCCCTAGTGCCTAGTGGGCACCTGGGTGGCCCCCTCCGGTAGTTCTTTTCTCCAGTATTTTTTATATATATTCCAAAATAATTCTCCGTGAAATTTTAGCTCATTTGGAGATGTGTAGAATAGGTATTTCTGACATAGCTTTTTCAGGTCCAGAATTCCAGCTGCCGGCATTCTCCCTCTTTGTGTAAACCTTGCATATTAGGAGAGAAAAAGCATTAGAATTACTCCATAAAGTGTTATATTGCATAAAAATACTATAAATAACAGTAGGAAAACATGATGCAAAATGGACGTATCAACTCCCCCAATCTTAGACCTCGCTGGTCCACAAGTGAAAGCCAATATCGAAAATCATGTCCACATGTTTAGAGAGAGAGGTGCCAATAAAAACAAAGTACGGACATAGTAGCATCATGAATATTATTATAACAACAATAAAATTTATCATAAAACTTCTCATGAGCAAGTACCAATTCATCACAATATCAAAATATACAGCATAAACTTTATTAAAAACCAACAAACTATGTTCTTAGTCAACTTTGCAATTACAATGCATCATATTTTCAGGAAGAGTATCGTATCGGAGCCTTTTGGCAAGTCCACATACTTAACCATCATTTAGTCTTCTATGATTGCTAACACTCACAATATATATATGAGCAAAAAGTTTCAACCGGACACATAGAAAGATAGGGCTTATAGTTTTGCCTCTCAACTTATTCACCTCAAGGGTGATGTCAGTAATAATAACTCATGATCACTCACATCCAACTAGATATATGTGCCTAGACCTTTCCCCACCACGTGATGCTTGCAAAAGAGAAAAATAAAATGGAATAGAGAAGGATACTTTGACTCTTGCATAAAAAGTAAATACATAACACTACAAGAAATCTGTTAATACGTGACGGTCCTAATCTGTCAAAGATCAGCCAATAACTGTCATGCGTGCCCATCCATGATGGAGTAGAAATCCGTCATGTATATCGCGTCATAATTTGAGATCATACCTTTCATGACAGTTCTTGATTGTCATGGATCTACCCAAAGCCCGCCCAGGCCCAAGCCTAGTTTTTTATTGACCAATCGGAATGACGTGGCTGCCTACGTGGACACTCTTTGTCGTCACGGAATCCGTCATGGATTTAGGCACAATTTAAATTTACTCCAGCCCACTAGTCCATTTCTTTCGACCCAATATTGACCCAGACTTTTTAGCATAATGCGTTACACAAATCGTAATGCCAATTTTGGCCAAAGACAAAGGATTGCCAGAGTGTCATACGTAACACAAATTATTCAATATGCAACCATCCGCTCATATGTACAACATGCCAGTTTACAAATTTTCTATGAAATGATAATTGATAGCATTCATTGACAAAATATGACAAAGCAAGGTCAAGAGCCAGTACAATCGAATTTACATCAATAAAACATATAAAGTATTGAAGTTGTTATTCATGTTCTTGCCATCGGCCCTCCTGATGTCAACTATCATGTTGTACCAGATTGTGATGGGCAGCACCCCTCTTGATGTCAACTATCATGTTTTAGCAGATTGTGATGGGCAGCGCCAAGTAGCCCGCCACCCAATCAGACCTAACATATTTACAAGAACATTAGATAATTGTAGAAATAAGAGGATTACAACAAATGTAAAAAATGAATTACATGTTGTCCAAAATTCATAAATCTTACACTGCCTACAAATGAGAATAATGGTATCTACTATAAAACAAGAATAAACATGAGGTTGCTTAAAATTAATTCAAAACAAGTGTGTCAAATGAAAGTTTAATCAAGTTAGCCTGTAAGTGACAAAGTAACATAACACACATCACAGAACTCCAACTACTATAGCAGTAGAAGTTAAAACCATATAAATCAACCAACAAAATGGCATCACTAACAAACAATATCAACAACAAAATGGCATCACTGGGAGCAGCAGTTAACACATGAACATTTGAAGTTTACACTAGCCAAGTAAAAGAGCAGCGGCATGAAACTCCATGTTTATGCTGCAAGTTCATCTCAAAGCACCGACAGATAGGAAAAATACTTGCTTGCCAAATGAACTTCAAATGGCATGCAAAATATGAAGAAAGAATGTCATACAGTTTTCTTGAGAGATCTCCATTCATGCAGCATTAAGCTATGTACTCACTGTTTTTGGGACGCGCGATCAACCAAGGGTTGACTCAGACACCTCAACTAGACGAGACTAGTCGATCGGCCAGGCACGACTCGTCAAGAGTCGCTACCCCAAAACGGCTGGTCGACTCGTTGACTCAAAAATCTTGTATGTACTTCTTATTAGATGAAAAATCAAAATCTGTAATGTAGTGGATTATGAAACTTGAAAATACTTGACAAATAATGAAATAATAGATAAGAAGGTGCAGCTTGAATTGATTATGTTTTGTTGATATTCAATGGTGGGTAGAAAAGCTAGTTTATTCTCCTCGCCCCCTTTTCTTAATCCCAAACCAAAATTGATCTAATTATCATGTTACTTTTGTGCATAACGATCCTATATGCTCAGGGCTAGAGGTTTCCCACTTGACCATCGTTGAGAGTACTATTGTTGATAACAGGAAAAAAATAATGAAATGAACCAGTATATTTGTAAACAAGGCGACGGCAGTAGGAACTAAAAGCCTTGCACATGTGTAGCAAACCTTCATCAGCTTGCACAAGAACTACAAATTAATTTATTACGTGGCTTAAGAAATTACTTAATGGTTACACATGAACACCAAGAGATGGCAACTCTAGTAATCGATGCAATGCATGATATTAGGGACATGGTACAATGCAGATTTTATTCACACCAAAATATCTGCGCAGTTATAATTTTATTGGAACCACACAACATTTCACACCTTCAACAGCTCACAGCACTCCACACCTTGAACAGCTCAAAATCTACAGCCTGAATATTTCATATCAAGAATAAGACAAGCAGAAGAACGAAAGGATATCACAGCAAGGGTTTCAGCTTTCCGTATCTGATTCTGAGCCATATGGCAAATATAACGATGAGGCATACAAATCTAGCAGTGATTGTTGTGCCAAGTAATCTAACATCCACCCGATAGACACAAAAATGTAATGATTTGGGACAGCAACAAGCTTACCAGGGGCCCCTTCTCTAGAGATATACAGGCTGGTGTAGTGTAGGAGCAGCAGATCCAGTAGTCCTGTAGGACTTGAGATTTCTGAGGATGGAGATGAGCGGCAAAGCCTGCAGCCTTGGCAAGGAGGCTGGGGAGCTGGGACAACACAACCTGGACTAAGGTGAAGGCTAGCATGAGCATGTTGCAGCGCCTGCCCTGGTCGTTCTTGTGGACACAATCCGATCTCCTGGTTGCAGTTTGCAGACAGAGCACAGAAAAAGAAAAAATAGGATTCAGCATGTCCTGAATGATAACTTGTAATTGGGTTCAGAACTTGTTGTGCGTTTAGAGAATCAGAAGGAGAGGGGTTTGCTTGCAGGGCGCACACGTACTGAGGTAGGAGCGGACGGCGTCCATGTAAGTGCAGTACCTGGCGCCGCTGCGGGGGTCGAGTGCGCGGTAGGCGTTGACGAGCAGTGTGGAGGTGTAGCAGGTGACGCACGCGAAGCCCGCTAGCGCGAGTGGGTCGGACACCCATCCCAGCTGCGCCACGCTCCACGCCGGAGCCAATCACCACCGTCACAATGTGTGTCATCGCCGTCCATACCGTCCCTGCAACAGACGAACAAAAACCGCCGCCGCCACCGGTCAATCAAATTTCCAATCCACAGGAATAAACGCTTAGCAAAACCCCATATAAACAAGGCAAAATAATCGAGATATGAGAGCACATGGAGGGGCGGCGCACCTTTGAGATCGTGTTCGCCCGTCTCGTCGTCCTCTGATGCTGCTGCTGTTGCCGCGCCGTGAGGGTGTGGGAGTTAGAGGGACGGGTGCAGCTACAAAGAAGGACGGGGGTTTGGTCAGTAGGTTGTGACTGCTGCCATGGCGGATCTAGAAGCCACCATAGCTGGTCGATCTACCTCTGCTCTCCAGAGGAGGGGGGAGGAGGGAAGGGGTGGGAGGGTGGGGGGACGGCGACGACTTGTGAAGGCGGCGGTGGGTGGCAATCTGGACTCCGCACCGAGGGCCAGAGGTCGGCGACCGCGCGTCCATCGGAGGGAGGGTCAGAGTGGATCTGAATCGGGGAGCCGGGAGGAGAGGCGGCGGCGGCTGCAGGTGGATAGGGTTTTCGTGGTCGGGGGAGAGAGGCACGAGGCTGCGGGACTGTGGGTTGTGTGGTTAAATGGGTTGGCTCCGAAATTTTTCGACTCCCCGCGCAGACAACTTGAATGATTTATCCGCGCGCTTTTCTCCTAAGTCTATTTGGACTTTGGTACTATATATTTTCTCCCTTTGGTACTGCCCCTGCCTCATTTCGTCCCACGTGTCTATTAGTTACATACTACTCCGTAGTATATTCAGATATAATTTCATTAAGTTTCTTTTTTGATTAACATTATTTGTCAAATTCAAATTACAATTGAACTAAAATGGTGAAGCCGGATCAACATGAGCAAGGTCCTCATGGTGTATGAAGGAAAGAAAGTTAGTCCCGGCTAGGCCTAGTTGGTCGATCCATGACAGTTTTCGTGACGGTACTTCCACGACCGTCATTATGGGGCTACCCTTTTTGGGCCCATACGCGTCTTCTTGATCGGTGACGGTTTCTGTGACGGATTCCCGGAACGTCATCAGAAATCCGTCACGGATTAACAGGTTTCTTGTAGTGTAAAAGTTAGGCCCTTCGCAGAGGGAAGCAGAGGTTGTCATGCGCTTTTTGGTTTTGTATGCACAATCTCTTAATGCAAAAGAATGTCACGTTATATTGCCCCTTATGATAGCAACCTTTATTATGAAGTTTGTCGTTTTTATTACTTTTTCATCACAAGTTCGTACAACACTTATTTTCTCTTACACCAAAAGATTAAACATATTTAGAAGCATTTTTATTGCCTTATGCACCGATGACAACTTACTTGAAGGATCTTACTCAATCCATAGGTAGGTATGTTGGGCTCTCAAAACATGGATTTGGGTTTAAGGGTTTTGGAAGCACAAGTAGTATCTGTACTTAGTGCGGATTTTTTGCTAGCAAAGATATTGAGCAAGCACCACATGTTAGAGGATCTATGACAATATAACTTCTATGTCAATATGAATAAACATAAATCATTACGTTTTCTTCCTTGTCCAACGTCAACAATTTGGCATAAAATATTTAATGGGGGCTCATAATCATAAAAGATGTCCAAGATGGTATATTTGCATGTGAATCTTCTCTTCCCTTATTAATTCTTTCATGAATTGCATCATTGACCAATGCTATATTTGTCAACTTTTAATAAATCTTACCACTTATACTTTTTCTTATGTGGTGTCATTACTTACCATAAGATTAGCATATGATCTTTTTATTATTTCCTTTATTTTGATTGAAACATAAAAGTAAAGAAGCAAAAAATCAAACTAATTTTATGATATAGCTCTCACTCGATTACATAGATAGATAGATCACAAAACTAGCACTCAAAAATAGATCATATTAAACTTTTATTCAACTAAATCACAAAATAACTACCGATCGAACTAAGATAGGTAAAGGTAATAAAAGTGATGGTGATACGATATTGGGGCATCTCCCCCAATCTTGGCATAAGACAAGGGGAGTGCCCATACCCGTGTGCTTAAGTCTCCTTCTTTGGTGATGATGGCGATGAAGCAGTGGGCTTGTCCTCCAATATATTCGTGAGTGCCTCCCTGAAACTTTGAATCTCTCGAAGGGCTCGATGAAGCAACTCAATGTTCTTCTCCACTTCAGCCATAATATGTTTATTCTCCGGTCCCCAAGCGTTTGTTCCTGCATCACTTTCTGTTGGACGAGATATGTCCCAATTGGACGGTATGTGCACATGAGGAGTATTTTAGAACCCATAGTTGTGAATCAAATTTTGAAAATTGTTTTGATGTAACCTGTGTAAAGGCCTCCTTGGAGGGAGTCCTTCTTGCACTTTAGGGCTCTCTCGATCGTTTGTTGATCTCATGGCTTGATGGGGATTAGGAAGAGTGGAGATGCCAGCCAGTGTGCCCCTCTCGGAGGCCGGAGGGTGGACTCCGAGAATTCCCTTCATCTTCTTCCAGGGCAACCTCCTCAATTCCCTCTCCCCTTAACTCCACCTGTACCAACCAAGCATCGCCTTCTACATTGTTGGAGGAGGGAGAAGACATGATGCCCGGCTTGATAGGTCTAACAAAAATACAACACAAAACAAGAACAGAGAATATTTCCGCGATGCGGTGGTCAATACGTCCGGGGCAGTTTATAAAGAATTTTTATCTTGGGAAACAAGTATACTACAAGAAAGTGGCTGAACGTCAGGGGTGTAGTCGTAGTCTGGAGCGGAGTCAGTCTCGGTGTCTACCGGAGAGAAGAGGGGAAAGAAACAATAAATGTACAGCAAACAAATGCATCATGATGCATGACATAGCAATATGCAGTGCTAGGGGTGACCTAACGCAGTGTTACACGTTACAGACGAAGCGGGAAAACATTGGGAATGTTTTCCCAGCGTTTCGCATTTTTCGGACAGATGAATTCGAGGGAAAGGATCCATGTTCATCATACTAGAGGCATGTGACAGATGAACGGATAGCATATTCAGATTCGTTATATTTTTCTGAGCAACTTTCATATATAAATTATTTTTATCTGGCTTGTAGATTATTTTATATGATTTTTCAAAGATTTAAACATTTTCTAAAGTTGTTATTATTTAAACTAATTCAAAAATTAGATTTATTGCGTCAGCATGATGTCAGCAGTCAACATAGTCAGTTGACAGGTCAAACTGACCTGTGGACCCCACTATCAGTGACTTAGGTAAACTAACAGGTTAAAATTTAACTGATCTAATTAATTAACTAACAGTGGCCCCGTCAGTAACTAATTAGTTTAATTAAATTAAATTAATTACTTTAATTAGTTTTAGGGGGGCCCACTAGTCAATGACTGGGGCTGCCTAGTCAGCACCGTTGACTGGTCAAACCAGTCAACGGGGTCAGCTGGGCCACTTGGACCCACCATTGAGTGACCCTAGGGCCCACCATGTCGGTGCAGCGCCGGAGAAGCTCCGGCGAGCCTCTCCCGCGGCGGTTCTTCATCGGACCCGGTCGGAAAACCGCTACGGTCGACCATTTTGCGCACTGCAACTTGCGTCCGAACGAGAAGAGCTCGTTACATCGGTTAGGTCTACTGGGCGGAGCTGGGGCCACCGGAAAATGCGCCGGTGACAAGTGAGGCGGACGCCGTCGTTCGGGTGAGGTCGGAAACGTCGGGGCGGCGTGCAGACGCGTGGCAGGAGCAATTAAGCCGGGCTACGTGCTGTGGCAAAGCCGTTGGGCGCACACAGGTGACCAATTGGTCCCCGGAGACCAATTGGTCCTCGGAGACCAAGCCAGGCGGCTATGGCGACAGGCGGCATTGGGCGTCGTCGTCGGTGACGGAGGCGGCTATGGGGCGCGGTGAGCTAACGGAGAGGGGAAAGGAGGAGCGGGTGCTCCCTGGCATTGCAGAGACGGCCCGGGGACGGCTTGAGGTTGTCGGAGTCGAGGGAGCTCATCGGCGGAGCAGAGGAAAAAGATAGCATTGGACGACGGAGCAGGGGGGCTCTCAGCTCCAATTGGTGGGAGCAGAGGGCTCGGTCGAGGCCGGTGGAGCCCCTGGACGTGTTGGACAAGGACAGGGGCGGCGGTCGCCGCGGTGGCCGACGGCGGGCGGCGACAGAGCGCTCGGTCAAGGTGGATCTGGAGGGGGGAGGCGGAGAGCGAGAGGGGGAAGTGGGGAGAGTGAGCAAGTGGGCAGGGGAGCCTGAGGCGCCATGGAGCTGGCGCCCTTATCCTCGTCGGGGCGTCGCCGGGGACGGGGTCCGGCGGGGACGTGCCCCTGTTGCGGTGCGGTTAGTGGAACAGGGGGGAAGACGACCCGGGGGGGATGGGCTGGACCGGCTAGGCCAGCCACTATGTCCTAAGGCCCAGTCTGGCCGGCCCTTTTCTTTTTCCCTTTTCATTTTGCTTTTCTTTTTATTTATTTTCTATTTCCTTTAAAAACAAAGTATTTTAGTTTTATAAAAATACAAAACTTGCACCTAAAATAGTGATACAAATTAGGCCACTGCCACAAAAAGTTTGGCACTTCAATAAATTAGGTTAGAATTTTTATAATTTAAAAAGCTTTTAAATAATTGTTTTAGCACTTATTTTAATTAGTTTAGAGCATTTAAGCACTTTATAAAATGTTAGTTTCACCATGACAAATATCCAGGGATTATTTGTAACACTGTGAACATTTTAGTTTTCATGTTTGTGAATTTCTTTATTTCACTTATTATTTGAATTTGAATTCAAAGTGGAATTTGAAATGAGATATGGAATCAAAGGTGGTCAAGCACTGTTTAGCAAAATGATTTTGCTTAATCACATAGGTTACTGTAGCTCAAAATAGAGGGGTGTTACATAGTGGTGCTAAACATGGTTTCAAGTGCACACACAATTCTTTGGCATTCTACATATGTAAATTTGCATCAACTAACCTATCACCCTTCACACTTATGATGGCACCCACAAATATTACAGTGGCCTCACAGTATGCTCTGTCCTGTTTAGGTTTAAGCGTTCCACCTGGAGTGTCAGCTGAAATCTAGTGCACGTTCATAGCGGTGAGCCACAAGATGGTATTTGTCCGCTACCTCTTGAAGTTAGCACCCATAAACAGGCTCGGTCTCGGAGTAGCAGCATAGCCAGCCAAGGGAAATTTCCTAAGAGATAAGGTTTTTTGATTTTTAGGAAATTAGGTAGTTTCATTTAAGCGTAATCTAGATAAGCATCATCACAAGATTACTCTCATGGCAAATCGAATAATGCGGATTAGGAAAACCTAGCATGTAAGCATACGGACCAAAGGCACATGTCAATAGAGAAAACTTCAAGACTTACAAGAGCATCAAAAACTCCAGTGCAAGAGATTCTTCGCAAAGGGTGGTGAAGAACTAGTTGTGTGCGGTAGAGGAAACATACAAGAGGATGTCGAGGATGTAGTCGAACTTGAGTGAACAGCCACACCGAGATGCTCCCCAAAAACCTTATAGCCCCTCGCCCAGTGCAGGTTCTCAAGGGATACGGTTATAGAGGCATGCCCTTCTAGATGGCTGTGCACGTAGTCATGAGGACGGGGTCATCGGAGAAGTAGCTCAGCACTAGGAACTTGGCATATGTATTTGCACTGAGGTGTTTGTCCTGTGTATCGTCTCTTTTGTGTATCTCCTCTACATAGAGGGGAAGTGTTGGAGATTGAAGAGGTGCAATTGACACGTGGTGGGAGAACTCTCTGGTAATAAATAACATGTCCAGAACGAGGTCGAGTATTGTGACGTACACACAGAGCTAGATAGTGCACTACCATGCAAAAAAATTAGTTCTTCCAACATTGTGCATAACACTAAACTTTGTCAACTAGCATACGGTACTAAACTCACGCATTTTCCATGCAACTCAAATGGGCCTTTGAGAGTTAGAATTTTAACTGGGCTGAGGTACAAGATATAGTGGACCAAGGTCCATAAAATATAACATAATATTTTAGTGAGTCTCGTATTTGGGTGACTAGTAAATGTCTATGTGCAATGCATGTTGATATTAGGCATTATATTAACTGCACGGAAATATTAGGTAGGATATTATTTACACAATACGTTGATATTTGGTATGGTATTAATTTCACGCCAAACGTGTTAAGGGCTCACCATTGAAGCAATATAGGTCGTTGGATTGACCTGATTTGATGGCCGAGATTACTTGGATCTACCCCATGGGTATTTTTAGATACTAACTAGTAAATAGTAAAGAGTAATGTGTATGTGCAATGCACGTTAATATTGGGAAGAAAATTTACTGCACGTTGATATTAGGTAGGATATCAATTACGCATCAATTATAAAATTAACACAAAAGTTGATATTTAGTATGAAGTTATTTTTTTGCAAAAATGGTATGATGTAATTGCACATTAAACATGTTGAGGGCTCACAATTGAAGTAACGTAGGCCATTGGATTGATATATGGTTTGATGGCCAAGATTAATTTGATGTGCCTTTGGGTCTCTTAATATATATATATATATATATATATATATATATATATAGGCATATTTGTGTGATAAATTAAAATTTTGTAAAAGTTTCTTGGGCACTTGGTCTAATAATAAATTCAGAAGAAACATTTGGTCGCTTGGCCAACTAAATTGAAAACCAAAATCATGGGCACCTAAAAAAATAAATTTTTAAAATTTAAAATTGGTGGACATTGGTCCTATATATCACTGTTTTTTTTTTTTTTGCTGGAACATATCACTGTTCCTTTGACGGGTGTTCATGCATGATGTAAAACGGCCGGGAAGCTAGTATGTGCATCTAGATCGATGACGCGTCACAACGTCGTTTTGACCGTTGGGAGGTCCAGCCGCATCCTATATAAACAATCCCCAGCCCATTTTTGCCAACCATCTCTTCGTGAACCCCCTCTTCACTCAAATCCAGCCGGCCCGATGGCTCGGAACCGGAACGGCGGCGCACCAAACGGAGGGCTGCCGCCACGGCCACCACCGGGTCTCCTAGCAGCGCACGTCTGCCCACATTGCGGCACGCAGTGTGCAACGGCCCGCTCCCTTGCTCTCCACATATTGTGGCACAACACCAGGGCGCAGCCTGGAGCGCCACGGACACTAGCTGGGACGGCAAACCCTATGGCGCGTCCGCCCGTGGTGCCGCTCCCAGCTGCGGCACCAAGACCTGTCGCTGCAGTCCCGGCCGTAGTGCCGCCAGTCCCTGTCGAGCCGCTGGCCGTGGTGCCATCCCCACCTGCGGCGCCAGCACTTGCGGCGGCTCCAGCTGTGCATGGCGGCGCCCGTAGCACGGTGCGTCGGCTTACACCCAACTCTGAGTTTTGGAAGGAGTACCGCAGTGGAGGAGACCCCCCGGTCGAGATTGATTTTCTGGGGCAGTGGGAGTCGTCCAGCACCACCGCGCAGCTGCTGGCGGACGGCACCGACGAGACCGACGGCTCGGCGAGCACCTTGGCTTGAACCACCGAGCTGTACCCTGTATGTGGAAGCCTTGCGAATTCGAAAGCTCATCTTCCCTCCATAAAGACTAAGATCCATGATTTTCATGCTGTTAGATCAATCAGGGGAAACAAAATACAAAACTGCGTGCCCATAAGAGGAATTCATGTTTAAGATTTAGTACCAATCTTTTGTTTGTTTAATCTCTATATTTCCATAGATCTCAGAGCAAATAAGTAAGAGAACATAAACGACGATTGGATGATTGGTGTTCAGTGGCTCGCGGAGACACCCCCTCCGCCCCCAACGATCGACGAACTCTTTGATAACTACTAGGAGTAATTAGCGATTATATTTGGCAAAAGGGCCCATAAGAAAGCCCAGTCATGGTCATAGCCTCCCCCGCTCCTATTACTAATCCTTGCCGTTACCTAAAAAATGCCCTGGGGCGATTAATGTATGATCTGAAGCGATAAGCGCCGCCAGCGGCCGCTAGCTTATGCCTTCCCTGCTTGCGAAGTTCGATCAAATCAGGTGACACCGGCTCCGTACCGGGCGAATCCTGCAAACTACACTATGTCAATCTGTGGCGGTTCATTCTCAAGGCTAGCACTATTAAGTACTGGCTCAATCCCTCTCAACTCTCATCTTATATTTGTCGAATTGTTCAGCCAATTTTAGTTATTTTGAGGGTGGATCTACGATGCTAATTTATTTGTAATTTCTTCCAATTGTTCGATCTATGATGCGTTTGTGAAGAGAAAATCATCGCCAAACGCCATAAATATTAATTTGAATTTTAAGCATGTTGTTTGAAGTTCCCTTTCATAGGGTATGTTGTTTCAAGTTATGACCCTATTGAGAGGCAAACGTGCTAGTTACAAGTCCCAATCCAACGGAAGATGACTTGCTTCGAAATTACATGATAATCTACATTGATGCGGAAACCTGGCAACTAGGTTATCTTCTGAAGCGACACATTATCTAGTATTGTGGTACTTCTTTTTTGCACTCCACAGTTTTTTTTATCAAGTTAGCTTGGCCCCACTATACCTAAAGGGAGGCAGTAGTATCAAACTACTGATATGTTGGTTCTATCAGACCACTCGGTAACCATTGGATTAGTAGCATAATAGAAGTTCCCCCGCAAAAAAAAAGTAGCATAATAGAAGTTGGATCAATAGGAGGGAAGGCTACGCTGTTTGTTAGATTCCTTCCTAATGGAGCGCTTTTATTAGGGCATGTACAATGGTTGATAAGATAGTCTTATCTTAAGTTTTGCATGTAATCTAGAGATGACAAAAAAAGGTGTATATAATGGGTCATCTCTTAGCCTTATCTTCAATAACTAGCAATTCCTAAAAACATGGTGAGACATATTGTGCTAAAAGATCATCTCTTGTTTTTTCTTAAATAAGATAAGACAAGCCTTTTCTTATGAGTTCTCTCCTCCACCTCATCATTTATCCTACGTGGCGCATCTAAGATAGCACCATTGTACGTGCCCTTAGCCTTTATTGCTTGCTTCCGGCATATGCTGAGGTCCTTGTTGCTGCTGCTTCCATCACACAAAATGCCCGATCTGATGCTAGTAAAACTTCATGCTTCTTTATTTTACAAAATTTATTCAACAGTTATTTAGAAGCCAGAAAAATTTGCTTCCAATGCATATCAAATTTCATATGATCTGGTGAAAACATGTGACTGGTGTAACATTTTATTTTGATTCCACCACAATATAAAAATGGGTCCTATGGCGAGATAATTTGCTTCTATCGCACTCAAATTTAGGTTAACCGTAACAAAATAGCCCATTGCTTCCATATAGCAGAATTTTGCATCCAAGAATTCCACATAGGAAATTTTGAGTCCCATGCATCTTCTTTTTATTATGTTTGCAACACAAGAAAACTTTGCTTCCACCCCCTACAAAAAGTGTTTCCATCACAAAAATAATTTGCTTCTGACAATAAGTTTATTTCCATGCTTTGTTCATTCATACAACATCTTCATGTACTACAGATTTACTTCCTTGAAGAAAACAATGATATAATGATTTTTAAGTTCATATTGTGTCTATAGACTATAGACTTGCTCCCCTTCATCTAGCATGAGGTTCTCTTCATTGTGTGGTCAGATCTAGGTGTCGCTGCGCTTCTTAGTATATGTACCGTTCGCTTCAGCACAAGTCTGCTTCAGTCTGCTTCGTTATTTTCTAGTGAACTGAAAATGTATAAAGTGTAGTACACTGGCATTATGAAAATTATGTAAGTAAACTATGGAAGAAAAATACATAGACCGAACAAACAAATATCAAATCATTCGAGATTGTATCATATTACAGCAGTGATAATAATGAAAATAAATTTCTGGAATAGAAGTAGGATATATGAAAGTAATACATAGGACACAGAAGTAGGATATATGTAGCATAATTTAGAAACTCCATAACATGTAAGAATCATCTAGATAGAGCTATCTCAACATAACTCATCTCAATTCGAAGCATATTGAAACAGATATTATAAACCCGTTAGCTAATATATGAACATATGCTATTATGTTTGGAAGCATGAAAGTAAATCAAAAAGGGTTATTAGTAATGGAAGAATGCAGGAGAAGATAATCATACACACAAGAATGGCTAGATAGTAGTTGAAATAATCATTCAAAACCATGGAAACACGAATTGATAAAATTTGAAGCATTGCTAGCAAGAATTTGGAAAAATAATAAAACTACCTTTCTAAAATAACTATGGAAAATATTAACCACAATTAATGAAATGCATGGTATTGTGACCCAAATTTCAGTTGTGATTGAAGCAAATATGAAAAGGAAGGGAAATGTACCACAACTATTGTACTACCCCAAATACATATGAGAGGCGAATAAATTCGCGAACTGGAAAGCTTACTGCAAGGATTGGCATGTGTGGCCTAGGCTACTGGTGTAGTTGGCCACCCGAAAAGGAAGTCCAAGCCGCATCGGCATTGCAGGCAGATTGTAAAAAACCATTGATGGGAGGTGGGCCGGGGCCGTGTCGAGTTCGGCGGTGTGGATGATCCATCTGGGTGGCATTGTCGGAGATAATAATGGCATCAAGGAAGCACAAGGGAAATGTATGGTTTACAACAATGCTGAAAAAATAAAAGAATGAATAAACAAAGAATCAGATGGAATTATGGAAGCAAATTACATATAAAGAAGAAACATACGTAATATAATACAGAAGCATTGCATGTTTCAACAGGAATAACAATGGTATTAGCAAAAAAAAAATTTGGGGGGGGGGGCGGGGGGGCGAAGGGGGAGAGAATCAGGGAGTGTGAAAGCAATGATTGTTTACTAAAGCAGCACATAAAATATATTCCGGAAGCCCCATTGGAATGAAGCATGAAAATACTCTAGGAAATCATGACTCGTCTTTGTTGCTATGATGAAACATTAAAAATGTAAACAAACTAAAGATTGCAGCCAACATTAGGGGGTGTGAAACATAAGAAATAGCTTGTTACGACAACAATCGAAATTTCTTTAGAGGGTGTGAAAAAAGCACATAGGCAATGTATACATAATATATGGTGGGGTCAAATCACTGTGAGCTACATATAGAGAAGAAAACATAAATGATGATTGGTGCTAACAGTAATAATTGCTTCCTTTAGTAGATGGTTTGTCTCGTCTATTACTTTCTTACTAGTCAATGTGTACGTGCAATGTATGTTAATTTGGAAGTATATTAAGTGCATGCGGATATTAAGTAGGATATTATTTGCGTGTTATTATATGATTAACACTATATTTGGCATGAAATTAACTACACGCTAAACTTGTTGAGCGCTCGACATTGAAGTAGTCTAGGTCGTTGGATTGACATAATTTGATGACTGAGATTAATTGGATCTGCCCATTTGAGTCTTTTTATATTGATATAGATAAAATTGATCAACGGTAGAATTTGTTTTCCACGCATGCAAATGGAAAACGCAAGTCGGTCTTCGGAGGAAATGCACACGTTGGAAATGGGTGGAATCTGCCTATGTTGAGCTGGTTGGCGCTGTTAAAGAATGAGTTAGTCGACACATGCACTTTATTTTCTCCTATCAATATGAAGATATAGTCTGTAAATCTGTCCACATTTTATGAATACAGTCGGATTGATAAAATTTTCAGATATATATATATATATATATATATATATATTAATACTATTCATCATCCAGGATGCAGAATAAGTTATTATTCACCCGAGGTAATATTACGATCGCTTCATAAATAAATTACGTTTGAAATACAAATAGTTACATTCATATTGATTCACTACGTAAAATTTGGTATACGAAAACAAAAAAATAGGTTATAATACCTGAAATATCGCATTTTATGTATGTTTTACACTATGTTTTTACGTTCGTAATTTTAGGTAACATAAAATATTTTTTACAGCGAGTATATATTTTCTTACGTTCTCTTTTTACGTATGAAATAAGATAAAATTTAATAAACCTAAAAATACGGTGCATTGACGTCAAAATAGAGAGGGGGTGAAGAATAACTATTCCTCACCCACACGGTGCATTGACGTCAAAATATATACTCGGCGTAAATTTTCTCTTATTTCATAAATTTTGTCTTATTTCATACGTAAAAAGAGAACGTAAGAACATATATACTCGGCATAAAAAATATTTTATGTTACGTAAAATTATGAACGTAAAAACATACATAAAATTCGATATTTCTGGTCTTATAACCTATTTTTTTGTTTTCTTATACCAAATTGTACGTAGTGAATCAATATGCTATGACTATAACTATTTGTATTCCAAACGTAATTTATTTATGAAGCGATCTAGATTACCTCGGGTGAAGAATAACTTATTGTGCATCCTGGGTGATGAATAGATCACTATATATATATATATATATATATATATATATAATATATATATTATATTATATATATATAAACACTATTCTGATCACGGATCAGAATATTTTCTGATCATAATCTGAACTTCCTGAGTTACACAACCTGAACTTCCTCTGTACGAACCCGACCTTCCGCTCTCTCGCAACCGTGTCTCCTCGCGCGAATTATTCTGGTCAGTCGTGTTCTATGTGAGTAAGTTTATCTGCAAACGTTTTTTTTCAACTAAATGCCCGTTTTAAATAGGAATCTCGCTCATTGGCGGATTTTGCTCTCGGGTCGTGTGTAACATGTGTCTGTTGCAATTTTACTGCCTGAGTTGTTCAACCTAACTTCCCCCAGTGTTAGGTTGAACTTCCGCAAACATGCCATATGGGGCTTGCGATATACCGTTGGAAAGCTATGACACGAATATCATGACCCAGTTAAATTTTTGAAAATGTAAGCGGTTTAAGGGCAGTTTTGAAAACCATTTTTTCTTCATACAAAAAACGTGAATCGTATTTTTATCGCATTTCTAAATTGTTATCTGAATGAGGCAAATATATGGCGTTGGAAAGCTGCTGCAAAACCGTCCTTCCATATGTGATGGTTTTTCTCAATTCCCTATGGTTAAAGTAATTTGGAAAATCATAAAATTTCGCAAACCGAACAGCCGAGTTCGTATTTTTGATGCCATTTCTAAACGGCTAATCCAATCGAGGGAAAATATATGACATTGGAAAGCTTATGAAAACGTGCTACTTTTTCATGTTGAAAGTTTTTTCTAATTTTGAACGGTTTTTAAGAGTAATTTAGAAAAAGATACAAGTTTCATCGATTTCGTATTTTGAGTTAATTTTTTAACCGTACCGTCCGAATGCAACAAATGATATGGCGTTGGAAAGCTTGAACAAATGCGAAACTTTTTGGTATATATTGTTTCTTCCAATTCTTTACGGTTTTAAGTAATTTTGAAAATGACTAAAAACGTATTTTCGCCGTATTTCTACAAATTTATCGGAATGTGGCAAATATTATACCGTTGAAAAGCTACGCAAAATGCGAAACTTTTTCATGTTGGTGGTTTTATCTTTTCTTACCGTTTTCAAGTAATTTCGAAAACGGCGAGATCATTCGTTCTGCCTTTATCGCGAAACAGATTCTTTGAAAATGCACCGCGTGAAGAACTTGAACTTCTCGCATGTCTACTTGAACTTCACTCTGTTTTCACCGTGCTTTTTTTGCTCGTAACTCTCCATCCACTTCGTCGGAATGAGCAAGTGATATACGATGGAAAGCTGCATGTAAACACGCAACTTTCCGTGTTGATCATTTTTTCATACTCGCGACGGTTTTAAAAGTTTTTCATCTGAAATTCATTCAGTGCAGTAGTTTGAACTTCCTGCGTTTTCACGTTGAACTTCTGTGACGTATTTCGTTTGTAATTTCTCATCCATTCGTTGTGTTACACAAATGATATTCAATTTGTACAAACCTCTCTCACAATAATTTTTTTAACTTTCTCTGACCGAGGACTTGAACATACACAAATGTATTTCCTGTCGTTTTGAGTAAATTAGAAAATGACGAGATCATGATTTCTGCCTTCATCGCGAATGGAAATGCACTGCGTGAAGTAGTTGAACTTCTCGGAAATGTCGTTTGAACTTCACTCTGTTTTTTACGTTCTGTTTTTTGTCCCGTAACTCCCAAACCACTTACCGGAATTGAGCAAATGAATACCGATAGAAAGCTGTTGAAAACACGCAACTTTCCCGTGTTGATCAGTTTTCATGCTTGCGACGGTTCAATGAATTTTTGAATATACAAAAACGTGTTTTAAAAGGTATACATGAAAATTTTAAACCGCTCATCGGAATGTAGCAATAATATATGGTTGGAAAGCTAATGAAGTTCGGAGTCTTGTAATATAATTTTTGAACCGTGCAGGGTGGTTTGTATTCTTTTATTCTCATCTGAAATGCATTTCGTGTAGTATGAACTTCCCGCTGTTTACACCTTGAACTTTTGTCACGTTTTTTTGTTCATCCTCTCCCACAAGAATTTTTGACTTTCTCAGGCTGAGCACTTGAACTTCTAGCAACAAAACATTCAGCCTTTCTTTTTCATTCTTTTTTTTTCATATAAATGCACACAGTATAGTACTTGAACTTCTAGCATTTATCAATCCGAACTTCTCTCGATTACATGAAAATATCTGAGTTTTTTATAGACATCGAACCACTCTACCTTTTTTATTTGAAACTCATTGTGTATTTTTTAGAAATGTGAAAATGGAGGTTTTTAGAAACATCGAACTTCTTCGTTATTTGAAATTGAACTATTGGTTTTTATTTCTTTAGTAACTGGAAAAATCCTTTTTTCAAATAAATATCAAACTTTCCGGTCTTTTCCAATTGAACTTCTTGGTTTTATTCTCTAGTAACTGGAAACCTGAGTTTTTTACATACATTTAACTACTCCGTTTTTGGAATTGAACTTCTTGGTTTTAATCTTAGTATTGCACACTAGGAAAAGGCCTGTTAGTGGCGCACCTGTTTTGGCCATTAATGGCGCACTACTAATGGCCAAAACAGGTGCGCCACTGGGTGGCATTGTCGGAGATATAATGGCATCAAGGAAGCACAAGGGAATGTTATGGTTTACAACAATGCTGAAAAAAAAAGAATGAATAAACAAAGAATCAGATGGAATTATGGAAGCAAATTACATATAAAGAAGAAACATACGTAATATAATACAGAAGCATTGCATGTTTTCAACAGGAATAACAATGTTATTAGCAAAAAAAAAATTTGGTGGGGGGGGCGGTGGGCGAGAGGGGGAGAGAATCAGGGAGTGGAAAGCAATGATTGTTTACTAAAGCAGCACATAAAATATATTCCGGAAGCCCCATTGGAATGAAGCATGAAAATACTCTAGGAAATCATGACTCGTCTTTGTTGCTATGATGAAACATTAAAAATGTAAACAAACTAAAGATTGCAGCCAACATAGGGGGTGTGAAACATAAGAAATAGCTTGTTACGACAACAATCGAAATTTCTTTAGAGGTGTGAAAAAAGCACATAGGCAATGTAACATAATATATGTGGGGGTCAAATCACTGTGAGCTACTATAGAGAAAAAACATAAATGATGATTGGTGCTAACAGTAATAATTGCTTCCTTTAGTAGATGGTTTGTCGCTTCTATTACTTTCTTACTAGTCAATGTGTACGTGCATTTTTTAATTTGGAAGTATATTAAGTGCATGCGGATATTAAGTAGGATATTTATTGCGTGTTATTATATGATTAACACTATATTTGGCATGAAATTACCTAACGCTAAACTTGTTGAGCGCTCGACATTGAAGTAGTCTAGGTCGTTGGATTGACATAATTTGATGACTGAGATTAATTGGATCTGCCCATTTGAGTCTTTTTATATTGATATAGATAAAATTGATCAACGGTAGAATTTGTTTTCCACGCATCAAATGGAAAACGCAAGTCGGTCTCGGAGGAAATGCACACGTTGGAAATGGGTGGAATCTGCCTATGTTGAGCTGGTTGGCGCTGTTAAAGAATGAGTGTCGACACATGCACTTTATTTTCTCCTATCAATATGAAGATATAGTCTGTAAATCTGTCCACATTTTATGAATACAGTCGGATTGATAAATTTTCAGATATATATATATATAATATATATATATAATTAATACTATTCATCATCCAGGATGCAGAATAAGTTATTATTCACCCAGGTAATATTACGATCGCTTCATAAATAATTACGTTTGAAATACAATAGTTACTTCATATTGATTCACACTCGTAAAATTTGGTATACGAAAACAAAAAAATAGGTTATAATACCTGAAATATCGCATTTTATGTATGTTTTACACTATTTTTTTACGTTCGTAATTAGGTAACATAAAATATTTTTTACACGAGTATATATTTTCTTACGTTCTCTTTTTACGTATGAAATAAGATAAATTTAATAAACCTAAAAATACGGTGCATTGACGTCAAAATAAGCTTCTTACCGTTTTCGTAATTTCGAAAACGGCGAGATCATTCGTTCTGCCTTTATCGCGAAACGATTCTTTGAAAATGCACCGCGTGAAGAACTTGAACTTCTCGCATGTCTACTTGAACTTCACTCTGTTTTCCCGTGCTTTTTTTGCTCGTAACTCTCCATCCACTCGTCGGAATTGAGCAAGTGATATACCATGGAAAGCTGCTGTAAACACGCAACTTTCCCGTGTTGATCATTTTTTCATACTCGCGACGGTTTTAAAAGTTTTTCATCTGAAATTCATTCAGTGCAGTATTTGAACTTCCTGCGTTTTCACGTTGAACTTCTGTGACGTATTTTCGTTTGTAATTTTCTCACCATTCGTTAGTGTTCCACAAATGATATTCAATTTGTACAAACCTCTCTCACAATAATTTTTTTAATTTCTCTGACCGAGGACTTGAACATACACAAATGTATTCCTGTCCGTTTTGGGGACGGTGTGAAAAAAGCACATAGGCAATGTATACATAATATATGGTGGGGTCAAATCACTGTGAGCTACATATAGAGAAGAAAACATAAATGATGATTGGTGCTAACAGTAATAATTGCTTCCTTTAGTAGATGGTTTGTCTCGTCTATTACTTTCTTACTAGTCAATGTGTACGTGCAATGTATGTTAATTTGGAAGTATATTAAGTGCATGCGGGTATTAAGTAGGATATTATTTGCGTGTTATTATATGATTAACACTATATTTGGCATGAAATTAACTACACGCTAAACTTGTTGAGCGCTCGACATTGAAGTAGTCTAGGTCGTTGGATTGACATAATTTGATGACTGAGATTAATTGGATCTGCCCATTTGAGTCTTTTTATATTGATATAGATAAAATTGATCAACGGTAGAATTTGTTTTCCACGCATGCAAATGGAAAACGCAAGTCGGTCTTCGGAGGAAATGCACACGTTGGAAATGGGTGGAATCTGCCTATGTTGAGCTGGTTGGCGCTGTTAAAGAATGAGTTAGTCGACACATGCACTTTATTTTCTCCTATCAATATGAAGATATAGTCTGTAAATCTGTCCACATTTTATGAATACAGTCGGATTGATAAAATTTTCAGATATATATATATATATATATATATATATATTAATACTATTCATCATCCAGGATGCAGAATAAGTTATTATTCACCCGAGGTAATATTACGATCGCTTCATAAATAAATTACGTTTGAAATACAAATAGTTACATTCATATTGATTCACTACGTAAAATTTGGTATACGAAAACAAAAAAATAGGTTATAATACCTGAAATATCGCATTTTATGTATGTTTTACACTATGTTTTTACGTTCGTAATTTTAGGTAACATAAAATATTTTTTACAGCGAGTATATATTTTCTTACGTTCTCTTTTTACGTATGAAATAAGATAAAATTTAATAAACCTAAAAATACGGTGCATTGACGTCAAAATAGAGAGGGGGTGAAGAATAACTATTCCTCACCCACACGGTGCATTGACGTCAAAATATATACTCGGCGTAAATTTTCTCTTATTTCATAAATTTTGTCTTATTTCATACGTAAAAAGAGAACGTAAGAACATATATACTCGGCATAAAAAATATTTTATGTTACGTAAAATTATGAACGTAAAAACATACATAAAATTCGATATTTCTGGTCTTATAACCTATTTTTTTGTTTTCTTATACCAAATTGTACGTAGTGAATCAATATGCTATGACTATAACTATTTGTATTCCAAACGTAATTTATTTATGAAGCGATCTTAGATTACCTCGGGTGAAGAATAACTTATTGTGCATCCTGGGTGATGAATAGATCACTATATATATATATATATATATATATATATATAATATATATATTATATTATATATATATAAACACTATTCTGATCACGGATCAGAATATTTTCTGATCATAATCTGAACTTCCTGAGTTACACACCTGAACTTCCTCTGTACGAACCCGACCTTCGCGCTCTTCGCAACCGTGTCTCCTCGCGCGAATTATTCTGGTCAGTCGTGTTCTATGTGAGTAAGTTTATCTGCAAACGTTTTTTTTCAACTAAATGCCCGTTTTAAATAGGAATCTCGCTCATTGGCGGATTTTGCTCTCGGGTCGTGGAACATGTGTCTGTTGCAATTTTACTGCTGAGTTGTTCAACCTGAACTTCCCCCAGTGTTAGGTTGAACTTCCGCAAACATGCCCATATGGGGCTTGCGATATACCGTTGGAAAGCTATGACACGAATATCATGACCCAGTTAAATTTTTGAAAAATGTAAGCGGTTTAAGGGCAGTTTTGAAAACCATTTTTTCTTCATACAAAAAACGTGAATCGTATTTTTATCGCATTTCTAAATTGTTATCTGAATGAGGCAAATATATGGCGTTGGAAAGCTGCTGCAAAACCGCTCCTTCCAATGTTGATGGTTTTTCTCAATTCCCTATGGTTAAAAGTAATTTGGAAAATCATAAAATTTCGCAAACCGAACAGCCGAGTTCGTATTTTTGATGCCATTTCTAAACGGCTAATCCAATCGAGGAAAATATATGACATTGGAAAGCTTATGAAAACGTGCTACTTTTTCATGTTGAAAGTTTTTTCTAATTTTGAACGGTTTTAAGAGTAATTTAGAAAAAGATACAAGTTTCATCGATTTCGTATTTTGAGTTAATTTTTTAACCGTACGTCCGAATGCAACAAATGATATGGCGTTGGAAAGCTTGAACAAATGCGAAACTTTTTGGTATATATTGTTTCTTCCAATTCTTTACGGTTTTAAGTTAATTTTGAAAATGACTAAAAACGTATTTTCGCCGTAGTTTCTACAAATTTATCGGAATGTGGCAAATATTATACCGTTGAAAAGCTACGCAAAATGCGAAACTTTTTCATGTTGGTGGTTTTATCTTTTCTTAACCGTTTTCAAGTAATTTCGAAAACGGCGAGATCATTCGTTCTGCCTTTATCGCGAAACAGATTCTTTGAAAATGCACCGCGTGAAGAACTTGAACTTCTCGGCATGTCTACTTGAACTTCACTCTGTTTTCACGTGCTTTTTTTGCTCGTAACTCTCCATCCACTTCGTCGGAATGAGCAAGTGATATACGCATGGAAAGCTGCATGTAAACACGCAACTTTCCCGTGTTGATCATTTTTTCATACTCGCGACGGTTTTAAAAGTTTTTCATCTGAAATTCATTCAGTGCAGTAGTTTGAACTTCCTGCGTTTTCACGTTGAACTTCTGTGACGTATTTCGTTTGTAATTTCTCATCCATTCGTTGTGTTCCACAAATGATATTCAATTTGTACAAACCTCTCTCACAATAATTTTTTTAACTTTCTCTGACCGAGGACTTGAACATACACAAATGTATTTCCTGTCGTTTTGAGTAAATTAGAAAATGACGAGATCATGATTTCTGCCTTCATCGCGAATGGAAATGCCACTGCGTGAAGTAGTTGAACTTCTCGGAAATGTCTGTTTGAACTTCACTCTGTTTTTTACGTGTCTGTTTTTTGCCCGTAACTCCCAAACCACTTACCGGAATTGAGCAAATGAAATACCGAGTAGAAAGCTGTTGAAAACACGCAACTTTCCCGTGTTGATCAGTTTTCATGCTTGCGACGGTTCAATAGAATTTTTTGAATATACAAAAACGTGTTTTAAAAGGTATACATGAAAATTTTAAACCGCTCATCGGAATGTAGCAATAATATATGGTTGGAAAGCTAATGAAGTTCGGAGTCTTGTAATATAATTTTTGAACCGTGCAGGGTGGTTTGTATTCTTTTATTCTCATCTGAAATGCATTTCGTGTAGTATTGAACTTCCCGCTGTTTACACCTTGAACTTTTGTCACGTTTTTTTGTTCATCCTCTCCCACAAGAATTTTTGACTTTCTCAGGCTGAGCACTTGAACTTCTAGCAACAAAACATTCAGCCTTTCTTTTTCATTCTTTTTTTTTCATATAAATGCACACAGTATAGTACTTGAACTTCTAGCAGTTTATCAATCCGAACTTCTCTCGATTACATGAAAATATCTGAGTTTTTTATAGACATCGAACCACTCTACCTTTTTTATTTGAAACTCATTGTGTATTTTAGAAATGTGAAAATGGAGGTTTTTTAGAAAACATCGAACTTCTTCGTTATTTGAAATGAACTATTGGTTTTTATTTCTTTAGTAACTGGAAAAATCCTTTTTCAAATAAATATCAAACTTTCCGCTTTTCCAATTGAACTTCTTGGTTTTATTCTCTAGTAACTGGAAACCTGAGTTTTTTACATACATTTAACTACTCCGTTTTTTGGAATTGAACTTCTTGGTTTTAATCTTTAGTATTGGCACACTAGGAAAAGGCCTGTTAGTGGCGCACCTGTTTTGGCCATTAATGGCGCACTACTAATGGCCAAAACAGGTGCGCCACTGGGTGGCATTGTCGGAGATAATAATGGCATCAAGGAACACAAGGGAAATTATGGTTTACAACAATGCTGAAAAAAAAAGAATGAATAAACAAAGAATCAGATGGAATTATGGAAGCAAATTACATATAAAGAAGAAACATACGTAATATAATACAGAAGCATTGCATGTTTTCAACAGGAATAACAATGGTATTAGCAAAAAAAAAATTTGGGGGGGGGCGGGGGGCGAGAGGGGGAGAGAATCAGGGAGTGTGAAAGCAATGATTGTTTACTAAAGCAGCACATAAAATATATTCCGGAGCCCCATTGGAATGAAGCATGAAAATACTCTAGGAAATCATGACTCGTCTTTGTTGGCTATGATGAAACATTAAAAATGTAAACAAACTAAAGATTGCAGCCAACATAGGGGGTGTGAAACATAAGAAATAGCTTGTTACGACAACAATCGAAATTTCTTTAGAGGTGTGAAAAAAAGCACATAGGCAATGTAACATAATATATGGTGGGGGTCAAATCACTGTGAGCTACATATAGAGAAAAAACATAAATGATGATTGGTGCTAACAGTAATAATTGCTTCCTTTAGTAGATGGTTTGTCGTTCTATACTTTCTTACTAGTCAATGTGTACGTGCAATGTTTTAATTTGGAAGTTATATTAAGTGCATGCGGATATTAAGTAGGATATTATTTGCGTGTTATTATATGATTAACACTATATTTGGCATGAAATTAACCTACAACGCTAAACTTGTTGAGCGCTCGACATTGAAGTAGTCTAGGTCGTTGGATTGACATAATTTGATGACTGAGATTAATTGGATCTGCCCATTTGAGTCTTTTTATATTGATATAGTAAAATTGATCAACGGTAGAATTTGTTTTCCACGATGCAAATGGAAAACGCAAGTCGGTCTCGGAGGAAATGCACACGTTGGAAAAGGGTGGAATCTGCCTATGTTGAGCTGGTTGGCGCTGTTTAAAGAATGAGTTAGTCGACACATGCACTTTATTTTCTCCTATCAATATGAAGATATAGTCTGTAAATCTGTCCACATTTTATGAATACAGTCGGATTGATAAATTTTCAGATATATATATATATAATATATATATATATTAATACTATTCATCATCCAGGATGCAGAATAAGTTATTATTCACCCAGGTAATATTACGATCGCTTCATAAATAATTACGTTTGAAATACAATAGTTATTCATATGATTCACACTCGTAAAATTTGTATACGAAAACAAAAAAATAGGTTATAATACCTGAAATATCGCATTTTATGTATGTTTTACACTATGTTTTTTACGTTCGTAATTTGGTAGGTAACATAAAATATTTTTTACATCGAGTATATATTTTCTTACGTTCTCTTTTTACGTATGAAATAAGATAAATTTAATAAACCCTAAAAATACGGTGCATTGACGTCAAAATAGA